>VXBO01011653.1:206829-249363 GCA_013400135.1 Rhinoptilus africanus
GGTGATCTTCTTGTGTTAAGGGGTTTTACAAGGGGTCATGGTCTCTGTCAGCTCTGGATCCCGGAGTATTCCCCTGCCTGGCACTGGAGCCTGGGCTGATGCACCCGGGGTTCCGGGGGCCTCCATCCCAGGCCAATGGACACGGCTGCTGCTTCTCCCTTTGCAGGTTCAACCAGTAGCAAGGCTGAATCACAGAATCACAGAGTGGTNGGACACACAGAGGATGCTCACGTGGCTGGTTACACAGGCTGCTGTGCAGAAGGCACTGCCTTGAACTGCACCCTCGTGCGACACCGCCAGGACTCACAGGAGATGTAAACACAAGCAGCCAAGCACCCTTCCTTCTCTTTAGCTGGTCAGGATTGAAGTTCACTGGCGAAAGCACACTGTAGATTCACAAGCGCACACACTTTTGCAGATCCCCAAGTACTAGCATGGCCCTTCCTTCTGCCCAGTACCTCTGCCCATACACTGAGCCCTCTCACCTGCCACACCGGGAGGGTCTCCTCCTCACCCGCTCGTGCAGCTTGGGGCTTGCTACTAAACAAGTCCTTGTGTTCTGCTTATTTATCCCTTTTTATCAGGTACAAAGTCTAGATGACCCTTTCCGAAGCTCTAGCTGGACCTTCTTAGTGGCCCATCAGTTACTGACCGGAGACTTTGGTCTTTGGCACCGTCTCTGTTATCCTGTGTTTGTCAGGTTTCTGTCTCCAGCTGCTCTTGTTCCTTGCTTCTCCCTTTACATATTATCCCCTTCTGCACTGCAAAGGTCATTGGTTGGGTGACCTTAGTGGAACAGATGTTCTCAACTTCCATGTACCTTTACATTCTGTATTTTGCTATGAACATGAAATCCCTTCTTTGGCTTTATGTATATTACATATACATGTAGAGTAGTGTGAAGTAACGTAGCTTATGTATTTGATACTGATGAAGAAATAAGATCTGCTGTGTGTTTCAAGGAACTACATTTTGGAAGTGTTATACTATAGACATTTCTGAACTCCCAAAGACCATCTTTAAATATTTTTCTATTTAGATTTTTCTTCGTCTTTCAAGACCTGTCAAAATGATACGGTAGTATATTAGTCTTGCTGTTCCGTTAGCTTTAATGAAATTCAAGTTACACACTAAGCTCTCCTTTTGTTTTTAAAAAGAACGCAAAGTTTACCAAGAGTATTTTAACAAGTTATCCCAACACTATTTTTAAATTTTTCTCTTGTTATATGCATTATGTCAGTTCTTACTGGTTTATATTACCGTCCTAATGCTATATTCTCTGGAAACATCAAAAAAGTGGGAACATATCCTTCTCCATAATGGTACGGTCTCATAGATTCTTACAAAGCAATTTTGAATCTGATTGAGAGGCAACCTCAGAACTGGTTGCCAGTTGGCTAACAGCGTATAATTAGAACTGCATAAACTTGTCTCTGGCAAGAATCCCTTTATTAAATTAAACATAATCTAATGCTAGTTTATAAAGAATGGAGAACTCAAAATATTTTAAAAAACCCATAGGATAAACACAATCTTATCTTAGGTATCATTTTTAAGTACAATTCCTTTTTTTTTTTAAAAAAAAGGACAAAGCTATGGTTTGCTTCTGATTTCAGCACTAGATATAATATGTGTGATTTATTTTACTTATCTTTAGGTTTCCAGTTTTGGGCTAGTCACCTTCAGTTCTATTTCTCTTAAACTTATTTTTGTCACTATCATAAATTTCTTACTTACTCTAGAGCCAAGACAAAGTAAGGTATTTTTTTGGGACAGTCTTCCGTTGTCAGGCAGAGATATCCATGCAGACGTGCTGAGTCATGGAGGCCAAAGGACTAAGAGGTGGGTGCATGGTTAGTGGTGGTTCTCCCTTATCGACAGTGCTGCCAGTCGTGTCAGGGAATCATGTTTTGGAGGGGTTTCAGATCAGTGGTAATTACAGAATAATTATGATTATTACCACGGTAGTCTGAGGGTATGAGAAGAACAAAGATTTGGGGAGGAGAGGATAATATTAATTATCTGTAAGATTTTTTACAATGCAGCTTTTGTGAGTCAGTGACAATGATTATGGGGGTGGTGGCTGAGATTCTGTAGTGGAAGGTCTTCTCTTCTGGAATTGAAGCACACACAGCCCTCTAACAGTCTTAGGCTACTGAATCTGGAGCATACAGTTTCTCGTCTTAAAAATGAAGATAGTTTAGTTTGGGGGGAAAAGATGCACTTTAGAATTCATCCACTTTGGTGGGAGATTAATTATGCTCTTCACCTGAGATATGTTTGTTTTTCTTCACTCATTATAAAACATCTCTGAATGTCTTGCATATTGTAGACACCTGTATCCCATCCTATTACTTTTTTACTATAGGAGTGATGTGTTGTAAGTTCAAGTATTTTTAATATTACAGGGGATGCACTGTTTATCATGAAATGTAGTTTTCTGAATTCCACACTTATCTATAATTCCCACATTGCAGGTAGCATTACAGTTCCCTCAAAAGTGAACAGAGATATGATGCATTTGAGGGTAGAATTTTGATCAAAGAAAATGGTAATGCGAAACAGTTTGTTACTTCCCCTTTTAGAGTTCTTTAATTGGTTTAAAATTAAAATAGCTAATTAGCTATTAGATTTTTCAGTTGATCAGCTAATTTGCTATCTGCTTTCTGACTGTGACTGTAAAAAAGCCTTATGGCATAACCATGTTTCAGTGACTTTTTTTTCTTCCTCCTTGAAATTTTATGAAATTTGAGAATTTTGTACATTTCTCTGGTATTTGCATAAGTTGGACAAGATTTACTAGTACCAGATCTACCATAATGTCATAGGATACCCCAAATCCATCCACTGTGCATTGTAGGATAGCACATTTCTGATCTGGAAAAATCATATTTCTGTTCAGACAGGTAGTTACGCTGTCGCAGTAACAGGGCCTGTAACAAGAGACTAAATAAGTCTATATTTTGATTTCTGAATGTTATTGCTATCGTTTCATTTATACATATGTACATATGTATGCAAAACACACAACAGACTTTACAAATAACACAATGCTTGGGTATTTTAGTTACCCATTCAGTTCATCATAGCTACTAGTGAAAGCAAATGAATTAAGCTGTAGAGTACTGAGGGGTTTTGCCCCATTTGGTATTTCTAAATGCTTTCTGAACTGGTAATTATCTAGAGTTTATTGTTATTTGAAGGTGATTAATTTGAAGGTGAAATCTGGGACACACTTACATAAATGGAAGGAAGGCTGAAGTGAAAAGGAAGAGTATTTTCAGCCCACACCAGGAGAAAAAAATTACTTTTAGAAAAGTGGCAATGTGCCAGCTTCACTGATAATGGTTGGTAATTAACTTCAACAGCAGGCTGCACACCTGTTTCAGGATGTCTAAGGGTGTAAATCATTATCCACTGAACTCCCAAGATTTTAATTTTAATTTTCCTATTTGGACCCCCAAACTCAGCACCACAGGGACAGATGGTTGATCATGACTGCAGTTTACCAGAGCGGAGTTCTACAGTTTCTTTGTGAGAGGAAGACATCCCACTGTGGGGTGAGGCCAGACTCCTCCCATAGGCCATAAATTATTCTAATGCCTGTAATAATTGTGCTGATCAGGTCTTTAAAGCTGATGCAATTACAGTAAGCATACTTCCACAGCAAACCCCACTGTGACTCTTTGATGTCTATGGAATATGCACAGTGGGTCAAAAACAGCGTTAACCCCACACACACCTGTGATACAGATGGTACTCTTAACACCTCATTTAGTGTGGTCTGTCAGTTTACTGTAAAGATATGTGAATCTAAAAATGAAGAAATAGATATTTAAGAACTTATGGTTGAACTCAAAAGATTGTATTTCACTCAGTGTTTTAACTGGTCTCAGCAGAGCCCAAACCAGACTAATCTACATTGGTCTGTTTGTGGTATTTGCTACAATGATTAAGCATACGTTTACTCTCAATGTGGAAGACGTATTTTATTTGTTTTTCCTTGGAGACTACTGTAGGTTAACACGTTTTCTTGTGAAAAATTTGAAGATTACTCCAGTATTACAAATGATGAAGCAGAAGCAGGGACTAATGGATTTTCCTGTCTCTAGAATTAGCCATAAAACCGAGTCATTGTTTCAGTATTGAGTGCTGATCATAGAGTGCATTTAAATACTTTTTTACAGAAACCAGTGGTGCTGAAAATTGGAAAAAAAGACATGAAAATTTCTACAAGGTAAAGCTAGGACACAAAGGACAATGTTTTTATAGTAACAGTTGTAATTCTTAAGAAAAAGTGCAATACCATTCTCAAGCTTGTTGCACTTTCTTCTTTTCAATTTCTCCAGTAAGTGGGATTACAGTCTTTTGTAATGTTTCTTGTCCACACTCAGATAGTTTAGTAATACTGAGCTAGCATCTTTGCCCCCCAAAACAGGAAAACTACAGAAGGAAGACTTTAATGTAATATGACTAATCTTAGAAATCTTGAAACAGATTTTACCTCCTACTAGTAAATGTGTTATTTCTTGCTTGGTTGTTGGATCAGTATTGTTTTTGTTCCTTTCTCAAGCCTTTCATTCAGTAGCAACTAAAAATATGGATATTTGGCACTAGCAGTGGCCCCTGGTCTCCTTGAGGTTCCTGGATATTCACATCATCGAATACATAATGGAGAAGTGCATGAATATTTCAAATACCATTTATGCAGCTTCATCTCTAAAATTAGACTAGTAAGGTTTATCCATCTTCCCAAATGTCTGGAATTTGAGGATAAAGGGGTGTGGTATGTTTGGAGTTAAGCCTCTTTTCTTTCTTATTAAGAACTCCAGGTTACTGTGTCTTTGTAAATCAGAAATGTTATTTCATGAATAACGTTAAGAGACTGCAGCACATAGTGATGTTAATTTAATACGACACAGATACTTGAATTATTCAATAAAATACTTCATTATTCAATAAAAAATGATATTGAAAAATTGAAGGCCAGCTATAAGGGTAATTTCAAAGAACCAACACCTTCTATACACATACACTTAAAATTGCTAACTTTAAATGTAGAAGGACATTTGTTGACTGAAAAAAAATTTAGATAATAAGTTATTGATGCCCATACGTACTGGTAATAGGCATCTGAATAAATATTTAATCATAGTTGAAGTCATTGTAACATTTAAAATAATTATGATGCATAACATTTTTAATAATTAGGAAGACATTAGCCTGATAAAAAAGATTTTCTCATGGCAAGTCTACTTTTGCAAAAATAAATTAATTTCAGACAAAAAAACCTTGAAAAAAATTACATGGCTTTATAATGTAATTGCTGTTGTTACTTTCTCGAAACTAAAAAAATTACTGCTTTTTTTTTGCAATTGGCAGTAGTTGAAAAAAATGCATTAAGTAATAAAGTTGAGTCTTATACTATATGAGCTCAAGTTTAATTACATTCTTATTTCCCTTGTCCAGTCTCTTTGATTGGTACTAAAAAGCCAGATAACTTGGTTACTTGCAAAGAGATCTTCTGAAGATCATGGGAGTTGGGGGTGATACACTTCCTAAACTGCATTCCTCCAGAAATTACTACACAGTTCATCACAGAATCACGTCTCAGAGCAGCAAGCACTCTTATTTTACACAGGTAGAGATTTAATGAAATATTCTAGGCTTTTAGAGACAGTTTTTCCCTAATATTACACATCTGACAAGTAAAAGTAATGAGGGAGCTTCTTATAAAACACTGAATTCCTGAGAACGGTCATGGATCTCTAAGTTCCAATCATAATAAAATAATAGGGAACAATAACTATTTTATATATGCATCTGCGCAGCCCCAGGGTACATAGTTTGCATAATACGTAATACAAGAACACTCAGACCTTTCAGCGCAAATATAAAGATAATGACTTGTGTGGTTAAAAAAAAACACCCTTTTGTTTTTTAAAATGTGACAATATTCAATGCATAATACTTGAACTTAGCAAAACCTTAACTTATTATCTCAATGAAATACTGAAATGTCATCCTGGATTCCTTGAACAGTCTGCTCTAAGTAGTCTTGAAAAACTCATTCTTCTTACCCTCTTTGTTTCACCTGACCTACACACGGGGAAGAATATGTATTCAACTTGAAATTACTTCTCTAGTGTATAAAATGTGCAGCACAAACACTCACATAGTCTTGAGGTCTGCGTTTGAGCAATGAGGATGACAATGCCCTCCTCCTTTCCTCTGCCCACCACAGTCTTATATGGCCATCATGGAAAGAAAGGAGATCCATTGCAACTTTCTTTCTGAAACTGAAGTCTATGAGAAATTTTCCCCACGCATCGGAGTTTCAGGGAGCTCGTGAATACAAGCAGGGACGATTTTTGTGTTTTCACAGGTGAGACATCTGTTCTATTGATGTCTTCTTTCTCTTCTCTATGAAGTTCTTTTGTCTTCTGCAAGATGTCTTCATTCAGTTGTCCCATACAAGGGTCATTTATTCCTTTTTATGGGGAGATTTACTCATTTTTTACCATTTCAATGGAGGCTGATGTGTTGTATTAGAAGTTAACTTTACTCCTGCAGATGGATCTTACTTTCTGAAGTCCAAGCGCTATAACATCACAAAAATCCTTTATACTCTTCTGTTCTTTCCACGGATCATCCCATATTGAAGTATGAACCTTACATTGTATTACAAGTTCCTTCCAAGACAAAGGTCATGTTTGAATAAATATATTTGCAATTAGCTTTCCCCCCAAAAAAAAAAAAGAACAAAACAAAACTGTCATATCAGTGTGATTAAGTGGATATCCCTTTGTTAGACAGGTGGAGCAGCTCTTCTTCAGGAGGGTGATTAGAGAGGTCAACTATGGACATTTACATTGAAAATTTGCTGTATTTCTGGCATAATTTTACAGAATGGAGCTCTTGCTATATAAAGAGAGTGGAAAGGCAAGACAGACCTTGTGTTTGTATTATTTTATTTAAATAGCTGTAAGGTTAAAGCTTATTCGAAATTGCTCATTTTACCCTAAAGAAATACTATACTGTAGCTCATGTGTTATACAAGTGGTATGTAATACAACCATATCAAGCATATGATTGGATGATAAGATCTCCTGAGGCCTCTCCTTGATCTTTATTCTGTCTTGATTCTGTAATTTACAGTAGGCAATTTAATAAAGATGCCTAAATTCTTACGCACTATTACTGAGCATATGACCTTCACAAGAATGTATCATTTCTCATTTTATCTGCTTACTGTCAATTTTGAAATTGTTCAATTTATGCAAATTGCTTTGTACTTGGATTATTCAGACTGCCTACTGCTAAGCTTTTCACTCGCCTCATAGATATCATGACAATGTAGTACAAAAACTTCCAGTGATGTACGCAGGGGAAGGAGTCTCTTTAAAGCAGATTTTAAAAATTAAAAAAAATAACATCAGCTTTAGCAAGTTCATAATCATAGTCTTTTTTCCTTCTTTTTTGAAAATATAGTTATGTCTTCTGGAGTCAGGTGTTGTGAAAATCCAGTGTCTTGTGTTGGAAGTAAAATGGTGTGTGGGTTTAAAGCATGGCAACCTAAGAAACAAAGCAAAGAAATCATTTGGTCACAAATTCTTATTTTATTATTTTGTGATTTATTTTATCATCATTTTACCTCGTTCCATAATAACACATTCGCCAATTGACTGATTTCTGCCAGGCTGGACAGAGAAAGAGAAGTCTCAAAGACCTCCAAGCTCTGTGAAAGTATATGTCCGGGTAAAAGTTCAGGAAAGGCTGCAAACAGAAACCGACAGAAAGAGATCTGGAAAATGTTGGGATCTGGAGTCATACTTATGAGAGAGTAAAAGACATACCTACATAAACAGGCACTCAGAGATTATGTGACAGAACCAATCAAACATAACATACAAATCTATAAGAAATGAGGATTAATTAGTTATTCTCATAAAGCTGCTTATTTTCTCTCTGTGCTTTTGTCATACCTTTTGTCATATAATAAAATCAGTGCATGAGAAGGAATCATATCAATTTCTGTTTGTCCAGTAGCTTGTTATTAAATATGTTCTTAATGAAAAAAAGAACTTTGTGTGATGAAAACTTAACAGTGTAATTTCCAAAAGGTGAAATTTACAAGCTGCAGTCTTTTGCTGTGCCCTTCTGGTGAATAGTTACTAGAGTGTTTGACTGTCACTAGCCTAGAAATTTGTCCCTAGGAAAATTCAAAATGCTACATGCTGAATAGTCCAGAAGGCAGAATTCTAGCTCCATGCAGCACTGTCAAACTTCTAAAATTGTCTGTTTCTGAGTCTAGCAAGGGAAAAGAAACATGGATGTGTGCATCATCTGATCAGTCCCAGCTGAAGGATCTCACTGAACTGCCCAGCCCCTAACATCTAATGTAAACAACAGCATTCTCTTAATCATATTCATAAAATACAAAACCTGAAAAATAAAATAAGAAAATCAATATTTGCTTGCAAAGGTTTTCTGAGCCAAAAAGAGAAGTTGCATTGTTCAAATAAACTATTTGCTCAACACTAACTACAAATGATGTAGGGTTGTTGTGGTTTGGGCTGGGCTGGCCACTAAATGAATGACAGATGCCAGTCCTTCCTTTAACAACCAGGAATTTCTGACAGGTCTACTGTTTTCAGTTAAATCTGATTATAAAACACTTACTCACAATGACCTCAGTGTAGGTTTATATGAAAAAGATTTCAAAGTTTATAAAATCTGTTTTAAAACAATATATTCTAAATTAAGATAAAATGATACAAATATAGAAGCTTGAAGAAAAACATAGTCTCATTCTAAATACAAGTCTGCTTTTATTATGTATGATATGGCAGATTGTTAATGCCCTTTACAGCACATAAAAGTTCAGATAAAAAAAATCTCAACCCTTTTTTCCTTTAGCCCCATGCACTTTAGGACTAACCTGGATGGCTCAAATTCTGTTTCTTCTGCTGATAATACCCTATATTACTTATCTGATCTTCAAATGGAATTTCTATGATCTCACTAAATTGAGTATTAGTCATTTGAGTTTGCAGCTCTGTGGAAGGAGCCCTGGGAGTCCTGGTGGACAACAGGATGGCCATGAGCCAGCAATGTGCCCTTGTGGCCAAGAAGGCCAATGGCATCCTGGGGTGCATCAAGAAGAGTGTGGCCAGCAGGTGGAGGGAGGTCATCCTCCCCCTCTACTCTGCCTTGGTGAGGCCCCACCTGGAGTGCTGTGTCCAGTTCTGGGCTCCACAGCTCAAGAGGGACAAGGAATTGCTGGAGAGGGTGCAGCAAAGGGCTACCAAGACGATTAGGGGACTGGAACACCTCTCTTATGAAGAAAGACTGAGGGAATTGATTCTCTTTAGCCTGGAAAAGAGACGGCTGAGGGGGGACCTTATCAATGCCTACATATACTTAAAGGGTGGGGCCAGGCTCTTTTCGGTGGTGCCACTGTTGTCACTGGAACAGCCTGCCCAGGGAGGTGGTGGAGTCTCCGTCTCTGGAGACATTCAAAACCCGCCTGGACGCGTTCCTGTGTAACCTGCTCTAAGGTGGCCCTGCTCTGGCAGGGGGGTTGGACTAGATGATCTACTAAGGTCCCTTCCAACCCTAGGATTCTATGATTCTATGATTCTATATTTCTATACCTACCTATAGTATTAGATGTTAAATATGGCTTCAAGTGCAAATAGATGTCACGAAGACCAATCCAACTTTCTCCACCTTGTAAACCTAGTACAGCAGTGGGGACCCATGAAGAACCCACAAATATATGCAATATTTCACATTTATGAAACATTTATTTTACAGATATGAAGTCAAAAAGTACAGTAAGGGGCTGAACACAAGCTAGTCACACAATAAGAAGTCACTACTCTACAGGAGTTATTAAAGAATAACACATCTTTCTTTGCAATATGTTAGAGTTTTGCACCTTTGCATGAAATACCAGAATTTGCCTTGAAAGAGAAACAAAGCTCTGCAGTGTTGAATATCCAATCTGCTTGCATGCAACTTATCAAGAGTTTGTTAGAGAGAATAGTATGGTGGGTGTTTATTGGCATCCAAAGAACTGTAGTTGCAAGTTGACCTTGGAAGATAGTGAGATTTATTTACTTAATCCTCTGACTAAACCTCTTTTGATATCTCCAGCGTAAGCACATAGGCAAAGATCCTAAAGAATCATTTTTTTGTTTTGTAGATTGAGGCAGAAATACATGAAGAGACTTACCCAGTGTCACAAAAAGACATCGGTGTTAGACTTGAGAGTGGATTTCACATGGTGTCTATACCTAAATTTATCTGGGTTTAGATTTTTATTCACTGTAAAATGTATTAAAACTTTTTCACGTAAAACAGAATTGCAAAGAAAATGCAGGTGCTCAAAATGTTTTCTTGATAGATGCCTAGCAGATTTATTTTTCCTTTTGAAATAACCACTGATCAGTTTTAAACTGTCACTTAACAAACTGGCTATCACCTGATGAATAGCTGTAATAATTTTATAATCGTCATATTTTAAACTTCCTTATCTCTCTACTTGCCTGTCTAGCCCAAATATTCTTTTGGCCATAATCAAGTGCTCTGAAAATAGTTATGAGAAATTATTTTTTTATGGAAAGTTTCTTCTCTGAAATGCCAGCCTTTTGTCAAATTTCCATGAGGAATTTTCTTTCGTGAATGAAAAACCAGTCTCTGGAAGGTTGCCCACTTCTGTGCAATGTTTCCAATGTGGAAGACTATGCTTAGGCAAAGAACCAATGCATCTTATTCTTCCTGCCCTAACATTTTGACATTAGTCCTGGTTTATGATGCTCAGCTGTCATCACATCCCACTTCAGAAACAATCTCCGTTCAGCACTTTTGAAACATGATTTTTCATTGCATTTTTCAGAAATATTATAGGATCTTCTAATATGAAGGATACTGATATAAAAGCAAAATAATTTCTAACATGGAGACAGACCACCTGAATCACGAAAAGCTGAAAAGCAAGTTGTCATAAACCCAGTGATAAACTATACTGCAAGCTGGCACACAGAGACAGGAGTTATCTTCCCTCTTCTTCCTCCTCCAGGAAGAATTACAACACGGAAATCCACACTTTAATAGAAGAGCTGGTTCAGATGAACTACTGTTCAGCCTGGTTCACTGCATTTGGCTTTCCCTTAGTTTATACCGTGATAGTGAATCAACCCAGAGCCATTACTGTTGGAAGTCTCATAATCCCTCATGAGAGAGGTTAGGATGTACAGGCTGAGGGCAGTGTGTCATTTTGTGTGCAGAAAAAAACACAAATCATTGCATGAGCACAACTTCTGAGACACAGAAACAGAATGTGTAACAGAGAACCCATGCTGGTATGTTAGACTGTACTAGACCAGGTTTTTGTGGCATTCTGGGTTCTTTCAGAAACTTTCTATATGAACATTATGCGGACACTTACAAATTAGTCATAATGAGAAAGAATAATAATAGACTTTCCAGCCTCCAGAAAGAAGAGATTTGTTTGATAATGGCCTGTTGGTCTCTGTGTGGGAGAATTGTGTGGTGGAGGTGTCTGTCTGTGTCTATGTGTATGAGATCCTTCACCTGGAAAAAAAAAAGTGGCAAAAAAAGGAGGCTTCTGTGTCTTAAAAGTGGTTGACTGTGATAACCTTTTCCTGTTGCTTCATTTTTCATTGATCTTGCTGTTGTAAAAATTCGATATCCATAAGACTTGTGAAGTTTCTAGCTTAATGAGTAGGGCGACCTGAGAAAACAAAAAAATCTTTGCCTGTGTAAATCGGCGGAGTTCAGGCATTTCTGGGGAGTCTGTGGAGCCTGCAGCCCGTTACCAGGAGTGGTGAATGTGAACAACTGTTTGACTGGTCATGACAGGAGCAGAAGGAAACCGAGAGGAAGATGGAGGCAAGGGAAATGCAAGTTTTTCTTGTTCTAGTTTGCCTCTCAGCATTCTCTCTGGGGGTACCATTTCCTGCTCTTGATTGTTGTCTCTCTACATAGAGCATATCCTTTGCTGTACAAAACACGGTGCTTAACCACAGTCGAGGTGTTAGCCAGTCCTTCAGATTCCTGCCTCTAGCATTGTCTTCAGTTAATGCTGCCCTGTCTTCTATGCTATGAACATACACAGGAATAACTTGTACATACATTAAGAACACTGTAAATACACTCTGATATCCTCACTGAGTCAAAAAATATATATTGAAAAACCCAAACCCAAACGATCCTTCTACCTCAAAATCTTGTGCAGACCATTATTATCTTGTCATCTGCTACTTCAGGAAGGAACAGCTGCACCATACTTGCTCTAAAGGTTCTCTGGCTTTGAGCAATCCTAATTTCACCAGCTATTGCAGAAATGGAACAAAAGGCTGGTTTGGGCTCTTTGACAGCGAACAAAAAATAATTTGCAGAGTTTTTGCCTGATGTTTCAGTGAATTTTCCTCATTAAGTAATTATATAGGCAGACTGGAGTGTATGGTCTAGGCTCGAGCTAAGCTTGGAGTATAGGTCTTTCTAATGTAAATTACTTATAACAATACTGCAAAAACAGAGAAGTTTACTAAATGAAATAATTGAAATTTTATAAAAGCTAGAAGAAATATGTTTTCCCTTGGTGAAAGTAAATGTTGTTGAGTGCAATGGGTTACTATCTATTTATACTGTTAAAAATTCAACCTATCATCCATTTTTTATTTAATGTAGTTCCTTATGATTTTTATCTATAAAATAATGAGCCCTCTAGGATATTCTTTTCTATTAACTTTAAATATGAGCGTTTCTTTAAAATGAAGCATATTACCCAATCTTATTCTGGTCCAGCTCTGGAGTGCCTAGTATACAATCAGAGTTAAGAGGAGCAATTTCTTCTGGTACAAATTCAGCTGATGTTAGAAAGACCATGTCAGTGTAGTAGGGCAGAAAAGGATGATGTGGCTGGAAGGTCTCTGCAGCAGACACGAAGATGCTAGGAGATAATAAGGCACTAAGCTGAATGAAGACTGCTTCCCTTTGCATAACAAAGGGTAGACTCACCCCAAAGAGCCGTAGCGGAGATTGTTCAGGGACAGCCAAGCTTTGTTTCCCTGACTTTACAAAGGATTTTCATTTGCATCAGCAAACACTATTACTTGGCCTTCTAATTATGAAGCCTGTTTTCAGTTTACACATTGGGATTACAGCTGGCTAGTGAAAGGTCAATTTCTGTCCTATTTGAAACAAAACCCATTTGGTAAAAGCAGATGTATTTAATTGTTTCAATAGTGTCATGGCATCTAGTATTTTATCAAACAAATGACACGTTAAAGCCTCAAAACTGTTCTGCATCCAGGAAAAGAAAAGTAGTTCTTATTAATTCTGTGTGTGACAGCAAGCTTTTGTAATTGCACTAGTGAAACAGGCCTGCTACGCAATAAATCTCCCAGAAAGTCCTTTCTGTGTAGTTTGTCCACTTATGACAGTTAAAATTGCCTGCAATGACTTCAGTACTGTTTGTTTGACTTTATACTGCAGAAGTGAGTGAGTCGTAAGGTGCCTGTGGTTCTGATTTTGGAAGTTAAGAGAAAGAAATTACTTCCTTTCTTTTTTCCAAGGGCTGTAAAAATCTTATTCTCAAAAATATACAAACTTACTCTTTATTTTTACCTTTTTTTGTTTGAAGTCAATTGTAAGTATTGGTTATTTTCAAACTCATTCAAAATCATTGGAGACTGAAATGCAACTGTGATGTGAAAATGATGTTATGTGGGCATATGGAATAATAAGATATCTTTAATTGTGAAATAAACATTATTTGAGACATTGAACAAGACAAAGTGAGAAAAAAAAAGCCATGAACTGTAGATTTTTGCAGTCGCTACAGGACTGGAAAAGGATGGTTTGGTGGTTGCCTTTGTTTAGCAGTTAGATCCTATTATTATCCCTGTTGTAACATCCTTTTTCCATTGTCATCATCTCACAAACTCATATATTTAAGATATTAATGTGTGTGTATAAATTCAAAATTCAGAAAGATATAGTCAGTAGTATTCTTCATGAGATTAATATTTGCTTATTTATATTATGTTTTCATTTATCTATGCTGCTTTAAAAATGCCTTTAAAACCTAAAAAGAGTTTTTAAATATATCTTTAAGAAAGCATGTTTCAAATGCCTTCAGCTTATCTTTACGGCTAAGAAAAATTTCTGGTCTTTGGTGGCTGCTTTTGGTCCTTGGTGGCTGGAGATTCCTCTTTGCCCTGCAGTGAACCATGTCAACCCATGAGAGTCAGAAACACGCTGGCATGAATCAGCCCCTTCCAGAGCACTGACATAACCCAGCAGCCTATTACACGAGCTTCAGACAGGAAAAAATGACTAAATTCAGAAAGCTCTGAAGAGGTTCAGAGGTTCACAGCATGTACACGTCAATCCCACAAGGCTGGAAGTCTCTTCTCCAAAAGGAAGGTGCAGTTTGGGTAAACACTAGGTTAGTACTCACTGGGTGTGCCACGGGATTTTTATGTTAACATCTACAGTACTTGTTGGAGATATGATTATTTTCATCTTAAAGTGTACATCTGAGTGGAATAATTAGAGGTCCTCATTTTAGAAAGAATAGAATTAGGCATTTCTTAGGCATTTTAATATTAAGATGTGGACATGCACTGCCTGACTGTGTCTATGAAAAACAATCTAAGAACAAAACGATGTGGCAAGTCCACCCTGTTAATATTCTGTAACTTAGTGTTTAAAATGCATATCGAGGACATGTCGCTTAGATTCAGTTTATGCTTTTCCAGAGCCTGATCCTCGATCTTCCCAACCACAAAAGAATTTTCTAAACACCAGGGTAGTTTACAAGTGGACCCTCAGTAGTCCTCATGTTCCCATTACCTCTTACACCTCTGTAAATAACAAAATACAAACTGGATCAGGGCCTTTAGCCAGTGACTTTTACAGCACAAGGGAATGCTCTCACTATTGGCTTCAAGAATCAGCCTTTCTTTTATGCTTAGTAACTATTTATCTGAAAACTTAAAAAGAACAGGGGCATAAATGTGCATCTCCCGCTTCCTATGTGAATGCCGCATGTAGCTATGCTTCTGGGTATTCTGGGATACTTTTCACTCTCTGATTATATTAATATTTAACAAGTTATTTCAGTAAAATATCTGTCCAAATTTATATGTTCTGGCAATTTTTTTCACTTTTATAAATTGATCTTTTCTGATAGAACAATATTTTTAAAGAAAACAAAAAAACCCCAGTAAAAACAGGTGAACTTTTAGTGGAAAGCTGAGTCATATGATGAAAAAAGAAACCTTTTTCTTCTGGACGGAATCTGTTATATTCTTTTTTAGGAATGTTTTCTACAGAAATGTTGACCTCAGTTTTTTATGAACAGCTTCTTAGGTGATGACAGCCTTACCTGCTACAATTCATACCCTGAAAGGGGAAGTTTTAAGATTTGTTTACTTCAAGCTAGTTTGTTTGGGTTTTTTTTTATTTTATCTTTCCAAGCTTGAACCTTTATTGCCACAGCAAGTTCTTAACATTTTCTTTACAGCATCTAAAACCTGACTTGCAGGAACAGTACAGAGGAAATGAAAAACCACATCCTGTGAGCTATTGGGCTGTTACTCTTCATGAACATTGGTACTACTGAAAAACACATGAAGTACTAAACTGTGCCCAATCTGGATTACTACAGATAGAACCAAAGAGCTACAGCATAATTGTAGAAGACAATCTCTAATTGCATTTGAACAATAAAAAAAATAATACCTCTTTCCTATAGCTATGGAAAATGGAGTTAGAATAAACTGGCTCTAGCAGTGTAAGCATTTTAGTTATACTGTTGTTTAAGGAGAAAGTTTTTCTCATACCCCATGCAAGCTTGGAGAGCTATCAACTGGTATTAGTGAACTCAAAAGCTTGTTATTTCAGAGTAATTAATGAAATTAATTGAAGCAGCTTCTGCTAAAGATGGGATGGGTTTCTATAGAATTCCTTCATGTCGTCCTGGCCCTCAGTTTTTGTCTAGGATCAGTGTGGTCTCTAGAAGATGCTACTATATAGTATACTAGTATATATGCCAAAATCTCCAGTAAAATTAGCACTGAGTATTGGTTCTTCTGGGAGTCTGAGAGAGTCAATAATATCATGTGTGATTTGTCTTTGGGATCTGCCCATCTGATCAGAAATCCTTGAATCTTCTTTGACCGTGTTCTGCTTCTAGGATCATGGAATGGTTTGGGTTGGGAGGGACCTTTAAAGATCCTCTAGTTCCACCTTCCCTGCCACAGGGTTTCACAGATAGTGATTAGGTGTGGAGAAAGGAGACAGCTGGGCCAGAAGTGAAGAGTTGAATGGAGTTTTATTCCACAGACTCTACAGAAGTAAGTTCCCAGAGATAGTAAAAGTCATCGTTGGTCATTTGTCTTCTCGATCAACTCAGTAGCCACGTGGTGGCCATACTCACAGCTGTCTCAGTGTAACTGTATAAATAGCCTAGTGCAGAAATCTTTGCAAAGAGGATTGCCTAAGAAAGTGATGGAAAATCCTATTACAAACATAGCAGAGTACATAAGCAAGAGACCTTTCTTTTCTTCTGCAATCTCTAAACTGAAGATTTGATGTTGTCTTCTAAACAGAGAGAGATTTCTGTTTTAAGACCTTTGAACATTTACTCAGCCCATAGGTAAATTTCACAATTGTCACCATCGCTCTGCGTATTCAGATTTCAAAATTTTTGCAGACTCTCCTAGAGCAAGGTTTTCACTCAAAGGTCAAGCAATGTTTTAAATGACTAAGCACAAGAGAGTTGGTGCTATTTTTTTAGTCTGAACATCCCTTTTTAGAGGTTAAAGTAATAGCAGCAGCTGATATTTGTTTTTGCTGTGTTAGTAAGTGCTCATCAATAACGTAATGGGCAGTTCTGATTCTAAAAAAACCCCAGGTGTTTTTGCCAAGTACCATGCAGTTACCTGCTGGTGTAGAGTTTTGATCTTTTTTAGAATTCTTCATCTAACCTTTATTTTTGGCCTGGGTGCAACCTTGCTATATTAAAGTTTACCAGCTCCAGGAATATTACGCTGGTGACTGTGTATTTTTTTCCTGATTCTGTTGTTACCAGTGATAGCAAAATTACAAATGGAACCAGACAGATTTTAATCCTTATTGCTACTATCAGCAATATACTGTGATTCTTTTAACTTCTCTGGTTTCACTATATCAGACTTTCTGATTGTCTTTGCACCTTCAATATTCTCTTCTGCTTTACCTCATTGCCAGGAATAAAGTGATTGTGAAGAGCGAAGGGAAGAGACAAAACTGACTCGCTTTCATTTTCTTCTTAAGTCTATATATCTTCTATAACCCGAAATTTGACAGTTTCTCTCCTGTGTTTATTTATTCTCTTTCTTTTCCTGGTTCCAATGCTGTTCAGTGTCAGTCATCTATGGGGGATGTATGTGGATGGAAAAAATTAAAGTAATACTGGAGTTTAAAATTCCACAGTTTCTGCAGAGGGTTTGCCTTCAAATGTGGTTCCACTGGCTAATAATGAACATAAATGTAAGAAACTAATTTTTAAAAGTTGAGTTTTCAAACCTCAGAGCTTAGGCAGAGTCAAGAACAGTTTTCAAATTCAGAGGGCCTTCTTGCTTATTCCTTTGAAGAATTAATGATGATTGCAGAAATTGGGTAAATGTAAATCTAAGTAAACAGCACATGAAATGGATGAGCCTCCTTGATTTTGCTGCCCACAATGTCAGCCTACAAAGTTTATTCTCACTAACTTTCTGCTTCCCAGAAGCTCACGGGTAGAAGACAAAGAATGGAAAAATCCAGCACTGGTTGTTCTCCAAAGACTTTTGAAAGAAACAGCCCTTTCCTGCTGTCACTTGCTGTAGCTTTCTGAAACTCAATTTGTATTCCATACTGACAGCTAAAAGCAGAAGCGTAGAAACGCCTGATCCACACAGATCCCATGCAGCAGCAAGGATCAGAGCCCCCTCCTCCTTTGAGAGAGTCTGTTGGTGCTAAATTGGAAGAAGGGAGACAAAAAAAGTTCATCTTTGGGAACGATGAGAGGGCCACATGCTCTAAAATATTTTTAGAGCCATTTCTCTGCTCAGGTTCACTCCCTCTGCAGGAGATTATAAAAAGGTAAACAAATGAATAATAAAATTTCAATGTTTTTGTTGTTCATCCTCATGGAAGGCTGTAGGGAGATAATCCTTAGGACATAACTCTGTTCGTTTATACGGAGGGGTCATGAAATTAATACAAAAGAGACATGGCCAAAAATATATTCTAATCCTTCCAGATGTGCCTTTATGGCATTTCCCTGTAGGATAGGAGGCCCAGTAGCTCAAATAGAGTTTAAGGATCAAATATTAAAATAGTAATTGTCAAAAATATAAACTTCCTTCAGACAAGAGTAAAATTTCTAAAGTATGCCTAGGGAGTCTCTGTATGCCTGATGCAAGCTGAATTAGTCATTTAAAACATTGCTTGACCTTTGAGTTAAAACCTTGTTCTAGAAGAGTTTGCAAAATTTTGAAATCTGAATACACAGGGCGATGGCGACACGTCTGAAATTTATCTGTGGTCTGTGTAAATGTTCAGAGGTCTCAAAACAGAAACCACTGTCTGTATAGAAGACAACGTCAATTCTCAACTACATGCACACAAGAAATATGTAGTAGAAACGTAGACTTTTCGTGCTACAATTAGGAGGCCAAAGTGTCAGAATGGTGCCCTATGTGACAAGTGTGCACAGTACGGTGGGGGCTCCATCATCACAGATCTGTGGATGGTCTGAAGGCAAATAAAATAGAATTACATGAAGTTGACTTTCTTGGCTAATGAGCTCCACAAATCCAACCTGCAGCCGAGACAAATGGAGATGGGCCCTGACATAAAAAGATTTTGCTATGTGATTGCGAAGTTGAATTTCCCGTATGCTTCATTAGTAGATATTGTAGCCTTTTCCCCTCAAGCTATTTTCCATGAAAACTGAGTAGAAATATTTTGGATCTGGAAGCCACGTGCCTGGAAGTGCATCACAAAATATGTCCTACCTACTGGTGACTGATAGGGCTTGTCTGAGTCTGTGCTACACTGACTGAAACCTCCCAGAATAACAGTTCTATGGACTTTATTATTTCAAAGTAAGGGAAATTTCAGGATATTTTCTCTATTATCATGATTGACATTCATTGTCATTTAGTAATGCAAAACCATAGATGGAACATAAAACCCACGGAATGCAAATTCCCTTGAAATGACAAGGCTTATTGATTCAATATTTTTTCTTTATAGAGAGGGTTTTTTTGAAATGAAAGCTATAACCTCAGGCTTCAAAACAGTCACACTAACTGTGTTTACAGTAAAGTCCTATATACCAACTAGATGACTTAGAATAAATCTTTCTGTTCTGTGCTATTCATACTTAAAAATTTACTTTTATGACAGTACTAAATTACGTTGTAGCAAAAAGAAGTATTATAAATTCTCCTGGAAAGGTATCTACATTTTAGTCAGCCTTGATTGATTCAAAAATCTTCCTTACTTAAAAATTCCTACTGTGTTCCATGTCTATAAAATGGCAACTACTTTTTTTGAAATGGAAATCAGCAATAAAGCCAAAACAATTCAAGACATGACAAGTCTTTGTGTCGTTGCCTATGTGTACTCCCCAAAGTGCTTGGCAAACTAATGCTCCTTTGAAATGTAATAGATGTTTCTGATTGACTTAGAAAAGTCCTTTGTGATGACTTCTAAAAATTAGTTGTGTTGATTTTTCTCTGCTGTATTTTACATTTTCTTTGCTCATTATCGATGTACATATGGGGACTAAGTTTGCCTGTCATGGTGTTTCAGTGCTAGTTCCAACTGTAATCCCATTACATCTGTTACAATGCCAATCCTTGCAGTTTATTTGTTTCCCACATAGATGGCTCTAATGCATTTATATGTTTTATTAGAATCCTGTGTGCAAATTTATAATAACTTTGCTTGCTGGTATAATTTTCTCATAAGACTTGTTTCTGCTGGTAATAAGAAAGCATGCTTTGGTTCTATCTTTATCATCTATCTAATTATCATATCGTGTATTTCTTCTTGTTAATTCCTGATAAGTATTCTTCCCGATGACTTTATGAAAAGATTAGGAAATGCAAAGCACTTGGGATAATTTCTTTGGGGCTGTAATAAGTCATTGACTAGTCTACAAAAGGTGTCTGACTGCCCACTGCTGGATGGGATGATGTTACACAGCATTTCGTTGAGCTGCATTATGATATTAATTGTCAAATCATTTCACTGTAAGTCTTTATTTGAGACTTCAGACCTCCATCCTCCTTCAAACACCCTGTAGGATAAACTTGTGAGGTCTATCTGTAATGCTGATATGTTTTAGAAGTATGCGTAATATGTAAAGTAGTTGTAATCTGACATTTTTGTGTGTAATTCATTTAATATTTGCCTTCTCAGCTGTTAACTATTTATTCTCAGTCACTGGAAATCTATACAATGCCTTGTCCAGTTTGCTCAAAGAGGCTAATCTCTATTGCCATTATATATATATATATTTCATAACAATAATATTGATAATTACCATAAATACATAAGGCGCATATATGCTATTGACATTTATGACACGTATAAAATGGATCTTTCAGTTTTCTGAAAGTTATTGGAAAGACAAGATGATTATAAATAGCCTGAGAATGATCTAAGTCCAACTTCTAGACCTGATTGAGGTACATACGGGTCACTGACTTCCACTGAGAATAAAGATAATATTCCCAAAGGCTACGTTTAGGAAGCCTAGCCTCCCTAGGCCATACTACAGGGAATGAAGAAGAGAAACCCATCCAAAAAAGAAATCAAAAAAGCATTTCCAGATGCTTTGCAGGGAAATACACTGCACTGTAAAGTAAGGCCATCATCTGATCTATCCTTAAAACACTAGGACAAGAGACAGCAAAGTTTTAGGATTAAGTTTAAGTATCTATTTGAATGTTCTTGCTGAATTCTCAGAAGACCTGAGAAGTGTAGACTTTCAGTTAAAATATCATTACCCTATATGCTGTGGGGTGCCCAGCGGGAAATCAGCCTTGCAGAAAAGGACTTGGGGGTCCTGGTGGACACGAGGTTGAACAAGAGCCAGCAGTGGGCCCTTACCACAAGGAAGGCCAATGGTATCCTGGGCTGTGCTAGGCAAAACATCGCCAGCATGTCAAGGGAGGTGCTCCTCCCCTCTCCTCAGCACTGATGAGGCCACGCTTGGAATACCGTGTGCAGTTATGCGCTCTCCAGTACAAAAGAGTTGTGGACATACTGGAGAGAAGGGCCTCTGAAGGGCAACAAAGATGGTGAAGGGACTGGAGCATCTCTCCTATGAGAAAAGGCTGAGCAAGCTGGGACTGTTCAGCCTGGGGAAGAGAAGGCTGAGGGGGATCTTATCTGTAAATACCTGGAAGGAGAATGCAAAGAGGATGGAGCCAGGCTCTTTTCAGTGGTGCCCAGTGATAGGACCAGTGGCAATGGGCACTGAAACACAGGAGGTTCTCTCTGAACACCAGGAAATGCTTTTTTACTGGAGGGTCACCAAGGGCAGGTTCCCCAGTGTCTCCCTCCTTGGAGACATTGAAAAGCCATTCAGATGAGGTCCTGAGAAACTGGGTCAAGGTGACCATCTAGGACAGATGACCTCCTTCCAACCTTGACCATATGGTGATTTTGTGATTCTGTGATAAAAGGGGCAGTTGGTACAGATAAGCTCCTGGTTGGTACACTTATCTTGCCATGCCCTGCACCTGATTATCTCATTCTGTATTGCCTTCCCATAAAACCCTATTCCAAACTGTTTTCCTTGGTGAGGAGAACAGCTATTTAAAGTGAGACTCTGTGTGCTTAATACTTTTTGAAAATGGGACTAAATCCCGGGTATCTATATTCTTTAAACCTCTTATCAAATATTTTAAAGTGTTAGTTTGATTTTATAGTAAATTTTCTGCTCTTTCTTACCTGTAGTAATTAACCCAACTTTGAAAGTTATCTCTCTGCATGCAAACAGAACCATAAATATTGCCTTAATATTTCATCTTGTCATAACTTAAAAGTCTTTTGTTTCACCTTTATATGGTATCATTTTGCAAAAGTTAGGTCTTTTCAAACTAGCCTCTACAGGCATTTTTTGGAAGAAATCCATAAAATATATTGCTGAACTTGAAAATTAAGATCATCATATTTCTAAAGTTTAGTAAACCACTAGGTAGGTCCTTATTGAACTGCACTTTTTGCTTTGTCTGGGTAACAAAACAGTTGTGTTAGGGAATTATCTCAGTACTTACATTATTATTCTTAAATAATTCACACTTTGTTGGAGATCAGCTGTACAACCTTTCTTTTTTCCATTATAAAAGACTGTATGAACAGCTCAAGTCTGTGTACTTCAAAGAGCTGTTAGTCTGTCTCAATGACTGCATCCTTTTGATGCCTTTCCTTTGAATTTGCAAATATTAAATTGAGGGTGCCAGGCTCACCACTAGAGTAGGCTGATAGTTGGAAATGCACACAAGCAGGCACCAGATCCTGTGGTTAAAAAAACCACTATGAACACAGAGGAGAAGAATTAAGATTCACCTGAAAAGACTATGAAATATTAAAGGTCTAGTACAACAGAGTTATTTCCAATTTAGGAAGCCACTGTGCGGATGTGTTTGTGTTATGGATTTACCCTATGCGAATACAAATCCCTGCGTGGTCCACTTTAATTTATTTCACTTCAAAGACAAAGCATTTTGGATATTTTAAAAGTTTTATGTATTCATCTCTATTAGTACACCTGAGACAAAGAAAACAAGAGACAAAGTTTGGTGCACACCTTTTCATGGAACTGCTGTTTCCATGTGGGGGGACAGTGGAATAATGTCCATCATAACAAGGACTGGTTTGGTTTTTTTTTAATTTGCTTTATTATTTTTGAAAACACTTCAGAAGTAACATAAAATCTTCCTCCCCTTAACAGTCTGTAGACCTATGTGACACTTGAAATACTCAGAACTGCTTAAGAAGTGCTTTGCCAGTGTATTTGTCCAGAGCACAAGAATGAATTTCACTCTGTGTCTAACGATTGTTTAATTGCTAGCAGTAGCTATTTACACTGACAATACATCCAGTGATTAATTCATAGGATTCCTAAGGAAAGACTGAGCCATATAAAGGCCTCAAAGAGGCAAGCCAGGGTGGAGGTGCACTGTAAAATATTTAGGCAATCCTAAAGCAAACCAGAAAGAACTAGAGAAGGACCCAAGGGCAGGCAAGGGTACACTGGCTGCCTCAACGATAAATAAATGCTTTGAACCAGGAGACAGATATTTTGAAGGGGATGAAGGACTGTCTGCTTCCACTGTGCTTATAAACACATATAATTGTGATAATATGTAAGAAAGTGTATCACAGGGAACAGAAAAACTTATGTTATCCTAGATGACCTTTAATTAACTACAATTTAAAGAAAGCTTTACTTTAGCTGTGAGTCATAAATGTCTCTGTGCTAATCAGAAGCCGGTCCACAAATTTCTATGTCAAAGTAAAATCGATCCTTCTCAAAAACTAAATGTTAATTGTCAAACTTTTACTGGATTACTTTATTATTTTAATTAAGCACTGTGAAAATTTCTTGCTCTTTTACTCATTGCATTGAATGTTAATTTGATCTCTGCTCACTTGCACAGCTTCCAAACTGTGGACATTCCCTTATAATAAAAGGAAATTTGGTAAAATTCTTTAAACAAGTCATACACTGTACAGCTCTTACCTCTGCAAACTAATCTTAATTTGCAGATTACATAAACTTGTCAAAGTCTAGTTTTTCAGTCTTATTAATATACAATCGCTTCTCAGAAAGATATATTTGTCTTCCATTACTTCAGGAAACCCTTACGACTTTGTTGTTCATGGTATTTCCATTCTTTGATGAAAAATGCCACAGATTCTTTCATCTGAGGATGAAAAGACATCTACACTTGTTTCAATGTATAAAAAGTAGTAATACGCTCTTAAAATTATTTCCAGCTGTTTGAATAGTGAGGTGAGCCTGTGCCTCCATGAAAGCTCTGCCCAGTGATGTGAGCCTGAAGCAGTAGAATCATAGAATCATAGAATCGGTGAGGTTGGAAGGGACCTTTAAGATCATCAAGTCCAACCATTAACCTACCCTGACAAAAACCACTTCTAAACCATGTCCCTCAGTACCTCATCTACCCTTTTCTTAAACACCTCCAAGGATGGGGAATCCACCACCTCCCTGGGCAGCCTGTTCCAATGTTTAATAACCCTTTCAGTGTAAAAATGTTTCCTGATATCCAATCTAAACCTGCCCTGACATAACTTGAACCCGTTTCCTCTTGTCCTATCCCTTGTCCCCAGGGAGAAGAGCTCAGCCCCCATCTCTCTACACCCTCCTTTCAGGTAGTTGTAGAGGGTGATGAGGTCTCCCCTCAGCCTCCTCTTCTCCAGGCTGAACAACCCCAGTTCCCTCAGTCGTTCCTCGTAAGGTTCCGCGCTGAGCCTGTAGCGCTGCTTGGGGTTGTTGTGACCCAACAACTTTTGTAGTCTCCTTTCTTTTCAGATGAACACAGTTTTCTCTCATATACATATACTCTGATAACTTTTTTTTTTCAGTATTTTGTTAGTAATTCTGCATTTTAATGATAAAGATCACAGACTGAATTATATCTCTGTTTATAACATATAAAACACAGGAGCCGTAGTCTTGGACCCAGCTCCCCCACCCTCTCCTCCAGATTGCCAGTACTCCTCATGGGCGGCCTGAATCCACCACCCCACAGCCCCACGTCATGTCCCTGTATCAGTCTCTGTCCCTGCCCTGGCTCTGTGTCCCTTAAAATAGCCCTATGCCATCCCACAGCAACTAAACCACTTCTCAGCAGGTGGGAATGGAGGCTGCCGTCAGGGCTCTGCCAGCCTCGAATGACCTTCCTTGACCTCCCCAGGGCTTCCCCCAACCCTGCCCAGGGCCCCGTTTCAGCTCAGTCACTGACCCAGTGACACCATAGGACACCAGTCTGGAGTCAGTCCTGCTTCTGCTGGTGCAGGATCCATGGTTGCATGGAGTCCTGTTTTAGTGTAAAAGTGCAAGCAGAGAGCCATGGTCCTGCATGAACAGACCAAAGGAGGAGTCTGATGAGCACACGAGAAAATGCAAAGCAATATGAACTTTTGCGCCACCTATCCAGCTGGCATCACCAAAAAAAGCAAGTTTTCAGGTGTAGTTTTGGGATAACATGACAAGATAGCAATAAAGATGTTTATGGGAAGCTAATTCTTTGTTTGAAGGATGTAGGAGAAAGCACAAATGTGGCTTTGAAAGAAATAGCTCGTAGTTTTAAGGCAGTATCAGAGCTTGTGTTGGAGCAGCAGCAGACAAACTGATATTTTCAAGTTAGTTCAGGATGTATTTCAAATCCTTTCTGAAAAGTGAGCAACATCCTAGATTATGTTTTTCTGGCCAAGTAGCTATTTGATCTCTTAAGTAACTGTGGTTCTACACATGTAAACACGTTTCAGTTGCCAAGAAAATCAGCAGGCAGTTCCCTTCGCACACTGATTATTAAGATTCTGACTGCTTCAGTTTTCATGATGGTATTAATAATTTAATCAAGCGTTTTATATTGACAATGTCAATTACAAGTTTCTCCTTTGCTGTGGATTGATCTATTATTGTCCACCTAACATTGATATGCATATCGTTGTAGGAAGGAAGGGTTATAAATAAGGATTTCTATCCATCTAATTACTTTAATTGATTTGTACTGAAATAGTTGACCTTTGGTACTTGGTTCTCCCTTCACATTCAGAATTGACAGCTCACTCTGATGATCATCAGCCGCGGGGAAAATAAGTTAAGATTTCAATTAAAAGCGTGCAGTGTAGGCTAATCTATGGATCTCGCATTAGTAACGCTCCATACTTTCCTGCCAGAGAATACATGTCACGTTTGAGCTGAAAAGTATTGTATGAAAAGTACCTGAAGAGTTAGGACAATGAAGTATACCTAAACATTGACAAGCAAAACCCACTTCGGAGTCTTAGGGCACTTCTTCGTATTTGCCTACAAATTGCAACTACTGCTACTTAAGCACTACTCCTTCAGGCCAAAGATCCTAAGATATGTAGAAGCAGCTAATTTCTACATTCTCTGTCTTGGGTGGCATGAGAATAGCGAAGCACTCAGCTACCTACACTGTCTGCTCTAAGTGTAATTTTTCAGACAAAGCTGGCCTAAAACTCCTTTTTGTTAGATAAACAAGCAGAAAAATTCCAGAAATTGGTGTTCTTAAAGAGTGCACACAACAGTAGTAATAAATATTGAGCTAGGCGGAGTATGCTATATTATAAAGTTTTGTTGATAGTATTTGGAGTTAAATTTTCCTTCAAAAAGTTCATGAGAAGAGTTTTCAAAAAAAGAGGTTTATGTTTTTTATATCTGAAAAGCAGTTTTCATTACATGACTTCTGTGAATTTGAAAAAGGTGCAAATAACTTACTGTACGTAATCACTGTGTTTGAAGATTATGCTGTGGCAGAAACATACCCTAACTAGTTGTAATCTGTATATTATATTAGCATGTTTTGAAAGAGAAAATATTAAGTGCTTTGATATAAAAAAAAAGACAATAAACTCAAAAGCACTTTTCTCAGTTTAAAACTACTTTACTTTGGATGAGCATTCTTCCATAATCGGAATATATTATTACTTTTATTATTTTTGCTACTGCAGTTGCAAGCATTCTGTAGCTGAAAGTGTTCTTTTTTAAAGTATATTTTGCTTGATCTGGTGGATGTTGTATGTTGGATGCAAAGTGGGTATAATTGGGTGTATATTGAGTCATCTATTTGCTGCATTATGAATATGAAGTGGAAGTAAGATGGAAAATAGATTGTTTTTTCAGTAGGAGGGGAAACAATGACTAACTCTACAAACGCATCTTTATATTATTCAAAATAATTCCTCATAAAAATTCATGATATTTAAATTAGCTCTAACAGTATAATATTCTAAAGATGCTGATTCATTTGCTAATAGCCGCTGGAGATATTCTTTACTATCTTCCAGTCAATGTTTTAAGTCTTCAAAACAATTTCCCTTTGTTAGTTTAAAGGAAAACAAAATATATCCCTCATTTTTTTTTTCATACCTGTCCATAGTATTCTGTGTTCTCAAATTTGCTGCCTTGTGTGACCAGATTTCTAAGAGAAAAGCAAATTCTACAAAGTGAGAGGCTATTTTGGATTTTCAGATTAAATTATTGTCTCTCTTCCTTGAACACTGGACTACTGAAAGGTTCAACAGAAAAATTTTTCAACAGAAAAATCCAGATTCCAGATGTTTAAAATGAGGTTCCTGGTGAAGGTTTCAATCATTTGGTTTGGTTTGGGTTGAGTTTGATGATTGTCTGTATATGCTGTTGCATTGTCTGTTGTTTCGAGTGCTAATTGGGGTATAATACATCTTCAAAATTAAATCTCTGACATATAAACTAAACCACATACAGCAGGAAGTGGGCAGAGGAGGATCAGATGCACTAACCTCTTCTTGAGAAAAACTGCTGGCTTCCACTTTTTTCTTTATTTTGTTCTGGGTTGAGTTTTTTTTTGTTATGGTTAACGGCATTTCATCATGAAAACATAATTTATTGACATTTTGCTGTGTTTCAGTAGTAATCCAAGTTCTCATAAGGAGATGCCCTTGATGGATGCCTTATCAACACAGGTTCCTACTGTTCTTGCATCTCTCTCCCAGGTTATAGCCAAGCTATATATCATCGAGTAGTCTAAAAGGAAACCAATGTGCACGCACAGAATAAGACAGAAAATGTAATTCTGCTTAAAAATTGAGAAACAGTAATGCAGTTGAGTTTACAGAATGAAGGCACACATTTTCATAAGCTTGGAAGACCGAACACTTCCACTGAAACAATGTAATTAAAAGTTATGATGAAAAAAATGGGTTAGCATTCTTAGTGACATTTGATTAAACATGCTAGCTAGCAAAAATATACAAATGAAGGTCACATTTGCAAGTAATATAAGACAGACTACATTTTAATTAGATAGTTGAGAAATGTCAATGAGTTAGTAACTGACCAGGAGTCGTTTAAACAGCAACAAAAAAAAGGAATGAAGGAAAACAAAACATCACCCCAAGAGTCAGAATCCTTTACTCTCTGTGGATTTCAAACACTACAAAGACAGTTTTCAAATAAGTTTTGGGGATGGATTTAGTGGATTTGCTTTGTCATTTTTCTCTGTTTGAAGAATGTAATTTGGTCAAATTACATAGTACCATTTTTGGAGCTATGTTGACATAGGTTTTGCCTTTTGAAACAAATCTGTCAGTTAAAATATAACAGGATATTATTTGGGGTTTATATTTGTACCCATGGACTGGGCCTAAGGAACAAGTATAAGCATGTGCCATCCTGTGGGAAAAGATCCCCTTTCTGTCAGAGTCAGCTTAGTTCTCACACAGTATGCATGAAATGAAGTCGCATGTAACCTGACACAGCTATTACAAATTACAGGAGAAAACTTATTTCAAGTGATCTTGAAATTCATATTTTTACTTTTTCTACAAGAAAAAAAAACACCTCAGTAATTAGTAGAAGACAGTTTCTCTACTACCTGTGGCACTGCTTTTCCTCATTGTGTTGAATCTGACCAAAGAAGGGCTGAACAGCATCATGTGCTGGAAATAATAAAAGATGCATGAATAATTTAATGACCTGACACAGATTCATTAAAAAGTTACCAAAACTAATTCAAATCATAGTTTGCTGTTGGAAATCACATTTAGGAAAATGGGCACTTGGAATAAAAAAATATGGTCTGTCTTAAAACTGTCATACTGTTGTTAATATGACTATAAATCTGGTAGTTCTAGTGCAAAGAGCTATGAAGGGTAATCCAAGCTGCTGATTTTATTTTGCCTGGTTTCTAGTTGCTTAATAACTTTACCATTTGGGCCTATATATTCCTTATCTGAGTCTGCTTGCATCTGAAAAACCTTTGGATGCTTCAACCCAGATACTAAAGTTATTTCTAAGAATGCTGTTAGGGAAAATATAATTTAATTGTGGAGCTCAAATACAGAGAAGTTTTGAGAGCTACTCTTAGGTCTTTGATAGAATTTCTCAAAGATTTTAAAGGTAGACTGGTAATGCTCAAGAACACATTAGAGAGTAACATCTACACTCCAGAAGTTTAACTATGTACTTAAATAATGGAAAACAAATTTATTCTCACAAGTCTCGGCAGTCTAATCTAAACCAAATTAAAGGAATAATTTTATTGTAAATAGTACTCCAATAAAAATATATTCTAATTAAGCCACTGCAACTAGGCAGTTCAGAAGTCTAAATCTCTGGAGGCAAATTCAGATTAGGAAGTGGGTTTTGTTTTCAGGTAAGCGTGATTTCTGCTCTGGTTGTCAGTAATGATCACAGGCTACAGGCTTTCAGTAAATAAAACAAGAAATATTTGCTTATGTATAATTTATTAACCATTTCCAGTTATGTCTTACAAGAGAAGCTTTACTCAGATACAGCATCCCCATGAGCATGACAAAGCAGCTGGAGCCAGGGTGAAATTTCGCACTGATCACTAATCCCAGCCAAATAAAGCAATTATAGCGTGAAAGGTCACAAACCAGTTTGCGTAATACTGACATTACTGCGGGACCTTTTCACCACGTAGACTGACTTTTGTATCCTTTCCTCTCTTTCTTCCCATGGTACTTTACATTCATGCCATCTGAGATCATGTTGATTCTTTTGTTCTTTCAAACCCTGGATTTACCACTGCGAAACAAGTATTCGCCATTCAACTAGATAACAAAGAATTTTAATTTTTTTTTTTCTTTTTAAGTGGGAAAAGAATTAGAATCTTCTTGACTTGATGAGGCAGCACAGAACAAGTTCATTTCACCAAGCTTCTTACACGTACTATTTCAGCAAAAAGAAGTTGTCAAAACTATTTCAAGGCTGTTGAATCTTATTTACTGTAGTAGCTTATTGCATTATGCATGCAAAGAAACAGGAGAGTTGTAGCAAAAAGTGGGCTTTGATTCAAACTTCTGCAGAAAGGGAGGCTGCATACCACTGGCAATTTCAGTATGGCTTCTATTTACTTTTGTTTAGCAAGGTGAAATGTCGGCAAAATTGCGTCAGTCTGGAGCGAGTCTCGCTATTGTACTTTCTCCTTTTACCAGTCCCGCTTACTGCTTCCCCCTCCCTGTCTGTCTGGCTCCTGAACCTCCTCAAACTCCCTCCAGATGCATTCCTCTGCCTGGAGCTGTTCCAGGCACTCACCCTAGTAACAGAAATTCTGTCCCCAGCTAATTAGGTCAGGAGTACTTGTTAGCTCAAGCTTACTAGAAACTGTAGTATGCCTCATCTCGTAAGCTGGCATGCCCTTCCAATTAAAAAGAGTAAAAAGAAAAAGTATTGCATAGTACAATTTTGAAAGGATTAATGGTTATTTTGGTCTCCCATGTGTGTATAATCTGCAGTTCAGCCTGGTGGTAAATGAATTAAGTGTAATGGAGGATACAATTTTTGACATGTTTGTTTATAACTTTATATATGCCCACTACTTTTTGTTTCCTGTGCGCCTGGGCAGCAGGAAGGAAGGCTGCTCATTTGTCTTAACTTGCTTGCTGGGTGATAGATCTTGCAGAGCCTTGTAGAAGGATGTTTCTCTCCTGTGAGCAAGATCGTCTGAGAGACTTTTACGGAAGCAGGTGGAGATGGCAGAGAATGAGACGCAGCGAGGAGGAGAGCTAAGTGGCAGGCTCGCTAGAGGGGCAGGGGCCTGGCTGCAGTGTGTTCTCAGTGTGTCATCGAACTGAAAAAATCACAATTGAAAACAAAAGGAAGAATTATAAAGTTCATGTAGAAACCTGCAGAGTTGTGTGCTTGCTCCACCCACTTTCCAAGATGAGAATACAGGGAAATAGGAACATAGAAGCTGTATTAAATGGTCTGTCTAAGAATCAGGATTATTAGTGTTAGTATTTAATTTCTGGTTGCTAATATCCATTTCTGTGCAAAAGAAGCAATATTCAGCTCAGACTCCCTAACTTGCACAGGAAGCCTTTCTGTCTACCCATGACGGAAGACTGTTTCTTAATTTCCCCAGTGAAATAACTTAAGAATAATTATTTGAATCTTCTCAAGCTGGAATAGCTGATATAGTCAGGAACATCATCTAAGGATCTTCTGTTGTCAACAATGTAGTTTAAAAGCTCTTCAGACATTAGAGTTTTACTACTGATATATGTATGGCATATAGTACGTTTAACAGCTTAATAACACATTATTTCAGCCACACTAAGTATATATCATTTGCTGAAAAAATCCTGCCATAAAGGTTTCCCAACTCCATGTCCTTTGCCATAGGGCAAATTGCATAGAGCTAAAGTAACAAGCTGGGAATAGAAAAATGCCTGTATCTGCAGAAAATACTCATGGAACAGTACATTCATTATAGATGTGGTTGTAATCGTGTTTCCTTTGGAAATCTTATTAAGGTTTATTATGCTGTGTTGCAAAGTTTGGACCAAAGGCAGGGCTGCATTTTTTTTTTATTGTAAAGTAGAATCCCTTCCAGTGTGTGTTTCTTCTGGGTGTGTGTGCACAGGAGAAGAACGTCTTCCCAACAGCAACCACCCCTGTACCCACTTTTTTATTTTAAAAAAAAAGCTGTAGAAATGGATCCTATAAACCAGAATATGTATCACTGTTAGGATTATAGAATAGTTTACATATGTATAAAAAAATACACAGATACATAGAGATGTGTTGTCTTTTCAAAGCACAAGTCCTTTGCATGGGGCCTTGCATCCTTCTTACCAGCTGCAGTCTGGCCACATCCCAGCTCCATGTGAGAAAAACAGGACTGTGTCCCAATCTGCCTATTCCCAGATTTCCTGCAACATTTCCAGGAAGGGCATCAGCATCCCTGGGGATGTCAAAGCATCTGTGAGAATCTGAGGAGTTCCACAGTGTCCAGTGCCCACTTACAGTACAGCTCATTAGCTGTCCCGCCACCAGAACTGCTACATTCACCACCGAGCATTTCCGTCCTCTGATGTAGACTGTGTGAGAGAGAGTTTTCATAGAATCATAGAATCATAGGGTTGGAAGGGACCTTAGTAGATCATCTAGTCCAACCCCCTGCCAGAGCAGGGCCACCTTAGAGCAGGTTACACAGGAACGCGTCCAGGCGGGTTTTGAATGTCTCCAGAGACGGAGACTCCACCACCTCCCTGGGCAGCTTGTTCCAGTGCTCTGCCACCCTCAAGGTAAAGAAGTTCCTCCTCATGTTTAGGTGGAACTTCCTATGCTCAAGTTTGTAAGTTTTGTCCCTTTCCTTTGTGTCCATACTCCCCAGGGAACGTCTTCCTTCTCTGCTCACAAGGAAGATGCCAATTCTGCATTAAAGATTTAATGTGATAAGTTTAAACACGGACATTTCCACTGCGGCTCATTTATCTGAAATAACTTATATTTGTAAGGCCAAAAATATTTTTGTTCATAAGATAAATTAACATTTGGTGACATCAAAATAAGTCAAACATACAAAAATTTCTTTAAGAAACCTCAATAACCTTAAGATTCTGACCTCAGGGAAATCAAAATGAAAAGAAGTTATTTTAATGGGTATAGATTTTAATATGAATTTTTTTTTTTTTTTTTAAATTCCTCTGGAAATGGAAAGATTTTACTTTTTCTCCGTATGGAAAAATTTTACTTTAAAAGAACTAGAATACATGAATATTGCAAACTGTTGAAGAAATGTATTGAAAGACAATCAAAGATATTTTTTGTGAAATCACACTTGTATTCCAATTATAATGTTTTAAAAGGTCCTATAAAATGTATTTTCATACATTATAATTTATCATGGTGATGTTCTACTTTCCCTCTCTTTGTGGGACAGTAAAGTTATTATGTGTATACTATACAAAACATTATGATGCACATTATAAAGTAGGTTTGGGAGAACAGGATGAAAAACAATTTAAGGCAGAGTTGTCCTTTTTGTGCCTTTCCCATCTGCTTGCCACTTGTATTTAACGTGTATTTAAACCTAGATTTCGAATGAGATACGGCACTGTCAAATAATCTGGGTATTTAAAGTTTGCATAGATGAAAATGATAATTTTTAAATACCTGCTTTTGACAAATTACAGCCTCTTCTAAAAAGTAGAAGGGGTGCATTTTTAATATCTGATCAGAAACAATAAATGCTGTACTGAAATTACATTTTCCTAAAACTGAAAGACTCTAAGCGTTAGCTGTCAATCTTCATAAAGTAAAATGGATATTTCTCTAATTTTAAGCCATTTGAAACATAAAATAGTCCAGACTATATTTATGCTTAGAATATTTTTCCAAAAGCTCTCCAGCGAGGCTATGACCTAGTATTTTAAAGAGATTTTATTTCAATTGAGTGTGCTGCTATTCAAAGCTTTTGACCACTCAGTTTTTCCTTCTTTGTATTATGCCAATGTGAAGAATGTGCCATTTATCAATATTTATCTTCAGTGGAGATGACAGAATTTTTTTTTTTTTTCTGCCAGCAATTTCCACTGTACCTAAAAAAATCAGTTCCTCCATAGGCACTTGATATGCAGTCTGACTGCCTTTGCTCATCTCTATCTATGTATTTTTAAATGTTCTTCTCACCTTCTTAAGACTGTTACATGTTAAGGACTCTTGATTTCAGTAGCTGTGCTTGCTTTATTCCTGCAGTGACGTTTTTAATCTATTATAATAAAATAGTTTATTTATATCTCTTAGGTGTGGCATCATATAGAAACCAAAAACTTGACACTATTCTTTATTTGTAGACACTGAAATTTTTAGTACAGGCAGAAAAGGAAAAAAAGATAAGTTGAAGAGACAGAGAAGGAGGCATGTGCACACTGGCATGTGCATGTGGGCTCTTGAGCATTTTAGCTAGCCGGTTTGATTTGCAGAGTAGTGTTGAAATGAGGAGCATATTTAGCTTCAGCCAATGATTCTGCACTGCATACACAAAGTAATGCAAGGCTGTGAAGGAAAGAAGGTGGCTTGGCAGATGCTTTTCTGTTCTTACTTAGGGTCATTGAAATAGAATTAAAAATATCGAAAACTCATATTACCGCAAGTAATAAATTTAATAAACACGTGATTTTTATATTGTGCTGGAACTGCAGGGGAATTTTCTGTCTTAGAGCTCTATGCTGCTACCCAGCTCTCTCTGGAAGCTGAGTCCCTCATGGAGTCTGGAGCATCTCTGACACTCTTTTTACAGAGAAAACTTTTCTACTGCATGAGTAAATATTCTTTGGAAAAGTGATAGATTTTATCTTTATTCAGTGTTCACTTCTTGGGTTTTTTTCAGAATATTCAGAAGCTGTTCCTGGTCTCCCCACTTCATATGCTGCTATCCTAAGAATCAAATCGGGTAGTTCATCTTTAACCTCATTTAATTCAAAGAGCAGACCACGATTAAGCAGTCCTTCGTTAGGAAGTGTACCTTCACCAGGCTGGAGAGGAGCTGCACATTATCACTCCCCAACAAACCTCTACCACTTTTCAGAGGCCTTCAAACATGATGGTAAGTCTAGTTTCCCTCTCTGAATTTGTGAAACATTTTTCAAAAGCAAAACATTTCTATCAGCGTACTTCAGTATTTCTCAGACATAGTTTTGAATTTTACTAAACTTCTCAAAGCAGAAACGGGCCTCTTCCTTTAGATTCTTCAGATTAGCCTTAAAGTCATCAGTTAAAATATTCTTTCTTAAAGATTCCTATGTAGAATACTTTTATACGGTTTTTGCTATGTGAAAATAGTAAACTAGTCGTTTGAAATTCCATTACAGCACAATTTCATCTACTCAGCTAGTGTCTGTATATTTGAAAAGCAAAGCAGTAAAATGTCAGTCCCTTTTCTATATATGTTTTTCTCTTTGGAATTTTTCTGATTTAATCATGACCGGTAGTAATGTAAATTAAACATGAATAGTAAATCTTATAAAACTACTTTTTCTCTAAATTACCTACTCCGTATAATCAACTCTCATGCATGCACACATGGATGGGCATATCCAGGTGATACGCTGTCATTTACCTTTAAAAGCAGTCATTCATAGTAACAATACACCTTTTGTCATATTTGGTTACATTTGAAGAAGCCACATTTCTGATAGCATTTCTTTAGTGATAATATTTATCTGAATTAAAGTTCCAAGAAAAGTAGAAATTTAAACAGAAATAAAAGGAGGAAGGAATGAGAGGGAGGAAGAAGAGGTTAGAAGATATTTAAACATAATAGCCTAAGGAAGTAAGAGAGGAAGGAATTGCGATTAATACCTCACAGTTCAACAACATTCATGCAGTATGGTTGTCATTACAGGATTACTGCTTCTCTCGGTAAAGTCTTTTTCTTTTTTTTCCCCTGGAAAGCAAGCTGCATGCATTGAAAGCTAATGGTGTATACTTGTGCTTTTGTGAACAGAAATGGCTTATGTACAAGCATAGATATATTCCACGAATTAAGTTTGATCTAGAACACCAACAACTTGAATCACGCGAGCAGATAAATTCTGTTTGATAGCATTTATGGAACTGGGACAGGCTTCTACATTTGTCCTTCCTCTGCAATATTCTTTGTAAGCAGTGACTACGCTCAACTCAGTTATTGCCCATGCAGCAGACACTGATAATTCCTCCCAGGCAACCTGGTATGTTCAGGTGAAAATCAAAGTTCAGGATTTAGAACCAGAGTGTATTATCCTGGTTTGCAATGGCTGAAGGATAAAAAATAGCTAGAGGCAAGTCAAAAGAATACAGACTCAATGAATAGTGTAGTACAAGCTGGAACTATAAAGCATCTTCTCCCTGACTGACCCTGATTTTTCCAGAGTGTTTTCTTGGAAAAAAAAAGAAGCGGCTGGGAAAAAGGGAGCTTAATGTGTTTAAATTGGATGTAAATTTTGACTGTTATGCTTAAATCCTCACTTTGAGAGGGCTCAGGAAAGTTTATACCTGTCTCATTCTAAGAAAATGAGATACGAGGTGGGGATCCTCAGAGTAAGCTTTCTACTACCTACGTCCTTGGCATTTCCAGGAGGTATGCTGAGATCATACGTGATGTAGGTCAGCAACCGTGGGTCTTCCCAAAACATAGGGGTCACATTCCAGCTCCGTGGTTGAGCTGCTTCTATTTTGCAGCAGGAAGTGAAGAACCACTGACCGGAGACAAAATTTTAAAAGGACCATAACTGACAAGCCCCAATGAATGGAGCACTTGACTCAGAAGAGAGGGACTTCCGTTCTTTCTTCCAAGGACTGCATGAAACAGTCCTCGGAGAGTTACCCCACCATTACTAGTCTTTGTACATCCAGCTGTGTAGCCAGTTGCACAAACAGGTAAATCTGAGGCACCTGAGTAAGATTTTTAAAGCCCTTGCTTATCTGAAGCACCTGCACGGCACAAGCACAGCTATGAAAGAGGACTTAGAAAAGCCCAGCATACTTCTGACGTGGCAGGATTGAGGAGTCTGTGGTGGGAGACCGGGTAGGATATTCTGCATCCTCCAAGAGGGCAAGAACACGCCTACTGTGGCAACTGAATACAACTTGTTTTCTAAACCTGTCTCAGTTCTGTTAATAAGTTTATGTTTGAGATATCTTTGACATTTAGCAACCAGAAATAAGTTCACTATCATCTCAATCATCTGGCATTCCACCTACTTAAATTAGTAAATTTCTTCATTTTTATTTGAGCTCAAGGCTTTTTTCAGAGGTCTTGAAGGTAAGATATTTCAGTTATTTTCCTACAACTGGTATGTGATAAGTGATAGAGTTAAATGATCGTATTTATTAGCTGGGGCCTCCTAAATGAGGAAATGCTGCAGCAGCCTGTGCTCGTGTCTGGTCATAAGTGAGCCCTGCTACAAGTGAGAAGATGCTTAATAAGAGGGGGGGAAATAGATTTTATGTTATTATGATTAGGAACTTGCATAATTCAAATATCTAATATATGGCATACACTCAGGAGCCAGGCTTGCCGTAAGAAAAAAACAAAATTATTTTATTAGCTGTCTAAGTATACAGGTTCTCAAGCGACTTCTTAATTGATTTCCCAGGAGACATGCTCAGAGGCCTGACATGACTTCTAATAAAGGTCCTCTTATACTGACTTTATGACATTTAATTTTCACTCTTAGTTCAGCATGTATTTCCTGATATTTCAAATTAAAAGAACTATGCTGTAGTACACTACTGAATTTAAACTATATGGCATTACTTAACATAAACATGCAGTTAAGGCAATACAGTCCTCTTCAAGCTATGTATCAATGTGTAAACTCATGACTAAAGAATGTGCACAGAAAGTGTGAATTATTCATTAAATACTCTTGAAGAATCATAAAGCTGCAAACTCTTATAAAACTTCTGGAAATGCTGCAGTAAAAAAAATTGAACTTAACCTTGAATAAAGACTCCTTTTAACCTTCCATCTTTAGTTTGATATCTTTTAGAAGAAAGTAAAGTGCAGGGTCTAGTTCATGACTGGAAGTGTTTGAATCAATGAACCTCAACATGTACAAAGTCTGAATTGTTCAGTGAGGATTCCTGATTTCACACCATCTGCTAGATTCAGCATTTACCAGTCTGAATGAAAGACACAAACTACTACAAATTTTTTCATTGCTTAAAAATATTGGGCAATGTTGATGAGTGGGGCATGCAATTTAGATAGTATAAACTAAGTTTAAGAGAGAAATGGTTTTTTTCAGGCCACAGAACAGAGAAAGTATTTTCAAGACACAGAAAAAAACTTGTCCTATCTTGCCCAATAAGCAAATAAATTTATCTGCTTCAGAAGAGATAAATCTAAAAATATGAGAAAATAATTTTTTCTCCTTTGTAGTGTAAACTCAGTCATGCGTGTACTTTACACTGCACCAGCATGCAGCATGCCAGAATCAATGTAGATACCTCAGGGCATGTGTATCTGCCTGTCAAAAGGAAAGTCTCCTCAAATTCTCTTGACTTTTAAGTTAACTGAAATATAGTTTTAAGATTAAATGTATTTTATAAATGCACATGTGTATAAATATATATACATAGACATGTATGTCTGCTTCTATATATACAAAATAATTACTGTAAATTGCAGCCACCTTTCTTATTGTTAGAATCTGTTACACACAGATTTAATCTCTGGAATGTATTTTGGTGTGATGAATTAGTGGTCTTTCTATTTCTAACAGATTATGGGGATATGAAAATGGATAGTCATTCTTTATTTCATAGGTGTTAAGTGAAAGGCTATATCATAGAATCTACTTGTGAAATCAATATTAGCACTGAAGTTAATACATTTTTTCAGTGGTTAAGCTGAAGAAAAGAGGGTTTCTAGCTTTTATTTGAAGAAAGCGATATGTTTTCTTTGAAAGCAGGGTGATTATTTATATATCTAAAATATTTTCTGAATATACTGAACAGGTTAAACTGTTTGTTTCCATGGTAACAAAGGTTAATCAGAAGATGCTTTAGTCATCACCTCAAATGCGCACAAGCAGCACAAACCAAAAACAAACCAGGAAAGCAAATTCAAAAGCAAGTTTGATAAAGGGAAGCACTAAAACCTGATCCACCTTTACCAAAAAGCGTCTTTCACTTTGTAGGACTAATTTGAAATTAAATATCTTTGGTTTATTTTAATAAAGTCTGATGATATGCACACTTCAGCAAGATATATAACCTTATCAGCAACTCCTGCAACTTACTTCATGTATCCTGATCATATCAATACCCAGGACTGACAGATCATTGGGATATAGTTTAGCCCATGATATGTCAAGTAGATACTTTTCTGGTTAGGGTTTGTACACCGAATCCAACGTGTATTTTAGGATGGAAGATCTGGTAGTGACACCTCTCTTTAGGCTGCTTTAGTTATATCATTTTACACTCTTCTGTGTCTTTTCTTTAGGAAATCCTTCCATCTCCACATAGGTTCAACAGGCCTTTGAAACATGGACCAAAAAAAAGTATAGAGATAAGAAAACATTGTTTTCCCAGTCCTGTAAAAACTTGTGGTTTTCAAATTTTCTTCAGTTGATCTGCTTTCAAAGGAGAATTGACATCACCCTTTTTCCAACAGTCATTTGGACAAATTCTGTCACTGTAACAATAACAGCTGAAAACAAATGGTTTGCCTGAAGATCTCTCTAGTCCACCTTCAGAGGGATTAGCAAATCCATCCACTAGTATTACCTGTAGTGAAAAAAAAGTGGTCCTAAAGGGACATGAACAGATTAAATGGAGAAGGCCTGAAGGACAGGATGCCTCCAGAGGGACCTGGACAAGCATGAGAAGTGGGTCTGTGTGAACCTCATGAGGTTCACAAGGCAAACTGCAGGGTCCTGATCCTGGGTTGGGGCAAACCCCGATACCAATGTGGGATGGGGAACAGGGGGATGGAGAGCAGCCCTGCTGAGAAGGACATGGGGGTACTGGTGGATGAAAAGCTGAACATGAGCTGACAATGTGTGGACAGTGTGTGTTTGCAGCCCAGAAAGCCAAGTGTATCCTGGGCTGCATCAAAAGAAGCGTAGCCAGCAGATCCAGAGAGGTGATTCTCCCCCTCTACTCTGCTCTGGTGAGACCCCACCTGGAGTACATTGTACAGTTCTGTAGCCACAGCACAGGAAAGACATGGACCTGTTGGAGCAGGTCCAGAGGAGGCCACAAAAATGATGAGAGGGCTGGAGCCTTTCTGCACTTAAAAGGGGCTTAAAAGAAAGATGGGGACAAACTTTTTAGCAGGTCTTGTTGCAAAAGAACAAGTTAAATGAGGGATGATTCAGACTAGATACAAGGAAGAAATTTTTTACCCTGAGGGTGGTGAGACACTGGCACGGGTTTGCCCAGAAAGGTGGTAGATGCCCCATCCCTGGAAACATTCAAAGTCAGGTTGTACAGGGCCCTGAGCAACCAGATCTAGTTGATGTCCCTGCTTACTGCAGGGGGTTGGACTGGATGACCTTTAAAGGTCCCTTCCAACCCAAACTATTCCATGATTCTGTGAATACCTCCTTCGCCCACATTCACACGCTGCCTGAACATGTTCCCTCGGACACTTCGTCTGCTGGGTGGAAAATACCAGGGTGAAAAGAGCTGTGTTTCCTCCCAGCAGTACCACAGACTGAGAAGATGGCACCAAGAGGTCTAGCTTGAATGGTACGGTAACACTGCAGGCAGTACTCAACCTACACTAATGAGATTTGATGCAAGTAACCAGTGCAGACAATTATGTTTTTAAAATAATATTTAAGAAAACATTTAAAAGAACATTATTTCTTTTATTCTTTAAAAGTACGGCACACAAAATTATCAGATGCTAAAAAATAATATTGGCAGTGCAGCTTTGATGCAGGTCTTTGAACATGGTTATATTTCCTTCCTGCCCACCTGCATGTTCCCAGGGTTGCAGGAATTCATTCTTTTTCACGGTGTATTTATTGACCTGGAATTATATCAAGGATGGCAGCAAGAAAGCTGAGTGTTGAGGAATGACACTCTCAGTTACTGCAGAATTGAAAGTACAGGAAACTTTATTCTCATCTGCAGTTTTTTCTCATGGTGTTTGCAATGCCCAGCTAGAGCATCTGATTCTTTTCATTAGTAATTGGGGGAGAGAATTAAAGTGTTTCTGTTGTAAGAGAGCAAAACCAAATTTTGGCTAATCTCTGAGGTCCAGGATATACAGATTCCAGTTTCTTTTCCCGTGAGGATTTAAATACTTATTAGTAAGAAATCATATATTCCAGTGTTGTGTGAGTGCAAATGTGCTGTAAGGAGAACCTTGGAATTCAAAGAATATTCAAGTGCTACTCCCACAAATATTCAAGAATTTAAAAAGTGGGATTTTATTAGTATTTTGAAAGTTTTCCATATTCACACCTTTCTGGAAAATACCACTTTATATAGTAAATCCTAATGAGAGTGCTTAGTGCTTTTAATCACCTAGACTTAAAATGTCAACTTAAAATTTGTAAAGGGGCCACAAAATAGTTTTGTTGCAATGCATACCTGTAATCTCAAAACATATATGTCACTGTAATAATTCACCAGACTCATAGCACTTAAATAAGATACAGAAAATTAGTTGTTTTAATACAAGCCTGTGTGAGGAATAAAAATATTTCCCTTGAGAAATTTAAATAGTAAATTAAAATATACATACACTTAGTATGTTAAATATTCATCTCTTTATATGTTCTTCCTTAAGTTAGAAAATAAAAATAAGGTGTAGAGTTCAAATCGTCCCATGCACATTCATGTGGAACTGTCCTGTCTAAGAGCATGTTAGTTAAAATATGGGTGCAAACGAACCTGATGCTTTTGGATCCCTGAATGGATCAGAAAACATACATGTGTATAAAAATATGTGTATATATGAGATATATGTATATATCTCATATATATGCACACATACAACGATATATCAATTAAGTATAATAAAGAAATAAATACAATAAGGAAAAGGCATAGGAGGTTTCCCCCAAAAGACCACACGAAGCAGAAGAACAGGCCAATGATCCATGAATCAGAAAATTTTTTTTCATAATTAATTTCAGACAGAAAGCATGGGTGGCACGGGACTCCCCTTGTCCATGGCTGTGGAGAGCCTCCAGCTGCTTGTGGGACTATGGTGTGGAGCAAAATGGGGCCGTGTGACGTTCCTTGTCCTTAGGTCAATAGCTTTGTCAAAACCTGGAGAACTAGCAGCAGAGGGAGGGGACGGGAGCGCGCGATGGTCTGGTCCTGTCTCTGTCAGGGCCTGGGGCTGAAAAAGGCAGGATAAAAAAGGGGCAACCACCCTGGCTCACCATGGGCAATCGCCAGGCTAGGCTGTCAGTCCCATATCTCCTTAGTGGCTAGCAGACACCCATACCATGGTGGTATGGGCAACATGAACCTGCTAGCTACAGTGACATTGCGACAGCATCACTAAGTTCGCACCAAGAGTTGGTGTCATTATTGCTTACTTAACATTGCGTCAGTGAACTAGAGGATAGCAAATGTCTGCCTGAATGGCTGAGGACGGCAGTGCGCCATTGTCTGCTCCTATCCCTACCTGGGCGTGCAGCTACAAAAAAAGTAAACATCACAGTGGAGTAGCCACCCAAGCTCACCGTGGGCAACCCCTACTAAAGGCTCTGGCAGATTCTTGATGCATTAAATTTGTAACAGTGTCTTTGTAGAACGTGACAAATCTCTAGATCTGTGGCAGAGGAGGAGTATGCCATGGTCTTTTCCTGTCCCTCTCTGGATCTACAGCTTCAAAATGCAAGAAAATAAACAATGGGGCAAAAACTGTGGCTCACCTTGGGAAACCCCTTCCCAGGCTTCTGCCAGACTCTTGATGCCTT
>VXBO01011654.1:3897-72833 GCA_013400135.1 Rhinoptilus africanus
GAGATAGTGCCAGGTGACAGCCAGAGACTGCAAAGCGTCCTCCTAACTTGTACAGCAAACACAACAGATGGAGGATCAGGATCCACATGGTTCCCGGCGCTGTTGTGATTGTGAGCTGTGTAGGACCCAGCATGGGCACTGCCAGATCAGCAGTAAGATGCGAGAGCCAGCAACTGAGTGGCAGAGAAGCCACTCACAAGCCACGTTTGGAGAAGCCACTCCAGAAGTTCAGGAGGATGCTGATGGTTACAAAAGATCTGCCTCACACGTTGTTTGCTGTGATAGGTGCTTTGCTTGCGTTTTCCAAAGCCCCCAAGTTTTATATAGCGGACAATAAAAAATAGATCTGTGGGGATGTTATTGCTGGGACAGTAACGGCAATGGGCAGCTAAAATATTAGAGACACTTTTTACCATTTTTTCTTTTTTTTTTTTTTTACTCTCCAATACCTTATAATCCCTCCTATTCTCTGCATTTTCAGGTTAATGCCATTTGCTATGGAGCCAAGATTATGCTGCCTGGTGTCCTGAGGTATGAAGATGGTATTGAGCTTAATCAGGAGATAGTTGTCATCACCACGAAAGGAGAAGCTATCTGCCTAGGTATGAAACTCCTTGTTCTTCTTGTGCCCAGCTAACTGCAGAAATAACCGGCTGAGTTCCAGTGAATGCATGACAGATGAGTCCCCATGCGTGGAAGGTTTAGATAGTGCTTCCTGATGGGGACCGTGGGTTAGTATAGCCCAAGGCAGCTGGTGTTGGGCAGGACATTAAGAAACAGTGGATGCATCAGTCCATGGCAAGGTGTGAAGAGTTCCTCAGCCTGGTTTCAGCTGTGTGATGCTCAGGTGCACCCTGTGTGTGAGGTGATGACGAAGTTTATCCATTCTCTGAGTGCAGTGGTGCTGCCCTCCTGCAGCACCCCGATTCCTGTTCTAGGGTCTGGGTGCTGTGCAGCCTCCAGAGACCCTCCAGTCTCCCAGTGTCCTACTGGGGGCTGCCGTGGTGTGTGGCTGGCTGTCTGCAGGAGTGAAGTGGTGCTGGCAGGGTTGGAGCCCCTCTCTGTGGGGACTCCATCCCCACTGAGATGTGGGATGATGTCTGATCACATACTGCTACCTGACACATCACACTTCTGAGCAGATCACCGTAAGAGGACTTGAGCCACTACCAGCTTCTGTGAAGTGGCTCGGAAGGGTGCTTTGTTCTATCCAGGGTTTTTGGAGAAGCTGTGTAGGTGGCAGGTGCTGACGTACTCTATGGGTGATCTGTCACGGTGCTCAGTGCTGCACGGCCTCCTGCTCTGTGCAGACCTGTGGGAGTGAGGAGCCTTGGAGGTGTCACCACACAGCCAAGCCATTCCACCTTGTTGTTTGTACCGCCCGCACTCTGGTCATCTCAGGGACCTGGCAGGAAAAGCATCATTTATTGGTGGAATTAGTCTCCTGTAGTTTGGCTGTGCAAGGTTTTGGGAGCTGACAAAGGAGCAGCACTGTTCATTTCTATAGAACTAGAGTTCCTTGAGCTGCCTGGAAGGGCTCTAGCAACTGCTCACAGAGCTCTTCCCCCATCCAGTGGTGGTGTTGGTGCTGCTCTGGGAAATAGTTGGCCTTAACTGCGTTTGCTGATCCAGAACTGGCCTTCTGGTGTAAGCTGGAGAGGTCGGTGCTTATGGTGTGGTTAATCCAAGACTGATGCACTTGCTCCCTTTGAGCAGGGCAGCTCTCCAAAGTGTTAATCAAGAACTTGCCTCCAGTGAGGTTTTGGGGTGAAATGGCACTGGTGAGGGGTGTTGCTCCTCTTTGTGCTGACAGAGAAAGAACAGGCTGAATACGGCAGGTTCCTGCCTTGCTTTTGCAGTTCTGCTGTAAAGAGTTAACGAACTCTCTGCCCGCTTCTGCAGCCATTGCCTTGATGACCACAGCAGTCATTTCTACCTGCGACCATGGCATTGTGGCGAAGATCAAGAGAGTGATCATGGAGAGAGACACGTATCCCCGCAAATGGGGTCTCGGTCCCAAGGTGAGCAGTGTGGGGATGGGATCAGTCCCAGGATGGTGGTGGGAGCCCAGCTATAGGTAAGTGAAACTTCAGGCCCCTTGGGCAGAGCTGTGCCTGTGTCTTCTCCAGGACCTTGGTGTAATTCTCTCCTGGAGCCACAATGGTGGCATTTCTCAGTGCTGAGGCCGTGCCAGCCCAGTGCTGGTGGAAGAGAGGCTTTTCCTCCCAACGGAGCCTGGGTAGTTCTACCCAAGGCCCAACTGGGGCTGGTGCTCAGGTGTGGGCTCCTCAGTTCTGTACAGCACCAGCCCTGCTCTGATAAAGAGCCAAATGATGTGAATTAGACGGCATTAGCACTCTGTGCAAAGATGACCTTCATCTATCACCCCATACTGATGGCTCTGGAGAGGCTGGACGAGGAGCTGCTTTTTCTTCTGGTGCAACCGCAACAGTGCCAAAACGCAAACTGTCTTGTGAGGCACTGTATTGTGCCTGAAGGACAGGAGCGGTGGGAACACCTCTTGTTGGGTTCCTCTCCTGTCTCAAACATGCAGTAGCTGTGGAAATCAGCAGGTGCAGTGGTAGCTTCACTGCAGCCAGGTTGGCACAGCTCAGACTTAAAGCCATGTGTCAAGTTGTGGTTTATTCCATTCCTATGGTTCAGGTGAGACGTAGAAAGCTGTGGGGATGCACACGCATCTTTCTCACAGCAAATGTGAGGTATTCCAGGCCAATTCAAGCATCGTAGAGTCTTTAGCAAAGCCTTGCATTTGCAGCTAGAGGAGTTCAGCTGAAATGTGTGATGTCATTAAACTGGAGAAACCCAGTCAGGGATCTGAGCTCCACAATGTGCAGAATTACTCTGCTGCTCTTACTTCCCCCACAAATTAGCCCTTGTTTGCTGATGAAGATCCCTCCTGCCTGAGATTTGTAGGCTGCTGTGCAGGGGATGTTTATGTGATTTGTTAGAAAGTCCTTGGAGAAGTGTTAAACCAGTAACGCTGTAGTTGGCTTGGCTTGTTCCTGGATCACCTCCTCTTAGGCTGAGTGGCTGAAGTCCCAGGGAGGATTTTTCTTCCCTGGAGCTGCACTCTGACTTGTTGCACGTTGCTCTCAGGCCAGTCAAAAGAAGATGATGATCCAGAAGGGTCTGCTGGACAAGCACGGAAAGCCCAATGAGAGCACACCGGACTCCTGGAAGAAGGAGTATGTGGATTACAGGTGGGTACGGGGTGTATGGCTCCCGCGTGGTGGGCAGAGGGGAGGGCTGGGCTGGGTGCTGCCAATTGTGCTTGGAGCATGTTAGGCCTGGCCCAAGGCTGTCGGCTGTGCAGACCTGTGGGATGCGGTGGCATTTCTTGCAGCCCCAGGAACATGATGCTGACTGGGCAGTGCTGCTGGGAAAGGCCCTGAGCAGACAGTTATCCCTTTCTAGCCTGTTCTTGTGGTTTTAGAGGGAGTCAGTCTGCTAAATTAAATGGGGGAGGGCCTTGCTGTTGCCCAGCCCAGCTGGCCCTGGTGCAGGCTGCAGGTCTTCCCCACACCAGCCTCCCCACCCAGCGCCTGGCGCGGGTTACGGAGCCCTTGTGAGGGGGACAAGGGACAGGGCTTTGGACTTGTACAGAGCAGCACGAGGCAGCGGCTCTCCTGCTCAGCCTGGGGATCTTCTCTTTCAGGGATGCTTCCAAGAAAGAGTCAGCTGCCGTTCCCCCTGCTGTTTCAGAGGTGGAGAGAGCTCCGAAAGTGAGTACTGTTAACACTCTGGCTGTAAGGTTGTTTGGGCCCTGATGAAGAGTGAATACGTGCCTCTTTCTTTAGGCAGTTGGTATCAGGCTGCTTTGGTTGGTTGTTTTTCAGGGGAAAGTGTTTTATATTCTTGGAACCTAGTGCCCCAACATGTGTTGTGACTGCCTGGCCTGCGAGCTAGCTGTAGGGTGACCTGTTTGGGGCCTTACCCCTGGCTGTTTCTCTGGGATGTTGTACTTTGGGTATGAGTCCTGTAGCACAGTATGAGAATGAGGAGCTCTGACTTGGGGTGTACAAGCTGCAGCATCCCAGGAATTGGGTTGTATGGAACCAGAGGACCTTTCTGGAGACTACAGACAGTTGCCATGTCCATGCAAGAGTTGTATCTAAAGTTCGCCAAGTCAGGGCTTGTGCACTTGGAAAAGTGCAGCAGTTTTTCAAACTCTGGAGTGTTTGGGGTACAGGAAACACTGAGAAATACGGGGTGCAATTCTGGCAATCTTCACTGGCAGTCTGTAGCTCACCCTCCTGCTCAAAGCATCGTTAACTGCGAAGTTTGATTGAATTGGGCAAAATAGTTGCAACAGGCTTGCAAACAGTTCTGCCATTGCTCGAGCTCTTTTGGAAGATGGTGTGTCTGACAACGTGTTCCCTTAATAGAGGAAGAGAGAGTCAGAGAGTGAAAGTGATGAGGCTGTGACCCCACCATCCCCTGCCACCCCACCACCAGAGGAGCTGAGCAAAAAGGAAAAGAAAAAGAAGAAGAAAGAGAAGAAGGCCAAAGAGGCAGCTGAGAGCGGAGGAGAGCAAATAGAAGTGGTATGTAACTGGGTGCTGGCATGGTACGGTCCAAGCACGAGAGAGATGCCTGTCCCTGCTTAATGCCTCCAGGATAAATGTATCAGCATCCTGCGGTGCATGTGGGAGGCGAGCCTGCCCATGGCAGGGGGTTGGAACTAGATGATCTTTAAGGTCCCTTCTAACCTGAACCATTCTGTTATTCTATGTCCCCAAAGTGCCAGGCTCCCCACAAGCAGAGAAAGATGCCTGTATAGGTGCATTTGTAAACTGAACGGGTTGAGGGTGGTGGGAAGATCAGGCAGCTGCAGCTTGTAGGGGTGGATCTGCAGTGGGGCAGGGATGGGGTGAGCAGCCATCTGTGCCCTGGGGCAGTTGGTGGGTACGCTGTTCCTGCCAGGCCACCTCTGTGCTCTGGTGCCCTGTAATGGGCCCCGGTGGGAGGATGGTGCTGGCATTCAGTCCATGTGCTTGAGTCCTTGTATGGTGGTGAAGGAGGATTGTGGCCGTGGGGAGCCTGCACTGTGTCTGGAATGGGGCTGTTCCTCCTGAAATCAGCAGTTGGGGGATTCCTTTTTGATCCCTTCTTGACCTCTCCAACCCCTTCACAGACCAGTGAGACCAGCACCAAGAAGAAAAAGAAGAAGAAACAGAAGGAAGTAGAAGAGAGCTCAGAGTAAGCGACTGGATCTGTCCAAAGCAGGCGACCTCGTCGGTAGGGAGGGAGGAGTCTGAGGCCTTGAGAAAAAGAGGACTGGCTGCATGGCAGAGGGGCCAGCAAGTTCCAAGCTCCTTTTCTGCTGTGTATACGAGTGAGCGGGTGTGTTTGCCCAGGATACGCCCTGCTCGGGTACCCCTCCTCGTCCTGTTTTAAGGGTCGCCAGAGGAGCCGGGTGCCTGACTGCCCCTGCACTGGATTGCTCTCTAAAGCTGAACACCGTGATGCCAATAGAAGTGGGATCTTCAGGGAAGCTGTAGCTCCTGGCTCTTGGTGTCTCTGTTTTCACCTTGAGAGGGAGGAATAATGTTTCTCCCCGTCTTGTCCTGCCTCTTTCTTCCTTTTCTTCCAAGGTTGGAGCTGTTAACCTGACAGCTGCAGAATGTGTTGATATCTGGAGGACTGGCTTTGTCACAGCCCATCTGAATGAATTTGGATGGGGACAGTCAAATGGTTATTGGAAGGGCTCTGGTTTGTTTTAACCGGGCCATATGCTTTCCTGAGCTAGATGAGATCAAATAGTCCACCCAGATATTCTTCAGTACTTTTTTTAACTTTACCATGAAAGGATTAGAACATTAAATTCCTTCTTTTTGCTTTATAGTGTGGGGACCTGCTTGTTAGTTGTCGGCTGATCCCCAGACCCAGTGCCCCAGTGACTTTGTCAGCGTGTCCCTCTTGCTGGCTCTTTGCTCTTCTCTACCCAGTTGTTGGGATGGGACCGCGGCGCTTTCAGTTGCCTTTTTGGTTTTGGTATTTAGTGTGCTTTGAAGGCTGGAAGCTGGGATGCTGCTGGAGGGGCAGAAGCAAAGTGACCAGAAGGTGGCTGGTCAGTCCTTTTCTAAAGGGCTGTTGGGACCGGAGTCCTTGTGAGGAAAGTCTTGGCCAGAGGTGGCTTTGCAAGGGGCACTGGGTGTGGGGCTTGAGCAGCTTCAGAAAGACTTGTCCTGCTTTTCCTTGTCTGGGGTGGCTCGCTGTGGGTAGGAGATCACAGGGTGGTGCAGAGCCAGGAATTTAGCCCTTTTTAATGGGGAATGATTGGGGCTGCTTTGTTCTGAGTTTCATCCCTGCAAAGATTCTGTAACGTTTATCTTAGCCTCATGCGTTATTTTTATCTTAACTGACTGTTCTCCTCTCCAGTACTAGAGGTACACACAGGCAGTGGGCCCAGCAGCTGGTGGCTGTCAGAACCTGAGCAGAAAAAAAAAGCAGTCCATGTTTATTTACTTTTTTTTTTTTTACATAAAAATAAAAGCCCTATTTTTGAACAGGTGATTTTTCTTGCTCATCTGGCTCCTAGAAGAGGTCAGTGGTCTGTCCACGGGGCGGGGGGAGGCAGCTTAATGCATGTGCATGCTGCAGCTGGGCAGGTAAAGGGCTGCCCCTTCTGCCCAGCCTTCCTGCTGCTCTCCTGAAGAAGCTGCTGGCGCAGAGAAGTGGTCTTGGTGCCATGGACCACCACTAGAGAGGCCTTTGTCACAGGTGAGGACTTCACAAGTGCTTAAGGGCCACCTTCCCCTTTGGTAAAACCCACTGGGATGTCTGCCTGGAAGCTGGGTGTTCTCTTGCCTGTGCTGGAGCGAGCTCCTGGAGAGGTCTGGAGGGACCATTTGGTCCTGGCCTGCCTAACCTGGAGTGCGTTAGGGTCAGGGAGGTTGGAACAGACTTCCAGCTGTGAGCCAGTGCACAACCCAAGAGGTAAAACACCACTCATGGTCAATGTTTCAGCACACATTTATTGCTGCTCATTGTTTCCCTGCAGTGGATCAGAACGAAGGTCCCTATTGCACATCAACAGATTTTATTTTTTGGCATCCTTGAAAAAAAGAAAAAAAATTGCACAAGACTTCTTATTCCCTTTCCCCTAGCTGACTGCTGAACACACAAATGAGATTCTTTCACCTAAATGATGGCTATGGTTTACCCAGGAGCCACGGTGATGCTTCCTGAACATGGTCATGGTGGGGCTTGTCTGTCAGTGTACTCCTGCTGGAGGAACCCCTTCGTGTGGGTGGTTTTTATGTTTGCATACAGTGCGTGAGACACCCTAGCCTCTGGAAAACATGCCTGGATGATCTTTGTAGAGACGCTGTTTCTACTGCATGCAACAAACACTTGTGGCTGGATCTAATTTACCCATTGAACTGTCCCTCTGGTGTTTGGTCCGTGGGACTTCCTCAGCTGCTGCCGAGTTACTCCAGCCAGGCGGTAACAATCCAAGCTGCACGGTGAGAATTTAAATACGGTGAGTTTTTACAGCTACAGTTGCACAGGGTGAATCGGAAAACTCCAACCTTAGAACGCAGGGGGAGACCTGCCCGGGGGTGGCACGCTCCTCCCCACCTTTGTCAAATCCACGCTCACCTTTTCCTGCTCTTCCCGTTTGTGAGGAGAAACCCTTGGCTGTAGGAGCTCTGGTGCGATTTGTGCGAAGCCTCATGGACACCAGCCAGGCTTTCGAGGCGTTTGTAGTGCAGTGTGTGCTCCTGCGATGGCAGGGGACCATCTGCCTGGAAAGTTCCTGCTCTACCACTTCCTTTGGGACGGATGCAGAGAAGATTGGCCAAGTGCTACAGCAGGACTGTGCTTTCCCTTGCCCGGTGAGGTTGGGGAGCTGTGCTCTGAGCTAACGGGGTGTCCCGGACTCTGCTGTAGCCATTCACTCGGCACTGCAGTGCTGCCGGAGTCGGCCATCCCCCGGGCAGCCCCCGTCCTGCGTTCCCCCAGGAGAAGAGAGCTGGAAGCCCTGTGTGTGTGTGGGAACCATCTGAGACCATGTCCGTGGAGCAGCAGAGGAAGGGAGTTGTGCTTGGTTGTGTGTGGATCAGGGGAAGCTGAGGAGAAGGTTTCTCCCCACGGCTGCAGGATGGCTGATGGGAAGCGGCTGGGGTGGGATGCCCTCTCAGTAGACCCAGGAGACGGGCACCCACTGCGGAGAGCTGCAGGCCTGCTCAAAGGCTTCCTGCAGCAGCTGGAGGCTTTCTTCCACCCCGTTGTTGACCAGCGAGAGGTCAAAGTAGTGTGCGTATCGGCTGCGGATGCTCTCGGAATCCTTCTGGAGCTGCTGCAGAGCCTCTGACTGCAAGAAACAGGAGAGAGTGCTCAGGAGGCTGGGGAGGAGGGGGATTTCGCAGCCCACCCCACCAGGCAAACTCCCTCCCATCGCAAAACCAACTCAAGCGGTTGCTAAGTATCAGAGCGCAGAGCATCCCTGCAGCTTGTGTGACAAGCCAGGAGCTGTTGTGTGATCTCGGGGGGTTTTCTGGACTTTTGCGCAATGCTGGGAGCATCGCGTTGCCTACTTGGTCTCGGCTTTATCTTTAAAATGCTTTGTGGCAGCTTCCTGGGAGGAGAAGGTTCACCGAGCAGCAGGTTGCTCATCACCACGCTGTGCGGTAGAGCCAGCTCCAGGCCTAAGGCTGGTTTCAAGGTAGGATCCCTGTAGGATGGTCCCTCCTCCCCAGCCTCCCTCTGCTGGTTTTTGGCTGGGATGGAATTACATTTCTTCAGAGTAAAAAAAACAAAAGCTGCCTGCTTTGTCCTGCCCGTGGGGGGGGTCTGCAGCGCTCCCCAGCTAGCAGGGACATCCCAGGAGCGCGTCCCTGTGGGCAGCTGTGCCTTCAGCAGCGAAGTCCAGACCCATTTCCACGTATCTCCCTAACACAGCTCCAAACGCAGGTGGCTCCCTGGGAGAGGGATGAGCTCGGGGTGCTGTGCTCACTGCAGCTCCGCTGCATGGTGCCCGGCAGCTCTTCTGGGGGGAGAAGGGAGAGCAGTGGAGCGGTTTGCCTGGGTCACCTGAGCTCTGCGGGGTCACGCTTTGGCTCTGCTGCATCCCTTCCAGCAGGCAGTTACCTGGGATGCGGCAGCCGGCTATATATAGTGCCTGCACCAGCGGGGCTGGCCCTGCCCACTGCGGCAGGAGTTAATTCCTCTGGCTGGAGACTGCGGGGGGTGACGGGGCAGGGAGGTGGGGGACAGCGCGCCTCCCTGCCCTTTCTGCCCTGACGCTTGCCCCCCCCATCCCCCCTCCCCAGCCTTGCTGCATCTGGCTTTACCATCCTCTGGAGGTTAACGTGCTTCTGAAGGCTGCATGAAATCCTCCCTGCAAACTATCTGTATTCTCAAGCTTTACGATCCCCAAATTAATAGGTTGGGAGAAGGGGCTTTGGCTGGCCAGGAGTCCAGGAACAGCACAGCTCCATGGGTTTCCCTGTTCTCCCATCGCTTCCCATCTCCCTGTGGAAGTTATCCCTCAGGTTATCCAGGCTGCAGGGCAGGGTAGGCAGCGCTGCTCCGGCAGCTTCCCGGGAAATGGCAGCGTGCGGCTGCCAGCCTTGCGGGCTTGGCACCACGTGAGTTAATCCGTGCTGCTTTCAGCCTAATTTTGGAGGGATGAGCATCTTAATGAGGCAAAAGAATGAAAGGAGCTGCTGTTTGTGTGTCCCATTTGCATAGCTGATGGCAGGGGAAATGTTCCTGCTCTGCAGCACTGCTGCAGCTGGAGACAGCCCTGGGTGCTGGGCTGCGCACCCCACCATGCGTTAGCGGCTAATTATGCTGCGAGGATGACAGTTAGTGGGGGGCATCACTCTGGGAGAGAGTCTAAGGCTGCAGGAATCGCTAATTCCTGTTCCTCAGGTCTGGGATGAGGGCACTGCCTTGCTCTCCTGGACCACACAAATTGATGCAGGCAGGAAGAAGCTGATGCGGAGCAGGGAGAGCGGCCTGGGCTTGGAGCCGTCTCCTGCCCCCCCTGCCATGGGCAGGCAAGCCTGGGTGGAGGGGGACTCGCCCTCGGTGCCACCCACCTGCTCTGCCTTGTCGGTTGGGGCAATGAAGACTATGAACGGGGAGAGCTCGGCTGTGCGGACGATCTTCAGGGTCTGCGGAGAGAAGGGTGTAGTTACCAGCATGGCCATTCCACAGGCTGGGAGCAAGTGCGGATGGCTGGCTCCTCTTCCCCACCACCCCCAGCCAGGTGCCTGTGATGCAGCGGTGGGCTAATGGGCTAATGCTCTGGGGCCATGGGCTCTCTCTGGGTGGACTCCTGAGCCTGGGGGTAGTTAGGTGATGTGGGAGCACTTGGGTGAAGCTGGAGCAGGGATCCCAGCATGGCTTCCCCTGCACCCCATGGAGGAGGACGTCCTTAGCCCTGCTCTGGGCTGGCTGTTGGACACAACCACCACTTTCAAAGCAGCACCCACACGCTTGGTGTTGGAGAGGGGAAAGTGTCCCCATGGGGGGTCCCATACTAGCCCTGCACCCCCACTCCCACGGCAGCCTGGCCCTGGCTTTGCTGTCACAGCCAGTGCTGGGGAATACCCTCACTGCACCCATGCCTTGGGAATGGGAATGCCACCCCAGCACTCCCTGGCTTTTCCTTTGGGAAGGGCAGGTGGGCAGTGCCTAGGGAAGGCAGGGACAGTCACAGCCAGCACACAGGTAGTTCAATCTCCGGCAGCCCCCGTCCTTGCCCACCCCTTCCCCTGCTCCCTACCTGGGGCTCAATGTCCAAAATAGCGACTTTGTCCTGCTGGTGGATCTTGTGCACTGTTTCAAACTTGGTACCAAACATGTTTCCCTGGTAGCTTCCAAACTCCAGAAACTCGTTGGCCGAGATGTCCCGGGTCATTTCCTCGGTGGAAACAAAGTAGTAGTCCTTTCCGTCCACCTCATTCTTCTTCTGGGGGCGTGTGGTGTCTGGGGAAGGAAGGAGATGGTGAGTGCTGCCCCCAGAAGCACTGGGGGACAGAGCAGAGCGGGCAGCCTCTGCTCTAGGTGACCTGGGTGTCTTGCCTTCCCTCTCTGAGCATGGGGCTAGGGCACGGAGGACCTCTGTACCTCAAGGCAAGGCTGCACTAATCCCCTTTAAACTCCTTCCTGCTTGGGAAAAGTAGGGAACTCAGGCAGCCTGAGGAGAGCCATTGGGATGTGAAGAGCGAGGTGTCTCCGCAATGAGGGCAGTAGAAGCCCTGCAGCCATCTGTGGGTAGGTTCAGCCCGTGGGACAGCAGGCAGGGAGGCCCTACAGTGCCCTGTGGGGCAGCCTCTGACACTGGGGGCTTGGTGGCACTGGAGGAACATCTCCCCACCTCCCATCTGCTGTCAGAAGGTCCTGGCTCAAGGAGGTGAGAAGAAACGTGCCCTGTGCTGTGCCCTCCACCCTGGCTGGGTACTTACATGGAGGTGGGTACATGAACTTCTCCGGGTTGTTGCTGAGCAGAGCGTTCTTGATGTGGCTACGGCCCACGCCGCTGGCCCCTGCAGAGGAGGAGGAATGGATGCTGGAGATGGGCTCAGAGAAGCCTGGCAGGAGATGCTGGGGCCCCTCTGCAGCTCTGGGTCTGAGGAAAGGTACAGAGCTCCTGGGGCCTTGCCCAGGATCTCCTTTCTGAGCTGGTCCATGGTGTCTTCCAGCCCTGGAAGAGGCTCTCCCTGCCCTGGGCGTGCTCATCTTCCAGCCCCAGCCGGAGACAGGACAGGTTCCTGCTGAGCAGCCAGCATGGCTGGGCTGTGTGGGCTCCCCATGTCTGCGGGGTCCACTGACAAGCGCTCAGCACCCACAGCGTGGGAGTGCTTGCTTTGGTGCAGCTGCGCAGACCAGAGCTGCTTTTAATAAACATCATCCATAAAGATAACTTAGAAGCTGGAAACTCCTGAATTAACTCTGCCTCAGCACCGCAATGCAGGTGCCAGACCACGCACAGTGATGCGTGGAGGAGGGTCAGCCCGCTTGGTGACCGCTGCAGGCAGAAAAAATGCTCCCCAGAGCTTAGGTTTTGAAGGGCAGCACTGCTCCAGCCCCTGTCAACTACTGGATCCCCCCAGGACCCACCACACGCAGCACCAGCGCTGCAGAGGATGCCTGGGGCAGGACCTACCGATGAGCACCAGAGTCTTCCTCTTGAAGGCAGGCAGCCTCACCACCTCCTCGTACGAAACCACATCCAGCTGGTCAAAAACTGGGGCGGAGGAGAAGAAAAGAGAGAGCGAGTGGTCAGAGCTGGCTTGGCCAAAGCAGCAGGACCACGCGCGCGTCGGATGGAAGCCAGATCCTCAGGCAAAACGGAGGGAGCGATGAGGAGTGGGCTGGGAGCTTGTCCCTGTTTGTCTGCTCAGGGAAAAGGGCAGCAGCCTCAGCAGCATGTGAGGTGTGGAGGGGGTGCTGGGGAGCTGGACCCAAGGGGAAGCCAGGGCTACGCTGCTGTAATTCTGCTCAGGACCGCAGGACCTGGGAGCTGGGTGAGAAGGCGGCAGGACGCTGCAGGGAGCTTGTTGCTGGGGGAAGCTTTATATATCTTGCTGATTTACGGCCTTGTTTATTGCTGGTTGGAGCTGCAGGCTGGGCTAGGAGCCAGCGCGTCCTCAGGCAGCCGCCTTTGCTGTCCCAGGGTATGCTTAGCGCGGGGCGTTTGGAGGGGCGGCGGAGGGGCAGGCTCCCTGCCTCACCGGGGACACGGCTGGGCAGCGGTGGGCACCAGCTCGGGCTGCTCACTAATTGCTGAGCAGCAGCAGGGCCCAGGAGCCCAACATCCCAAGGAGCTCGGGGCCAGGAGCACCTGGAATTGTCACCGCAGGAGAGCACGGTGCCTGGCTCCCGTGTGAGCCGCCCCCGGCCTCATGCACCACCCCTTGGAGAAGGGACTCAAAAAAGCTGACAGCTGAGGAGCAACCTCACAGGTCCCACTGCCAACACTTGGTCTGACTCCCATGGAGGACAGACCCGCCCCTGCCCAGAGGCAGGAGTGATGGCCAGGGCTGGGGATGGAGCCCTTTGCCCTCTTCACACTTACTTGAGCTGTGCTTGGCCAGGTATTTATCTTTGCACTTCTTCTTCTTCCCAAAGGGGCTACAGCTGGGGGATTCGCTCTGACTGGACTGGGTGACGCTCGCCACACGCCTGCCGAGAGAGGAGGACACCACCATGGTCCAGCTGTCATCCCAAGCCCTGGGGGAGCAGCGGGATTGTCCCACAGACATGCAAGGACAAGAGGAGCAGGGTGGCTGCTGGGACAGGTAAAGGCTCACCCCGTGGCAGATAAAGGGGACATTTGCTCCTTTTCCCAGCAGTGACGCTGGTGTTACCCAACGTGCTCACACTTCTGGTAGCACATGGTCACTGTTCCCACCTCCACTCCTAGATCCAACCCTTCTTGGACAAATCCAAGGACCTACCACTCCTGCAGCTCCGGAGAGGGGATGAGTCCCGCCGACTCGGTGGAGGAGCCCTCCACCCGGCCCTGCCACCAGTTGCTGTCGTCCTTGTTTATGATTTGAATCACATCGCCGGTCTGAAACTTCAGCCCCGCTTCCTTGCAGGGGATCAGGTTGTCTTTTTTGGGGTCGTAGTCAAATTGCGCCCTCATGAACATCTGCGGAAGAGAGAGTGGGATGGAGTCAGCATGGCCGTGCAGGGTGCCTGAACCTGGTCGTGTCCAGCCACTGCATCTCCCAGCAGAGACTGCAGAGCCGGCTCCAGACACAGCGTCCCTGCTCCAAGAGGGACCCCAGCCATGAGGCCAGGTGGGGAGGAAGAAGAGGCACAAAGCCTCAGATGAAGCTCTTGGGCATGGAGCTGCAGAGAGATGTGCTGGTGGGTGAGGGGAGGAGGAGGACGGTGTCTTGGCCCTGCTGGGAGCCAGTGAAACGGCTGCTGGCCTGCTTGTCCCACAGCTGGTGCTCAACCCTGACATGTCCCCTGGGTGTTGCACAGTGCTGGGGAGCTGAACCAGCCGGAGATGAGTCCCACCACCCGGATCAACTCGGTGCACGGCTCCTCTCTGCTCACCCCATTGCAGACCCCAGTTGCTACCATAGTGCTGTGTCCTGGAGACCCCAGGGAAGGCCACGGCTCCATCCCCAGCTGCTGTGCCCAGGCCTCTCCCCAGCACCAGGCACTCCCCAGCATGGCATGGGGGCTTCGGGGAGCCAAGGCTGCAATGTCACCTCCATCCCTGCCTGGGACTGTCCTGGCCTCTTCAGCATCAGCTGCTCTTGCAATGTTATGTTCATCACAGCTGCAACTGGAAATGAGCTCCTGCTGCTTCCCAGGCCACTGTGCCACCCTCCTGGGGCCGGAGAAGCCCTGGGGACCAGGAAGGCGTGAGAAAGTGGCCTTTCCCTGTCCATTCTGCTCTCTCAGCTCTTTGGGAGGGAGTTTACAGCTGCTGCTCCCGCTGGGGCAGCCCATCCCGCTGCCTCCCCATGGCCACAAGCCCTCCTGAAGCCAGCGGGCAGTTGGGTGCCTCTGGGCTCTCACTGCCTTCGAGCATCTTTGCAAGGGCAGGAGAGAGAAGGCACGTGGCTTTCGCACACGGACCTTGTTTTCCAGGAAGGCTGTTCAGGAAGAACAGACCATCAGAGAGCAACAGGATGGATGAGAGTCACCTGTCCCCGGGAGGAGGGCAGACCACGCATGGGCACCCAGCCTTTTCTGCACTGCCGCTTGCTCTCGGTGCCTGGATGAATGGTTTCTCATCTGAAACTCCGCTGCAGCTGCAATTTGTCTCTGGCCAGCAGAGCCGGCAAGATCAGGGCCAGGCCAGGAATAGCATGGAGGCAAAGCCAAGGCAGGGTGTGGAGGATGGGGGAGTGAAAGGCAGGGTTTAGGGAACAAACGCTGTGGCTAAGCACAGACCTCACATTCCCCTTGTTCACCTCCTAGGGTTTTTTTTGTCCTGTGGACTCAAGGCTGCCGGGACCACCCAGCCATGGTGTGAAGTCCTCTCCCACAAGTCATGGGTGCTCCCTGTTCTTTGAAACTTCTCTGATCTCTCAGGAGGGCGCTGGGCCCCGAGCCGGCGGCGTGTCTGGGGCTGCCCAGCAGTCGTGCCCACAGCAGGAGATCCTTCTATAGGGGCAGCAGCACCATCCGACCCAGCCTCACGCTCACACTAATACAGGCTTCCCCTGAGCACTACCCTGTCAAGTTATTTATACCAGAAAGACAGCACGCAGCAAGCAGGCAAAGGGATTCACGTGGGGTGACGCCTATGTCCTGTCCTCAGATGTGATAGGCAGGGCCTGGAAAGTCATCCTCCCTGGATATAGACCATGTTCCACCTTAAAACAACTTCCCACAGTAGTGCCTCCTTCGGTAGTGCTGCTGGAGGCACAGGGCCAGCAGGACACGAACAGGCTTCCCTTTCACTGCCAGAAAAGCAGAGCATATGGATCAAGCTGTGACACAAGAGCTCTCACAATGGAAGACAAGAAAAGTGGAATCTCCTTTCAGGATGAGGACTGATGCTTGCTTTGAAAGCACTCTCTGGCACCAGGAAGCTGGTCATCACCACGAATGCACAGGGGACACACAGCAAGCACTGCCCAGGCACCTGCCTGGAGCCCCCTGCTCCTGCCGCCCCAGTACCCCAAGCCAGACCTAGCCAGGTCACTTTTGGGAAAACCTTTCCTTACACCAGTTAGGAGTCAGAATCAGACAGCTCCAGGCATCACCACAGCCTGCAAAGGGCCAGCTCCAAATGCAAGCCATTTGCCTGCCTGCTGCCAGCCCCCTCTCTGGACATGGAAGCCCAGGTAGAGCAGGCTCCAGGATGAGAAACCCTGCTCCTTAAAGTCAAAAGGCTGCGGTTTGTGCCCGGGGACAGGTTGGCGATGACCTCAAGAGCCCTGAGCGTTCAGTGCTTCTTCTCATTAGGATCCTCTCGAGCAGACCCACCCCAAGAGACACTCAGTTGGCCTCAAAGTGGCTGGCTGCCAGGCTGCGGGGCAAGCCAGGGCAGGGGGGACATCGTGTTGCCAGGATCTGCACCATCTTGCCTAGCAGATCCTGAAATGAAGGTGACCATGGGGATCCAGGAGTTGAAACAAAATCAGAAGTCCACTCTTAGTGGCAGACTGCAACAAGCAGAGACACGGGCAGCCCACGAGCTGGGGAGCAGACAGCACCACAGCCCTGGACACAGCAAGAGAGAGGACAAACGTTTCTGGGAAGGAGTTTGTCCCTGTGTCCTTCCCTGAGCCCATGGCCGGCCTTGGGTGAGCCAGCAGCTGTGTTCTTTTCCTCAGAGGTAACTTTTCCCTGGCATGGAGCTGGCCTGGCTGAGTGGAGCTGGCTGGGTCAGGCCAGGGAGGGCAGATAGAAGGGCAGGCACGGGCCAGTGTTTAATAAACAAACACTGGCGAGGCTGTTGAGCTGGAATGGGGACAGCACGGTCTGAGAGAGAAATGGAGACAGTTTTCACTTGCCACCATGTTCAGAGACTTCAGCGTAAGGAAGGAGGGCGGCACGGGCTCCCCCAGCCCACCCCAGCACCATCCAGCCCCCATCCTCTGCCTCTGAGCTCCTCTCCCGCTCCTGCCTGCCCACGACAGGGGGGCTGCCTCCTGCCACTGGTGACGGGACAGCATCCCAGCCACCCCGCACTGAAGCCTTGGCAGGAAGATCCATCCCTCCCCACCATCCCAAGTATTTTGGCCACGGCAGGACTTCAAAGGCAAAGCCAGGCAGGTGTCCCCCCCGCCACAGCACGTCCCCCCACTCTGTCAGTGTCAGCAGACACAAGGAGCTGCCTTCCTCTCCCCCACCGCTTCCTTCCTCCCACTCGCCGCTCATGAGCGCGCTGGCGGCATCCGGACCTACGTCACCCTCCCTGCGGCCGAGGCACCGGGCGTCAGCGACGGCGGGGGGCAGCGAGAGCCCGCTGCTGCACCTGGAGGTGCTGCTGAGGTCCCTTTAACGGGGATGCGGCTCTAATGGGGATGCGGCTCTAACGGCTGCGGCTCTGAGGGTGGCAGGAAACTCTCTCACACTTCCTAGTGTGCAGACGCCACCGCTTTCCCATCACCGAACACCGCGCACACGTACCGCTGTGGCGCGAGCATCCCAGGACCACGTTCCTATATCCACATTGGGTAAACACTTCCACACAGGGCCAAAATCTGCTTGTTTGCAGCGATATAAGCACAGGACAGGTCCCTTCATCCTCCAGCAGCTCAGGCAGGGAGCCATCCCCTTGTCCTTCCCCTGGCTCAGCACAGCTTTTTTCCCAAGGCTGGTCCCCCCCAAGGCTTGCTCTGGTCCCACCCGGCCCCACAGCCATGTCCCAGCACAGCCCGCGGGGCTGGAGGCTGCACTTACCTGGAGAGCAGGGAGGCGGCTTTGTTGGTTGGGAATGACTTTTATTGAGACCATCCCCTTGGTTTCTTTCTAGTGAACAAAGGAAGGGGAGAAAGAAGAGTTGGAGGAGGCGATGCCTGGAGGCAGCCCGACAGCAGCAACCTGTGCAGGGAGCCCCGGAGTGCCAGGACCCGCAAAGGCAAGGCTCCTGGGTGCTCCCAGCCGTGCGGTGATGCTGGAGGACACCACAGCCTGGCCACAAACAGCTCTGCTGGGGCTGGGCTCAGAGCCATGGCAGCATATAGCTTTGCCATGCTTGTCCCATCCCCATGGAGGGGCACCAACACCCCCACGAGGCTGTGGGCACTGCTAAGCATCACCAGAACAAACAGGGAGATCTGTATGATCTCTGGCCTGGCTGCCCCAAGTGAGGAGCCTTGGGGGAGAGACTGGTTCTGCCAGGTCCCCTCCATCTGTCCCTTCTGTACTGGCCTCTCGCTCCTACCCTCCTGGTGACATTAGAGACACAGCCTCTTGTGCTTCACAAGACCTTCATGGTCCTGTGGGGAAAACCGTATTTGAAAGCTTGGAAGGACCTCCTGGGGCAACTGCTCTTGTCAGGAGGCAGGCAAAGACAAGCTCCTCCTTGGTCCCGCTGTCTGGAGCAGGGACATCCCGCCAGCAGGCAGGAGAGGACCGTGGCACTGCAGCAGGGCCAGGCCTCCTGCTTAGGCTGCTGGTGGGTGTCCTCAGCACCGCCACCACCTCCCTCCAGCCAGGTCCCGGCTGTTTGTCATGGATCAGGATGGCCTCAGTGTGCAAACCCAAGGCAGGGCTGAGACCCTGTCCAAAGCTGTCTCTAGCAAGGGCCTTGGCAGCATCACCCTGGCCTCAGCAGCAGGAAAATGGCACCAAGTTGACCTGCAGGAGCGGCTCAGACCTGCAAGAGCAGCCAGCTCCAGCGCACACCACCCTTGGCAAGCAGAGGTGGTTTCCAAGCCCCCCACACACATCAGCACATGTCAGGGACCCATCCAAAGCCTTTGCTGCTGCTCTCGGGAGGCCAGGAACAAGCAGCAAGCACAGGCCACCATGGTTCTGCAGGGAGACACGGCGCTTGGCTGTATTACAGCAGCCGGCACAGCGGGCTGGCTCCTGCGGCGGCACACTGCTGCAGGCAGCACCTCGGAGGAGGGGAACGCTCAGCCAGCATGCACGTCTGCCGGCCAAAGGGGTCCTCTCCCAGGCAACAGCCCTGCCAAACACAAATACCTACCAGCATCTTCTGCAGCTGGTCAACCGAGTGGTTGTTCACGCTCTGCCCATTGATTTCTAGGATTTCATCACCCACATGAAGGGAGCCTGCCAGCAACGGGAGAAACATGAAAATGCAGGACCGGACAAGAGCCGCTCACCAAACCCAAGCTACACAGCTCCACCAGGCTCCCGACCCCCTGGGCAAGCAGTGGCCAGGACACCGCGGTGTTTGCCTGGGCGATGCTTGTGGAGCCACACACGTCACCTAAGCGCGTGGGGAACGAATTCTTCCCCCTCCACGCAATACGCACACTTCATCCAGTCTGAAGGTCATCAGGTTGCTTTCCACTGTGTGTCCTGCGAGGCTTTAGACTGGTCAAAGCACCTGTTTCAGAGTTATTCAAACCCAACCCCAAGGGCCTCGCCTGAAACCCAGTGAGAGCCTCCTCACAGGGCCCTTAACACAAGCATTCTTGACTTTATGTTTTCAGTTTATACACCCATCCAGATCACAGCCTCTGATATACTGCTATAAATCAGGCTCCAGCGGTGTTATTGGAACAGCTCCTGGGTTATTTTGGCAGGGGTAAGCTCAGACTTCCCACTTGGAGTCAAGGCTGGAAAAGGGGCCTCTTCTTCTAAGCACAGAACATTTAATTTCCATGTCCCCTTGGCAAGCCCCAAAATCACAAAATAGCACCTATTTATTTCTTTTGGCACCTTCATTTGGTTTGCAGGGCAAATCAACAGCGAGCCTGTCCCACCTGTGCTGTGCACTTCGGGAATGGGAAGAGCTTTCCCTGCAGTCTCTGGGGTGCAATCCATCTCTCGTTACAGTGACCCCATCACGAGATGGAGACAGACGGTCTCCGGTTCCCTTTTGGGAGAGCCCTTCCCCCAACCCTTCATTTCTCCCTAAAGCCTCCAGTGCATTAACACGACAACTAAGCGGAGAGACCAGCGAATCCTGAGTTCCTTACATATTCCTAATGGAGGAACAGACACAGATGTCCACGTCACAGGGGAAAGGCAGGAGTGCTGGGGAGCTGCCTTATCTCTTCATGGAAGGAAACCAGCTGCAGACATGCACCCCACACACTGCCTCTACGAGGGCTGCGTTACCTTGTCTGTGAATCATGCCCCCGTGGAAGATCCTGGCCACCATGCAGCTCTGCTTGTCGTTGAGCTTCAGCGTGATTCCCTGGAAGACAGGAACAATCCATGACCGCTCGCTGGAGGGGAGAGCTCCCACGCTCCCAGCAAAGTCCTCTCCAGGCCCATGTCCACGCTGGGCTGCGCAGTGGCTGGGGGGAAGCCCCCTGCTCAGCCAGCCCACCCTGCTGCAGCTCCTCTTGGCACAAGCATCACCACCCTTTGATGGGGCTCGCTCCGGGTCCTCAGGCAGGAGGCAGGATCCAGCACCCTCTTCCCGTGGCCGAGGTCTCCAGTGATCTCCTGCTTCCCCCAAGGCCAGCCCGTTTGGCACGGCTCTACCTGCCCCTCCATCCCCCTGGGTGCCACCACCAAGCTTTGGGATCTTGCCAGCTCTCACCATGGGCTCCTCCGTGACCTTCTCGAACTGGATGAGGCGTATCTTCCGCACTTCGCGGCCGTTGCTGTGGGAAGGGCTGCCCAGAGTAGCTGAGCCGTTGGTATAAATGTCCTCGGTCATGGTGTTCGGGGACTGAGTGATGGCCTGTCAGGGCAAAACAAAGACCGGGGTTTAGGGACTCCACTTGAACAGGGCCTGGGAATGCCGGCTCCCCGCTGTGGGGCTGAGCTACTCCACCACTTAGGGTGCCTGGGTCGCAGGTGGGGCACAGCAGGAGGAGAGACCCATGTGCTGGAGAAGAGGACAGTGAGAGCAAGAAAAGAAAAAAAAGCCAAAGAGCTTCACCCTTGAAGATACGGATGTGGGCTTGATCTGCAGTTTTCCAGCCTGGGAAACACAGGAGGTAAGAAAACTTTGGAAAAGCTACAGGTAGCAGAAGCCAAAAGAGTCCACAGCTGATCATCTTCTGCAGCAACGAGTCCCAAACCCTACTCGTGTGTCGCAGCACCACCCGGCCCGCAGCTGGCTTGTTGCAGAGCACAAAGCCCTGGAGAGCTTCACCGAGTGAACGGAGCAGTCTGGGACTCAACCCGGAGCCTGGGGCCAGGCTCTGCTCTTGCTCCGTTTGCAAGTTCAACCTTTCCTCACCTACGTCAATGGGTAACCGGGAGGGTGCAGAGCCACATCTACGTCCAGGCACTTAAGACAACGTGCTGCCAAGCCAGAAAGAAACTCCCCATTCCCCTCCCCGGCTCCCAGCTACAGCCCAGTTGGTGCTGGCCGTCACTGGGAAGCCAAGCAGGGGCTTCCAGCCATGGGGAAACCTCTGTTCTTCATCTCCAGCAGGCGCTGGCACCGGAGCAGGTAGAGGGTGCATGGGGTCCCGGTCAGAGACCTCCAAACCCATCCCGCCATGCAGCAGGGACACTGCGACGTGAGCTGCCACCTCCCAGTCTGAGACAGCCCGGTGCAGTCCCATTAAGCCCCTCAGGCAACATCCCCGCACGGCTCACAGACACACTGCTTTGGCCCCAGGTGCAGTGAACCTCCCTTTATGCCTCTCCCAAACTGGTCCTGGCCCAGCAAAACCCAGGCCAGCTTTGATCTGCAGCCCCTGACCGCCTTGTCACGGAATCACGGCATTTCAGAGTTGGGAGGGACCTCTAGAGCTCATCCAGTCCAACTCCCTGCCGAAGCAGGATTGCCCAGAGCACATCACTCAGGTGCATCCAGACGGGGCTTGACAGTCCCCAGAGAAGGGGACTCCGCACCCTCCCTGGGCACCTGTCCCAGGGCTCTGGCACCCTCACCCAAAAGAAGTTTTTTCTCATATTCCATCAGAACTTCCCGTGTTCCAGCTTCTGCCCGTTACCCCTCATCCTGTTACTGGGAACCACTGAAAAGAGCCTGGCTCCATCCTCCTTAAACCCACCCTTTGGATACTTGTAACCATTAGTAAGGTCTCCCCTCAGCCTTCTCTTCTCCAGGCTAAAGAGTCCCAGCTCTTCCAGCCTTTCCTCCTAAGGGAGATGCTCCAATCCCTCAATCGTGTCGGCACGCTTAAACCCCTGGCCCGCGAGGCAAAGCAAACCCTCCTGGCTGCCCCACTCCACACCAGTCTGACGCCTTTGCCGCCCAGTTTGCAGCTTGCACCCTCACTCCCAGCAGCGCCCGCGTCGGGAGCCACAGCCTGGAAACCCGTGGGGCCACCCAGCAAGATCCTCGCTGGCTTTAATCCCGAATCAGCGACAGGGCACTGACTTGCCGCGCACACACGCTGACTTGCCAACACCCAACCGAGCGCCGGAGCTCCGTGCCACCGACTGGGGAAGCGGCAGCCTGACCCCGCCACCGTGGCTGGCTCTCGGTCACCGCAGAGAAGAGGCTGCAGCCCCACGCCACGAAGGGGTGAGATCCGGCCAGGCCGTGGGGAGGTTCGTGTGGGTGCCACAGCACTAAACCACAACAAAATTAGCTTTGGTAGGGATGTGCCGGAGTGCTGCGGGGCTGAGACAGCGGCACAGCCCCGTGCACTGGCTGACAGCACGGAGGGAGCCGAAAGCAGGGGTGGCAGAGCCAGGGCCAGCCCAGCCAGCAGGAGAGGGGCTGCAGAGAGGGATGGACCAGCATCAACCAGCACCCAGGCATGGGCACCGTCACAGCCTCGACAAAAGGGTCGGGGACGGGGTGGGAAGGGCACAGGGAGCCGTGTGTCCACGCTGCAGCGACGGGGAAGACGCCTGATTTATTTTTAAGCCAACTACTTCTAACAGTGCCAACCAACCTCCTCCTCAGAGGAAAAAGCTGACCGCGTTGGCTCTGGCTGCCAACAGCTTAAACATGGAGGAGGAGGCGGCTGAATCCCAGCCCAAAGCAGTGCCTGGGCCAAGGACTCACAGGGTAGAAGGAAAAAACTGAAAAGAGGGGAGATTTGGATGAGATATCAGGAAGGAATTCTTTACTGTGAGGGGGGTGAGCCCCTGGCCCAGGTTGCCCAGAGAAGCTGTGGCTGCCCCATCCCTGGAGGGGTTCAAGGCCAGGTTGGACGGGGCTTGGAGCAGCCTGGGCTGGTGGGAGGTGTCCCTGCCCAGGGCAGGGGGGGCACTGGGGGGGCTTTAAGGTCCCTTCCAACCCCAACCATTCTGTGATTCTATGAAAAGCGACTGGCAGCCCCCCAGCCTGGCTTGCCAGCCCCAGCAGGACATGCTGCTACCATGCCGTGCGCAGGGCAGAGGGACACATCCAGCAGCTCAGGTGCCCAGAGCTGGCACCAGAGCCGAACCAGCAGGTGGGAGGAGGAAGAGGAGGACGAGGAACTTCTCCAGCCATGTCTGAGGCCAAAGTGCCCGTGAGGTGGTTTGAGTCAGCACAGATCACGCTTATCTTGGTCATGCCTTGTCAAAGCGCTATGCCGTGCAATCCCCCGCTTCAAACCTATGGGCTCAGCAGAGCCCGATGACCCAGGACACAGCACAGTCTGCTCCAGGGGATGGGAGTTCCCGTCTCTGTTGTCCCCACCAGCTGAGCCTCCCAGCCCTGACCTTTGCTTTTTGCTGACATCTGGAGAAAACACCCAGCCCTCGACGCTGACACAGCACCAGTGTCACCCTGGTGACTCCCAGAGAGCAAGCCTTGTCACCAGAGACTCCCTGCTGCGCCTGGGGATGGCCACCAGTCCCTTGATGGCAGCTCTGAATCCAGTAGGGTCCTCCAGCAACTCCCTCTGCCCCAGATGGAGCCACACTGGGATGGTGTGGACTTTTCCTGACCGCATTGGGCAGCCGGAGGATGGGGATGGGAAAACGGCCGGCTCACGAGGAGCACCCACGAGGTGCCAGCTTCCAGCCCTGGTGCTGGGCATCCCAAGAAGCCAGAAACGGGAGACGTTATGTTGGGCATCCAGAAACAGGAGACATGTGTGGCTCTCACGCTCCGTGCACGTGAGCCTGACCGGATCGTCTCCTCTGCGCTCTGCTGGCAGCCGCCACGCTCTCGGCCGGCTTGGCCTGGTCCTGTTAGCCCGTGACCTCGCGAGCCTTTTCGAGTCGTGCTGGCAGCAGGCCAGACCCTGGCTTCATATGCTCTGCTGGGCAGGAAACATCTGCGAGGGCTGCTACGAGCCGGCTCGGTGGCCACCAGCCACTGCCGGTTGTGCACAGGCCCTGGGCTCGGTCACCACTGAGGCCAGCCTTGGGGCAGGCATGGGGTGAGGAGGCTGGGGGGCTGAGCCGGGAAACGGGGCTGCTGGATGCTGGGCAGGGATGAACAGCCCCCCGTTGAGGGGGGGGTGGGTGTGCTGCTGCCCAGCAGCCCTAAGGTGCCTTGCAGATGGCTGGCCAGGGTACAAATCCTGATCCAGGTGACAACACACACGGGAGACACCATCTCCACGGCTCAAAGAGGTGCATCCCACCTCCCTGCTTGCCTTTTCCTCAAAAGCCTGGATTTCTGCTCCGTATCTCAGGGTGGAGGGAAGGGCACCATCTCCCCGGGCAGCCAACAGGGAATTTGGTGAGCATGGAGCAACCCTCGGAGAGAACTCCGGGGCTTGGCATCCTGTCCATTGGTGGGGTCAGTGTTGTCTGCCAGCGTTGCTCCTGCCGGGCTGCACGCCACCAGGCAAATCAAACATTAACTGGGCAGCTTGATTGCAGGAGGCTGAAGCAGCACTTGGGGAAAGCAGCACCGTAGTGCAAAGGGCACATTCGGTGGTTTGGATCCTGGGCTCTCCTTGCTGCCCTGACCAAGAGCCGTCAATATCACGTGGCTTTGGAAGAGCACAGCTCCCCGGTGAGCAGGTGGAGAAAGGTCAGACACTGCTGGCATTGTCACGCGGGCCCCCAAAATACAGCAGCTCGGATGCAGGAGGGAACCTGGGATGCTCCGGGATTGCCATCTTGTCTGGCAGGGAGACATGCTCCGTTGCCCACCGTGAGCAAGAAAATCCCAGCTCCCTCCGGGAATCATCAGGCCTCCCATTATCATCACTGCGGGCATGTGCAGGGAAGGCTGGGGCACTGCTCGGAGCAGAGGTGTCCCGGCCCAGCAACCTCTCCTCCCGCCAGAGTGCTCCGACCTCACCTCCCCACCCTCCAGCAGATGTGTGTGGTCTCAGCACAGCTTAAAAAGCACAGGGATGTGTCAAAAGAGCAAACTAGAAAAAAAAAAAAAAAAAAAAAAAAAATTAAGCTTGGGAGTTGCTTTTGGGCTGCTCCAGCAGGCTGGGAAGTAACAGCCACGTGGACATTTAGAAGTAATTCATCCCTGCCTTCTGCTGGGGGCTACTGCCTTCTCAGCTCTGCCAGCACAACCACAGCGGCAACCTCACCCAAGACCCCTTCCAGCAGTATGATCCTCGGTTTTGGGTTTTGTTTGTTTTGTTTGTTATTTTTTTAAAAAAAGTAATTTAAACCAAGCAGAATTACATTGCTGACACTGGGAAAAGGCCCAGTAACCCCAGCAGGTTGCAGCGGGAAGGGGAACAGAGAAATAGGAGGGATACAAGCGGTCACGGGGGCCAGAAGATGCCACCGGCTCTGCGTGCCCTCGCACTGACTCCAGATGACGGAGTGCTGCAATAGAGAAGGGCTGGATTTCCAAAGGAGCACAGTCAGTTTTGCTGAGGCAACATCCTCCCACCAGGAAAGGCTGATGCAGCCTTCCAGATGTGTTTGTGACACCGGTCACCTCCAAGGGAGAGTCAGTAAAACCACAACACTGACAGACCAAATCTTGAGGAGCTGCCCAGACGCTCCATCCCCACCTTACAGACCAAACCCTGCAAAACAGCTTTTTCCCTGCAGCTGTTACAGACTGGAACGTGGCAAAATGGAAAAGTTGGAACCAGCCCTCCCCGCTTCATTTCAGTCAAGCCCAGAAGTTTTGCTCGGCTTTCAACAACTAGTTTTGCCCATGGTAATTTCAGGGTTTGATCCCTGGGGACTGAGTTTGCTCTGGATCTGGCGCCAGCTGGATGCTGGGAACCGCTGCCCACAGGGAAGCGCCATGTTCTCTTTGCACCCTCAAGCTCAGCTCTCTCCAGAAGCACCCTCCTTTTCTCCACCAGACTCCTAAAGGCCACGTTTGCTGCCCATTTTACAGCAGGGGAACTGAGTCACGGCTGATAAGGGGACATGCCCAAGGTCACCCTGCCAACCAGGTGCACAGCTGGGAATAAAGTCCACACCTCTTCGGTAAATCTGTACGTGCCAGATAAGGAAAAGACATGACGTGGTGGGGCTCAAGGGAAGGGGGCAAGTGGCTTCCTCCACTTCGGCTTGTTTTCTAGCAATGACATGGCATCCACTCGCCGAGGGTTTGCGTGCCCTCCTGCCATGGGAGGAACGCAGGACGGCACTTCCCAGCGCGTGGCTCTGCCAGAGGAAATGGGGAAGAGAAACCTCCCGGCCGCCCTGTTTGACTCCAGCTAAGGAGCAGCCAGCCGGACCCAGCACTCCCCCCGAGAGCTGCTGCTGATGGGCGATGTCCCTGCTGTCCCACAGAGGGGCCCGCTGCCACCGTGGGCCAGCACCGTCTCTGCATGGGGGCCACAGGGGGATGAGCACATGAGCGACTGGCAAGCTCGGGACACAGCCCCAGCTGGGTGCCAGCCCTACAGAGCTCCTCTTGAAAGGCCCCAGGCAGATCCCGGTTCGCCATCTCTCTTTTTATCCCTCCTGGAGTAAATACTCCGTAACGCCAGGGAGCTGTAGGCCAGCTCCTACATTTTCCATGCCCCGCTGCCATTGGTGATTTATCCCTGCTCTGCCGGGATCCTGCAGGCAGAGGGATGGGAGAGCTCCTCTCAGCAGCTGCCTGATGCAGGCACTTTGCTTTGAAAGCTTCTTCTTATTTTTTTTAAAGCATTCTGCCAGGGTTAAGCCATAAAAAGCGCACGAACCACTGCTGTGGGACAGATCTGACACGTCTCTTTCGGATGCCGTAGCGTCCAACAGGATGGGCCAAGGGCAGCGCTTCGGGGAAATTTCCCCCCTGCTCTCAGAGGCCCCCCACAGCCGCAAGGACCCCTCAGCCCAGGCACGTCACGCCATGGCTCCGTCAGGGACTCCTGTTCAAAGCCGAAAATCGCTGCTGGGAGAAAAGCACCAGCTGCTCAGCAGCGGGAGCTGCTGACCTTCTGCCGGGTGCACCCAAGCTACCCCAAACGACACCCTCTGGGGAAGGAGCTCTCCCAGCACAACCCAGACATCTGGTACAGCCCGCTCTCCTTCCACGGGAGATGGGGTGCGCGCACCCCCGGGGCGAGGTGTGAGAAGGGCTGGTTGCGCCCTCATTCTCTGGGGCCGAGACCCACCAGCACCCCGCTGCGGACCCGGAGGCTGCTCAGCGGCTCATGTGACAGGCAGTTCCAGTTCAGACCAGCTACAACTTTGCAGCAAAACAAGCAGGGGCTCCTCGCTGGCAGGATGCTGAAGCCTTCCTCCCCTCCACCCAGCTCCTCCTCCCCTGCCCGCCCACGCTGTGCCGCCCACGCTGGCTGCCCACTCCCCCCCCCAAGGCGCCCCNGGGGGGGCTTTTTCCCGCTGTGAAACTCGAGTGTCCCCATCATGTCCCTGCTGGGAACAGCCCCTGGCCCATGCCGGCCCACGGGGGGGCTTCTTTCCCCCGCGAAACACGAGTGTCCCCATCGTATTCCTGCTGGGAACAGCCCCTGGCCCATGCCGGCCCACGGGGGGGCTTTTTCCCGCTGTGAAACTCGAGTGTCCCCATCATGTCCCTGCTGGGAACAGCCCCTGGCCCATGCCGGCCCACGGGGGGGCTTCTTTCCCCCGCGAAACACGAGTGTCCCCATCGTATTCCTGCTGGGAACAGCCCCTGGCCCATGCCGGCCCACGGGGGGGCTTTTTCCCGCTGTGAAACTCGAGTGTCCCCATCATGTCCCTGCTGGGAACAGCCCCTGGCCCATGCCGGCCCACGGGGGGGCTTCTTTCCCCCGCGAAACACGAGTGTCCCCATCGTATTCCTGCTGGGAACAGCCCCTGGCCCATGCCGGCCCACGGGGGGTCTTTTTTTCTCCCACGAAACTCGAGTGACCCCATCGTGTCCCTGTTAAAGAACAGCCCTGGCCCGTCCCAGCCCCTGGACGTGCCCACGGGCTAGTAGAGCTGTCAGCCTGCGTGCCAGGGAGGGTGCTGACAAGTCTGGGTGCTCCTGGGACTCTGCTGGGGTGGGGGTGGCTGCACCCCTCCTGCTCATGTGGTTGCCAAACCCAGAGCAGGAGGCTGGATCTGAGAAAGGCTTTTGCCCCCTCACAGCCCGGGCGATGACACGGGGACACGTCTCCAAAGCAGCATTGGGGTGGACCCGGCTCTCACAAGCCGACGGTGGTCCCCGCTGGTGTGCAGAGCGGGGTGTGCTGGGCTCCGGGGTGTCTCCGAGGTGAGGAGAGCCAGGGGTTTCTCTGGGACTGCCCCGTTCTCCTTGCGCTGTTCTGGATCTTCCACCTCCTCGAGTACCCGTGACTGGCATGGCTATGGGTGGGACGGCAGACTCCCGCATTCGTCATCTGGGCCGTTGTCAAACTTTTTGTGCCCTCGCTACAAATCTTACCCATGTCAGAGCCTCAGGTGAAGCCGGAGCTTTATTTTGGGATGGGAAATTAATTCTGGTGGAATCTTCTTTAAGATAATCACTGAAAGGATTTTTCATGCCGTCCCCAGGATCCTGGGGGTTTTGAGGTTTCCTTGCACCGGACTCCCATGCTGCTGCTGGATGAGTTCCAGAGGTTGCCTCTGTCTAAGGTTACCCTAAGAAATGCAAGGAAAAGGAGGGGGTAAATCCCTAGAGAAAGGAAACAGGAAAGCAGAGGAACAAAGGAAGGAGAAAAAGAAAAGAAAAAAGAATCCTTCTTGTTCTGACAGCGAGTTTCTCCTGCCTTGTGGGAATAAACCCGGTCCCAACTGAGGCCGGGCTCCCAGGAGGTTTTTGTGGGACAGGTAGTGGCCAGGGCTGCTCTCCTCGGGGGGTTTGCTGGTTGCAGCCCTGGGGGTGTTCAATCCTGACTCAGATTTCACACGCCTGATGCTGCCAAAAGGAATCCCTCTGATCCCAGAAGCTGTTTGAGTCTTGCAGCAAAACTCTCTACTGGGGAGAGCAGAGAGACACTAGAAACCTTTCTTTTTCTGGGATCTGGGTGTATTTTGAGGCAGGGTCAGGCCTTCTTCCCTGTGCTGATGTGCAGCATCCAGCCCCTCTCACTCCACACACACACACATGTGCCACTTCCCTCCCTCTGGGGCCACCCACCATAAGGAACTTCAGCCCCAGGACAAAGCCAGTGCCCTCCGCGCAAACTGGTTTTACTTGTGTGCACAGCAAGTGGAGGAGCGAGCCTGGCCGTGCACCCATGTACACAGAGGACAAGGGGGTCATTCAGGGCAGCAAGACCAGTGTTCCCTGGTGGGGGATGCTGGGTGCTTGGTCTGCCACAGGATGAGGACGACAGGGTGGCCAGGGAGCCCCCAGATCACAAGGGGCAGTGCGCCCACCCCTCCAGCCTTGAAAAACTTCACCCTTCCCAAGAAACTTCCTGGAAAACTCCAGCCCCCAGGCTGAAGTTCCTGCAGTGGTCTCCAGCCCAGGACTGCCCTGTGGAGCTAGCTGCCCATCCCTTTCTCCTCCACAGCAGATGTGTCAAGTGGATGGGGATCAAGAGGGAGAAGGCCATGGATCTGCCACTCGGAGGTGGCTGGAGTGGGCAGTCAGTGCTGCTCAGGGCAGGGTCCTGCCATCATTCCCTCTCCTGACTGGGATGGGGAGTATGGACATCCAGTGGGATAGTCTGGCATGGCTTGGAAATGTCCTGCCCTGAGCACTTCTTGGAAGCAGGACACCTCGTCTCCAGGCTGCTCTTACACTCACAGGCTCAAAACAGGCTGGAAAGAATGTGGTGTAGGAGGGGAGAGATACAGAGAGCAGAGACAAGCCCTGCAGTAAATTGTGGAATACGTAGTAGGAAGGAGAAATATGGCAAGAGACTCCTGACAGACAGAAAAGGGAAGTCTGTGTTCATTCCCTCCTGGTTACATACAGGGAAACTGAGGCAGAGAAGGTGGTGAGCAGCTTGGCCCTGGCTCCATGGCTGAGCTGGGAATTAAACTGTGCTTTCCTGAGCTGTGCATCCACGGTGCCTGCTCAAATGCTCTCTTCAGCATGTTACATCCCTTTTCAGGATGGCAGGGATGTGTTTTGTCTTCCTGGAGACATCAGATAGCTGCGTGATCCCTCGATCACCCAACCCAGGCAATCGTAGCCGCTGAGCCAAGACAGAGGATAAGATCCCTGGTGTCCAGGAGGATTTGTCCAGGCAGCCCCGGACACAGCAGGGCTCTGTGCTGGGTGGTGACTCGGCAGGGCATCCCCTGGCTGGGAGGCAGAGGGCTTCGTGCTGGTCCAGCCCTTTGCCTGCACAGAAATGTCTCTGTCTTGGGGGAGGCTGTGATGCATCTCGGATCTGCGTCGCACTGGGAGGAAACAGCGTCTGGTCTCTGTTCTGCACAAGATAAATGTCAAGAGACACTTCCAGTAATGGATGCCAGAGCTTGGCAGGCTCTGACACGTCTTCCCGCCTGCCCACAGCCCCTTCCCGGTGCTCTCTCTCAGCACAGCCCCTTCGCTCCTTCCTGGGTGGCTGGAGAACATCCTGGAGCTGCTCAGGGCTGGTTGGTGAAGGCTGCTCTGCTGCCTGCAGAGATTTCAGCCCTGTTTCCTCTTTGAAAATGAACCAGAGGGGGCTCTGGTGCACACAGCTTTTTCTCTGAGCTAACCCTCTGTCACCGGACAAACGTGCCACCACACAGCAGCCTGTTTCCGGAGGCAGGATGAGCCTGAGCATCCACAGAAAGGAACCACATCCCTGCTTCAGGAGGCAGAGCCGGGTACCAGCCCTGAGAGACCAGGCAGCCAGGACCGTACGGAGCAGCCAGTCCTGTGTGGTGGACGGCAGCCTCATCTGGGCCAGCTCCTGGGGGATATTGTGGTCCTCATCAATTTTCGTGTTGCTAAAACCCCCTGCTCTTGACCAGCCCCAGTCAGTCCCGCACCCTGGTGGGTATTTAAGCTTCAGCTGCCCAGGCTCAGCCTGGCCTGCGCTGGAAGCCAGGGACAGAGGGTGCAGATGTCTGCCCTTGTCCAAGGGCACCAAGGCAGGGGACTGGGCCAGTTCCTCAGCGAGGCTGTGCTGGTCTCTGTCTAGAGTCCAGCTGCTGTTTGGGGCTGAGCTGCTCTCTCTGCTCTGTTCTCTCTGCCATCAGGCCCTTCACCATGCCCGGGATGCTCCTCTGCACCAGTGGTCCAGAGGCTGCAGCCAGCTGTCCTTGTGCAGCATTGGCCACGGTGCTGGGGAGAGAGGCAGTTGCCTTGGAGCTGAGGAAGGTTGCCTTGGGAAGGGCCCAAGGTGGCAGGTTCTGTCCTCCCAGGCTGAAGGCTGCCTTGCCTCAGGCAGGGGTGTTCCCCTTTGAGAAGCTTATGGCTCCAATTCCTGTCTCCTCACATCTGTGCCTGCTTATTGTCAGAATGCAATTAAGCCAAAGGGTGATTGCATCTCCTGCTTGGGGCTCTGATGTCATCACTGCCAGGGCCACAGCAAAGGCGCCTTGTACAGCAATGTGGAGCCCAGCAGTTCCATCCAGTTTTTTTAGCCCCGCTTCATTTGAGACACCAGCTCCTGATCTCCGCCGGGTGCAGGGTCCCAGATGTGTCCTGGCTTCCCCCAGACCCAGGCTGTGATGGAGAGTGTCTGTGTGCACCACAGCCATCCCAGTGTGGGTGGCTCAGAGCAGCCATTCCTTGCACAACCATCCTGCCTCATGGCAGGGAGCTGGCGTCGCCACCATGACCGTCCCCTGGTGCTGCTGGCAGAGCTCTCCTCGGAGACTCCCTGACTCTGATGACGTGCCCTTGGAAATCACAAGCCAGCTGCTGGCTAGTGCCGGGCTGGTGCACCTACCCTGCCCATCCCGCTGTGATGGCAGCCAGCGCCTGCCTGACCCCCACCGTTCTCCAAAGACCCCTCACACTCCTACTTCCCATCCCATACCAGAGGTTTTTGTGGGGCCACAGGCTCCCCTGCCACAGAGGGAGCAGGCATGACCCTGTGCCTGTCCCACCACCCACCAGGTGCTCCGGGCCTTCACGAGGTGGTCATTGTTTGGGAAGGTCCCCATCCCATGAGAACCGGTGTCACCCTGCTCGTCACCATTCCTGGGAGGAGAAACATCTGCCACTGTGTGGGGCGGGTGCCAGGGAGAGGGAGAGCCACCCGTGGCAGGAAGGTGGCTCCGGCCCATGACACACCTTGCTGGGGATCATGGAAAGGTGGCAGATCACCCAGTGGTCCATGTCCCACTCTAGCCCCAGGGAGCCCCAGGCAGCACAGAACTCCTCCAGTGAGTGAGCAAGGAGGGCTTACTTGAGGCAGCAATGGAAAGCAGGATGGAGGCACCCAACCGCGGCAGCAGGAGCATTATGGGAAGGAGAGGAAGGGAAATGGAGTGCCAAAGCCCAGTGCTGAGTCAGGTTGAGCAAGCCCTGCCTCCCTCGAGCCACTGATCCCCACCGATTGTGAAATGGATGCTGGGGCCAGGAGCAGGGTCTCCTCCCCCAGCCCTTATCTTGGCTGCTTCCTCCTCCTCCAGGACTGTGCCCCGGCAGTCCCAGCTTGTGCAAAACGGAGCTGAGAAACCCTTGGGCTAATTAATTACTAGCTGCTGGTAATGCTGACTGAGCCCCTAGGGACTCCAAGCCTGGAGCAGAGGAGAAAGTGCAGAGAAATACTGGAAAATTACTGTTTAATTCTTCAGTATTACACTGGAAAATTACTGTTTAACTCTTCAGCGTTACGTCTGAATATACGGCATCTGGTAGATGAAGGACAGGAAGAGGCTGATAACGAGCCAGCCAGGGTGACAGCTCTGGAGGCCTTCTCTCCAGCAGCAGGGGTGGCCAGGTCCCCGGAGGGCTGGCTCTGGCCCCGGTGAGAGTTCAGTGTCCGGTTGGATGCGAGTCCTTGGGCCAGCACTGGCCAGGCCAGGCCCCACAGCCGTCAGTACTCCTGCTGAGTGTCACAGCCGAGGAGCTCTATCCGCAGGGCAATGTGGTTGTGCCACCGGCGGGGGTGTATCCTCACATAGCGTGCAAAGAGGGGGGGCTCCAGGGTGTTCATCACTGTGCTGGTGTGGTCTTGGTTTGCCTTGAAAATCTAGGGAGGAGAGAGAAATCAGGGGTGTGCTCTCTTCTGCTGGTATAGCGAGCCCCGTGGCACGATCATCCCAGACAAGCACCACTTGGGAACCCTTTAGGAAGGAAAAAGCACAGCCCAGCTCATGTTTTTTGTGAAAAATCCGGTGAGAAAGTTTGCTGCCGAGGGCTGTGCTTACTGCCCTGGGGGTGGCCATGGGCTGCCTCTGGCCATGGAGCAGCTCTGCCTACCTTCTCCTTGCCGTCCTGCAGAACCGGGCTCCAGTGCACCCCGTCCTGGCTGCTGGAGACAGCAAACTCCTTCACAAACATGTAGGTGAAGACAGCTTTGGCCCCTTGGGTTATGATTGCAGTCACCTTCTTCGTCACTTCAAAGTCCACCTGCAACCACTCGCTGGGGCTGTTGCTCTGGGGAAGGACAGACTGCCTTCAGCCCTTCAGCAGCAGTGAGAAAGATACGTTCGTCGCAGCTGAAGCCAAGCTAGCCCTGTACATAGTCCTGGGCATCACCTGCCCTGGGCTAGGATCTGGTTGGAGCTGCTGGATGCTAAATCAGGCAGCTTGCACAGTGCATGTGGCTGTGCACGCTACCCGCGCAGCCCCGGCCGGGAGAGGTTGCAAGAATCCAGCCTCCCTGCTGGGATCCCGCCTGCCTGCCCGTGCCCCAGCTGCCTGCCTGGGCATCTCCTTGCATGGGCTACCTGTGGCCTCCATGCGTTGGTCCTCCCCTGCAGGTTCAGGCGGGCCTGGGAGGGTGACCAGCTGGAGAACACATTGCTGCTGTAGGAGGAGGCAGAGATGCGCTGGTTAGGGATCCTTCTGTTCTCCATTCCTAGGGGCATGGAGCAGCCTAGAAGAGAGCAGCGACACTTGTTAGAGGGGGGAACAGACCCATCCAGCTGCCCTCTGTGCACTTTCCCTGGTTGCAGGTTCTCCTGTGCCTTGCTGCAGCGTCACGGTCCCTGCACTGCTCCGGGACCCTGTGTGATCCCCAGCATGGCTCTGGCTGGGGAGCACCAAACTATACCCGCCATTAGTCCCCCCTTCTTTTCTCCCTGGAAGATTTTATCTAGGAGGAATGTGAAGAATTTGTGCATCTGCCAGGACATAAGGAGAACCCGTCTCCAGGGGAAGGACAAGAATACCTAGCAGGGAGACACCCTGCACACGCTGTGATGGGGCACGCTTGTGGCACGGGGTGACAGCACAGCCACTGCGGATTGTAGCTGCTGGAGAGTCTGCCCTTGTGCTGTGCGAAGCTAAAGAAAGGATCCCAGAGCACCACTGCCCCGGGCAGCACTGTGGGCCAGAGCAGCCTCGCCTTGCAGTGGCAAAACCAGAGGAAAATCCAATATCATCTGTCTCTGCTTGTTCCCTGCTCCCCCAGACTGAGGCAGCAGCTCCCCAGCAATGAGCTTAGCTGCTCATGGAGGTTTCTGGTGGTACAGGAAAAAGCGGAGCTGAGAGGTGGCCCCATGCTCTCCCTCTGGGATTGCCATCTCTAAGACCACAACGAGATTTTCCAGCTTTGTTCCCCCAAAACCTCAGTGCCATCTCCAGCCTCGTCCTTCCCCCTTCACAACTGCCTGGGGTGTCCTGAAACATGGGGGCTGGTGCTCAGCACCCCACTGTGTCAAGCCCCAGCTTTGGCGCTCGGTATCCGGAGGTGGGACGTACTGTTCAGGTCGCAGCCGATGAGCTCCATGCGCAGCGTGGTCCGGATGCTGTAGTGAGTGGGGTTAATGCGGATGTACCGGGCTATGATCGGAGGGTTGAAGCGATTTTCTTTCACACCGGTTGCATCCACATTTGCAAAGAACAGCTGCAGGGAAAGGGAGAAAAAGGATTGTTGTATCCAGGAAAAGAGAACTAGACAGCACCAGGATCAGTGGGGAGGAGAACATTTCTGTCTGTCACTCCTGTATCTTATCACCATCTTTACAAGAGGGAAATGCTATGAGATGTGATTCAGACCAAAGAAGTGCGAATGGGCCAAATCAGGGCGAAAAACTGAGAAACAGGAGGAGGAGAAACTTAGGATCCATGCAAATGAACATGTTTTTATATTTTCACCAAAGAGAAAGGAGAAAAAGAAGAAGAAAAAAAAGTAATTCCTGGGACTTTTGAACCTGGGAAGAGTTTAGGCCACAGGTGGTGTACATGATGGAGGCTTTTCTGGATACTTTCCTTCTCCCGCTGAAATGATAAGCTTATGCATATTTAGGTTGTGGTTTTTTCTAATGAGTAGAGATCCCCCAAATCATCTGGATCTGCACAACGTTATTAGAAAGCCAAATCTGCCTTTGGGGTCAAAAAAGATATTCAGGCAAAATCTTACGCCTAGCTCTAAGTAACAGGCAACATAATGTTAAGCGGTGGATCTCACAGCCACCTGGGATCGTGGAAAGAAATAGCTCAGTCAATTTAAAATGAGACAGATGGACACGGACAGCAAGTCCCGTGCAGATCTGTGATCTGCAATTCAGTCATCCTGGCAGTGAATGCTCACTGTTCCTGCCCTAATCAAATATCTCAGGGACTCAGGAGGTCTCTGCCTTGTGTACAGAGCTGCCTAGCCCTCATCACCCCAGGAGACCCCATGCTGGGGACACACTCTCCTCAAGACCCGTTTGCCTTACCATCTGGGTGCTGGTGGCGTTCCCCTTGTATTTCTTCCACCTTTGCCCATCAAGGCTGTAGAAGACAACAAACTGCGAGACGTAAAGGCTGGAGAACTTTTGGCGGGCCCCTTGGGTTTTTATGCCATGAATAATCGTGAGATGCAAAAGGTCCACCTGAGAACGAAAGTCAGGGATTCATTTCTGATGGAAAACCCAAGCCACGTTCAGGCGATGCGCTGTAAACCTGTGGAACTGGCTTCCTTGTGATGTAACCCAGCACAGGTTATAAAACTAGTTAAAATAGTCCTTCACAAAGGCACAAGTCAGCCAGCAGCTGGGAGAGGGCAGGGCAGAGCTGTTTGGAGAGGTGACCTGTTCTCACTCGGTCTTTGGGGGATTTTGGCACAATCCTATGCTGCAGCCGGACCACCCAGTGATTCCTCTGCTGCACTGAGAATGGATCTGGGGGTCAGGCCAGCAGCAACCATGGCCGGACCAACTGCCATTAGGACCTCGGAGCTCCCCTCCCAGAGGGGAAACAGGGGGAGGAGCAGGGTGTAGCTGGGGAGACACTGGCCATCCCTGCAGGTCCTTCTGCACCGTGCATCAGCCACCAGCACGCCTTTGTGATGTCCCCAGCGGCGTCTCCAGCCACAGGCCCCTCTTACCTGGATCCAGGCGTTGCTGCTGTCAGTGCTCCAAGCATTGATGGAGCCGGTGTTATCCAGCCTGGCCAGGTAAGGAGCCCACTGCCCTGCGAGGAGAGCACACAAATATGAGGGTGCCGCTGGCCCTTGGTGCTGCCCAGCCTGAGGCGGTGAGAAGTCCATCCACAGGATGGAGCCTGAGGATCACCCTGGGGTTTAGTAGCCACGTGCAGGGTGGCAGAGCACTGACACGATGGGCCAGACACGTCGAAGGCACCTCCAGGTCCCGAATGGGATGCTGACATGGTCATGGATGGAGGAAGGACACTGCCAGGGATGTGGCGCAGCAGACCCTTGGGCAGGCAAGCACGGGAGTTGTGTTGGCAGAAGCTGCCCCGACCTCAGCTGCCTTCCTTGCAGGGACAACCCCTACTCACCATACTGCCCCGACGCCGTGATCTGAGAGTCTGCAATGTAGCCCGAGGCCAGGCCGAGGGCGTTTCGGCAGTCTGCAGCCAAACAGGGAGAAGGAGGGTGAGAAACAGGGAGAGCTGATTAGACAACAAGGCTTTTGAAGGAAAAGCCTAGGCTGGGTGGTAGCCTCCAGGCTCAGGGAGGTTGTCTCAAGCCTCCAGGAGCCCCCATGCTTGTTTGTCTCACACCAAGCCGTGGGTTTCAGATGCCTCCACACCCACCCCTAAATTTTAAGGGTGCTGGAAATCTTGCTCCCAACCCTGATGACAGCAGCAGAGAGTTCCCAGCATCAGCCACAGTAGACTCTCACCAAACTCCTGTCCCTGAGCCCTGGACCTCTCATTCCCATGTCCTGATCTCCCAGCAATGCTGACAAGTGTCTCTTCCTTATATCCGTGTCTTGCTCCCGTGCCTTTTTGTTGCTAGGCAGCATCTTTTAAAAACAAATATCACGTCGCCAAAGGAAAGCCTGCCTGACACCTCTGTCTCCCTGCGTCTCTCTTCTGGTCTGCTGAGCACAGGGCTGTTTGTCTCTTATAATAACCTTTATTATTAGCGACTTGTCACGTCTTGGCATCTCCATTGCATGGCAAATGCTTCTGGGGAAAACGCGAATTTGAAACCTTAAACGGATTTTTAACTTGCGGAAACAGTTTCTGCCTGACATTTAATACGCTTTTAGGAAGAGGAGAGAGACTGTCACTGTGTGACAAAATACTGCTCTCACAAACCACTTCCCCCAGTGCTTACTTATGGTGAGGTAGAAACCTGTTGTTCTGGGGTGAATGGAGGCAGAGGTTTCCTGGATTTTGCAGTTGCTCTTGGGGCTGTTTCTAGCAGAGCAACCTGTATTCAGGCAGTGTCACTCGCTGCCTCCTGCCACCGCTCCGTGCCTCAGTTTACCTCTTGACACATGGTTAGGCAGCTGGGCACTGTACGGGCAGGCACCAGCGTGCACAGGCAGTTGTGAGGGTAAGTGCATTTTACAGGAGGTCCAGGGACACTCGGGTTTGGAAAACAAGAGCTCTGGGGATAAATATTTGCACGCAAATGAAGCTGGTCTCCCAGCCTTCACCCCAGCCGTGTCCCTGACTCTGCTCTCTGCTGGGCTCCGTAGGGTGGCAAGGGCTGAAGTTGTGACTTTCTTTCAGAGTGAAAACACAGAAGACCCCACTTGGGCCACCCCGGGGGAAACGCTGGGAGCCCTGAGGGACAGGGAGCTCAAAAGCACGCTGGCTGTGGCCATGGCAGCAAGAGGGACAGGGTGTAAAGAGGATCACTCACTCAGGTTGTACACGAGGAAGAGAGCACTCATCCCGGCTTGCTGGTGCTCTCCCACTTTGCACTCTACCCGCCAGATCCCAGCATGTGAGGGCCACATCTCCACCGTCCCGAAGACACCTGGCCAGGAATGGAGAGCAGAGCAGAGGGGAATTACTGTCTGTAATAGAGTCATAGAAACACAGGGTTGGAAGGGATCTCTGGAGATCATCCCGCCCCACCCCCTGCCAGAGCAGGGTCACCCAGAGCAGGGGGCACAGGAACGCCTCCAGGCGGGTTTGGGATGTCTCCAGAGACGGAGACTCCCCCACCTCCCTGGGCAGCCTGGGCCAGGGCTCTGCCACCCTCAAGGGAAAGAAGTTCCTCCTCATGTTTAGGTGGAAATTCCCATGGTCACGTTTGTGTCCATTACCTCTTGTCCTGTCCCTGGGCACCACTGAAAAGAGCCTGGCCCCATCCTCCTGACACCCACCCTGTCAGTATTTATAAGCATTGATAAGATCCCCGCTCAGCCTTCCTTTTTCTAGGCTAAAGAGACCCAAATCCCTCAGTCTTCCTACATAAGAGAGATGTTCCAGTCCCCTCGTCATCTCGGTAGCCCTTTGCTGTCCCCTCTCCAGCAGTTCCCTGTCCTTCTTGACCCGGGGAGCCCAGCACTGGACCCAGCACTCCAGATGTGCCCTCCCCAGGGCAGAGCAGAGGGGGAGGATGACCTCCCCCCACCCACTGGCCACACTCTGCTTGATGCCCCCCAGGATGCCATTGATCTTCTTGGCCACAAGGTCCCATTGCTGGCTCATGGCCATCCTGTTGTCCCCCAGGACTCCCAGGTCTCGATGCCACAATGGGATGCCACGATGCCAAGCACTGTGCAAACACAGAGCCAGACTCTTCCAGATCCATTCCTCCTCCTTGCTATCCCCTGGAGGCTTGGCACTCCCTATGGGCATGGACACAAAGCCCCAGCAGTTGGGGTGTGCATGGTGCCCGCACTGCATCTCACCAGGATAAAGGTTGTAGACTCCCATGCGATACTCCTGGCTAGTCCTGACGCTGAACAGCTGCCCGTGGAAGTGGACGGAGTGGATATCCTCAGTGCTGCCCATGTTCAGGAGGTGCCATCGGACCCGTTGCTGCTGAGCCATCACCAGCCCAGGCAGTGTGTCACTCATGTAGCCGTTGATGGCTGGGGAAGGCAGCGGTCAGGAGCGGCTCAAGGCTTCAGGTTTTTTCCATCCAAGTATAGATTGTGGGATGGAAAGGGCAAGGGCAGGGGTCCTCACCATGGAAGGAATGGTTTCTCTTGAAGTCAGGGTTGTCCTGCTGGATGCGGCAGGGAGGGCGGCAGTTCCTCTCCATGTTCTCCAGGAAGTACCAGCTTTTGGTCTCGTCAAAGATGGTGAAGAGTAGGGAGAACTCCTGCACAGCCAGCTGCCGCCTGAAAACGGAGTTCAGCACCCCACGGCGGCAGATGATCAGTGGCCCAATGAGGCCCGAGTGCAGATCCTTCTCCTGCCAGGGAGCCGGGAAAGAAGGGTTTGCGTTGGAGGGGGAGGCAGCGNAGAATCTACACTACCACAGGCTGCTTTCAGCCTAGAACCATAGCAAAATCCTTGACTTCACAGCCAGGACCCAGGTGTGCTGCCCATCTCTCCTTCCTGGGATGCCCCATGGAGCAGGCTCCCACCTACCAGGTCCATGTTGGAGAAGTAAGCCCAGGCCTTGCAGTCGAACTCCTGCGTGGTGGGTGCCATCTGAGGCAGCACTTTCCAGGAGTACCTCCGGAGCTCGCCGGGCTGCACTGCCTCTCCACCCTGCGTTGTACCCTGCGTCTCCTCGTAGGCTTGTAGTGTGGAGTGGAAGGAGAAGGGTCGTGAGGCCAGGTTCTTGAACGTAACCTGCACCAGAGGGAAGGCAAAGCAAAGGGAGTGTGGAAGGGGGCTGGGTACAGTGCTGAGAGTGCCCTGGACCCCGGGGTTGGATCCAGCCAGCTGGTGGGAAGGAGGCTGCCATGTCCCTGGCGCCCAGACCTCCATCTGTGCCCCATGCAGTGGCCAACTCCTGTTGAACCACAAGCTGTGGCTGTGCAGTGTGATCCCCAACGGAAAACTCATGTGAACACGTCAGCAGGATGAGGCCCTCTCCCTGCTCAGTGGGAGCAAGGACAGCTACACTACAGGAGCCCAAAGGTGCTGAATCCATCCCGGTGAACACTGCAAAGAAAACTGGGCAGCTTCTCCAGGCATACAAGTCCTGAGCCTGCTGAAGAGTCTTTCATCTCTTCCTCAGCTGGGTGCTAAAGGACATTTGATGGTGAGGGAAGCCAAGCCTGGCCTCATATAGAGCACCCAAAGAAGCTGTACCGAACCCTGCTTAGCTCATTACCCTTTTTACAATCCCTTCACCCCAAAAGCTCCCCATGGAGCTCAGGAGCTGCTTGGGCTGTGCTATTACAGGGGCTGGATCTGTCTCGGGTCCAGGGCTTTGCATCTGAACACTCTGAGGTTCCTGCTGGCCCATTCCTACAGCCCCTGAGGTCCCTCTGAATGGTGGCTCTGCCTCCCAACCTGCTGTCACCCACATGCCATGCAGGATGCCAACGGAGCAGCTCCTGCCCCCAAGCCCTGAAGGTGAAGCTGCAAGTATTGCAGAGCCAGCAGGCCCACCTCAGCACTCCCTCTGGCCGAGCACGGCCAGCAACGGGAGGATTTTGGGTTTTATAGGAAACAGGAACTTTCAATTCACCATGATGACGTCTTCAACTTCTGCCCTGATGTATGGCCCGAGGATGCCCAAGTGCTCATCCAGCTCTCCCCGCAGCAGAGGCTGCGTGAAGGAATCGTCCATGTACTCTCGGAAAACCACCTTGCGGTACTGCCGGAAAGGTTTCCTCCTGCCGCTCCAGGGGTCCCTGCTAGGATGAGGGCAGTTAAGCAAGTCAGGTGATACTGTCCCATAGGGAGGACAGCCATGGCAGGGCTGCTGCAGGGCAGGGGTGATGCAGAGCCTGGAGCATCCCTGACCCACTTGCAAGGAAGCTCAAGGTAAGACTCCCCAGGTGGAGGAAAGGTGCCAGGAGCATCCTTGCCCTGGGCTGCTTGGCTGGGTCATACAGGACACGCCAACTCATGCATTAAGCCATGCCACGCAGTGCAGGAGGAATACATGAGGGATAGTCACACTTACGTGGCTTTTAGGAAGTGCTGGGGTCTCTGGTTCCTGTATTCCCACAGTACCTCCACTGCTGCAATGAAGTATTGCCGCACCTCCCCCTGGAAGGAGCGCGGATCATGCTCCTCTTCTCCGTAGATGTCGAAATCCTCCATGGTCTGCTCTGTGTCACCATAGTCATCATAGTCTGGCTTGTCAGCCTTTGGCCTCGAGGCGCTGGAATGGGTCCCGTTGCTCAGAGCCAGCCTTTCCCTGTGTCCTGGGGCATGGTTCCTCTGCCCAGGCGTGCTGTTGCCTTCCCCATCCTCCTTGCGCTCTCCTGGACCCTGGCCCTCTTTCTTCCCAGTTTCTCTGAGGAGATCTTCCCCACTGAGTACCTGCCTGGTATCTGGACTGGCTTGCACATATTTGACAGGTTTTTTGGTAATGCTGTGGTTTTGAGCAGGGCTGCTTGGAGAAAGGGAATGGTTCTCTTTGGAGGCTGGTTCCATAGGGATTTCTTCTGGGCTTTGCCTAGACATGCTCCCAGGCGTGTAGTCCTCCGTGGCATTGGCCTTGGGCTGCTGAGGCTGAGGACTGAACTGACCCAGCTGCTCCACAGAGTTTGTCTCCTCCTCCATCTGGCTTCTCCCCCGAGTTTGTTCGCTCCCAGGAGCCTCCCAGCCAGCGCCTCTGCCTGGCTGCCGCTGGGCCAAAGCTGGGCTCCCCAAGCCCCCAGTGTGTCCCGCTGCCCCCAGGGAGATCGGGTCCCAGTTTGAGGCCAGGTCTGCAGCCACAGCAGCAGCCTGAGTTTCTGAGCTGCTTCCTGCCATCGCCGCCTCGCTCCTTGCTGCTCCCTGGATTGGGAAGGAGCGTCCACCACGCTGGGTCCCCTCACTGCTGTTCCGTACACCCCCATCAGTGCTTGGCCTCCCCTCCTCAGGATGCATCTCCTCAGCACCATCTCCAAGCAGAGCCTGTGGAGCATCCCTGCCCGGCTGGAGTCTCTCCTCAACCACGTTTGATTTTTCTTCCAGGCTTTGCTGGGCCACCATCGCCTCAGGCAAAGTGTTGCTTGATATCAGGGACCTTTTTTTGAAGCGAACACTGCAAAAAGGGGAATGAGGTCCGCACACCTTTGAGGCTTTCTTATTCACTGCTGTCTCAGGGGTCTGGCTGGCCAGATCCTGCTCTGCTCTGTCGGCCTCAGAGAGGGGCTCCCTGCGGCCAGGCCAACCGCTGTTGGGAAGACCCAGCCCATGCATCCTGACTCTGCTCTCCAGTGACCTGGCTTGTCGAGGCCTCCAGTTGGGACCATCCACGCTTGGAGCTGGAGCTCTATGTCTTGGTGACTGCTCAGGGCTGTTTAATGGAAATGGCCTTGTGTCATTGGCCACGACATTCGATTCAGGAAAGGCAAGATTGTCCATCTCTGGCAATTCCTTGGCGGCTGTAGCATCCTGAAACACTTCCTCCAAGACTAATTCATCTCTCTCTTCCGTCGTTATATAGCTGGAAGGCTCAAGGTCATTAGTGTGTGCAAATGTGGTTTCTAGAAGGCTTGTGCCTCTGACAAGTTCACTGGCTTCTTGTTCCTCGCCACTTTTTGCATGCAAGGAGTTAGTATCATCTGTGAGGATTTGTTCTTGTACAGGTTTGCTGGGTCCTAGGTCTGAGAAAGAAACATTTTTTCCCTCAGAAGATTCATTAAAGCCTTGCGAAACAACTTTGTGAGGTCTTTTTTCCAGCCTAGCATCTAGCTCATTCGATGAATAATTGCTTTCTCTGGTGTGACTGTGAACCACAGTACGAGAAGTCCTGGTGTCTTCTGTCTCATTTGGAGATGCAGAAGGATTGCCCAGTGTGGAAGAAGAATTATGATCAGTACTTAAAGCCAGTTCTGTAAGGATTGGCTCCTTTGACTCGTATAGATTTAAGGACATTTTATCAGCCCCTCTTAGCAACTTCTCCTCAGCACCCTGTGAAGATGTGTCCTGAAGTCCCAGATTGCGCTCCAGGTCATTCTGGTGAAATGAGCTCCTGTTCCCTTGAAGAGGAGCTTTGCTAGCAGCATAAGCAATTGAGTCCCACAGGTCTGTTGCATGAGTAGTTGTCTTCTGAGGCTCTGCTTCCAGGATCTCTAATGTACCACCAGACTGGACCATTGTCCTTTTTACTGGCTCCTGCACCTCTGAGATTTTTATCACCTTCTTTCCTGCCAGAGAACCCTCTGGAGCTGGCGTGGCTTGGTCCAGCCATTGCTGACCTTCTTCTGAGCTCACAGTACCATGGACCCTTCCACTGACACTCGTCAAGTGTTCTCCAGGTGGGAGAGCCCCAAAACCTTCCTGTCTGATGATCTTTGACAATTCTTCTTCATCTTCCAGGAAGGATTCATAGGACACTGGCTCATAGTTTGTCTCTGTCAGAGAAGACATGGAAATATCAGGCGGATGCGGGATTGTTCCTAAAAGTGTAGATGTGCCATTAGAAGAGGGATCAGAAATCCTGTCATTGCTCAGGAGGGCCGCATGGCTGGGTTCTGTCAAGCACAATCTTGGCTTCTCTGTCTCATTTCTGGAAGAGGTGACATTGTTCGGTTGCTCATTCACACATGGCCTGTGCCATCTCTTGCTTTTAGAGAAGCTCCTGGGCTGGAAGTCAAAGGCATCCTCCTCATCCTCGAAATCCACATAATCTTCCCCATCAGGGTACTGCTCTTGTTGGCACTGCAAGACTGTGAACTTGGCGCGCATCCCTTGGTCTCTGAAATCAGAATTCAGGCACCCCAGCGTCCAGACGCCTGTCTCAAGAGAGGACAAGAGGACACCATCAGGCCACCACAGTGGGAAATCGAAAGAGAAAGCAAAAGAGAAAGCAAATCAGAGCTCATCCCTGTGCCATTCCCTTGCTAATGCAACCTGTATTTTCAGGCAGGCTCTGGTTCATGGTAGAGATTTCGTGATTTCACAGTCCCTAGAGTATTTTACAGCTGGACTCACAGGACATCAGGGTTGCTGGCAACATCAGAGCCGGTGCTGACAAGCACCATCAGCAGGGCCAGTGTCTCCTGGGAGAGTTTACCAGGCCACACACACCCGCGAGGCCCCAACAATAGCTTGGTGAGAACATTTAATGCACCGAGAACCCACAGAGCCTCCAGGATTATTGCCAGCAGCGGAGTAATCACCATAATCCACCCCCAAAGACATGCTGGTGCTGTCAAATACGCCTCTCTCCCAGACACAGTCATCACATCTCTCCCACTCAAGGAGAAAGAAATGAAAAGGCTGCTTCTTGCTCACATCCCCGGCCAACGCGTTTGCTCCCCACAGCGAGTGCCTCTTCTCCAGGCGCTGAGTGGGTGAGGAGGTGTGTAATGACCGGGCTCTGACGCTGGAGAGAGCTGTCATCTGCTGCTGGCCCAGTGCTCGGCTGCTTCGCATCAGCAGGCAAAAATCAGAGCTCAAACAGACGCAACCCAGCGAATTTGGCTGGGTTGTAGAAAGCCCCCTGGGGTATCGAGAAACCCTGTCAGCTTGGCCCAGGGTGCAGCGCTGGTGACCGTCGTAACACTGTTTGCAATCACATGGTGAATTCTCCGGTTCCTCCGTGAATGAGGAAATGGTTAACGGCACCGCTTTTGAAACGCTAAGGAAAAAATGCTAACTGGGGGGAAATAAAACCGAACTCTGAAGAAAATCCTTCCCAGGACTTCCCCATGGCTGTGATTTCTGTCCTTGCAAAGGTGTGGAGATAAATGGGATGCTGTGACCAGTGGCTGAAGCCACAGCAGGGACAGCACTGCCGCTCCCCTTGACCTTAGATCTTGGAGCCAAGGGTGCAGATGCAAGATCCATGAGGATCATCTTACTGCAACCAGCTTCCTGGCTTGGCAGCGTGTGTGACCTTAACACACCTTACTAACGAAGTAAAATACAGTAATTGAATTTCTGTGATTTAAGCTCTGGAAGGATTTAATCATTGCCTCTCCCTTTGCTGTGCCAGCAGGTTGTGCATCTCTTTGCTCCCGGGGCTGCCAATATGCGATCGGGTACCAGAGACCTGGCTGGAGGTGCTCACTTATCTCTGCTGTGATGCCAGCCCCGTGGTTTATAGAATAGCCCATGTTACTCACCTGGCTTTTCCAAGCTCATGAAGACCGTTTCTCCAGAAAACGGGAAAAGGGTAAGCACGTCCTCGAAGACCATGTTGCGCTTGAATGTGTTTCCAGAGAAGAAGATGGAGAGGAAATCTGTTTGGGCCCCAACACTCAGGACATACCAGTACACAACTTCATGCAGGCAGAGTTTTGGTTGGAGGTTGTCAAACACAAAGCCGTTAATAGCTGGAAGAGAGCAGGGGTGAAACATTTCATCAGGACCTGATTTCCCATGGCTGCCAAGCATGTTTTCCGGGGCAGGGATGAGCCTGTGCCTGCTGGGGCTGCAGGGAATACACGAGGCACCGTCTGCAGGGAGCCCCTGGCCAAACACTCACTGTGCATCATGTTGGAGGCATAAAACTGGGGGTCCTGGGTATCCACATGGTCTGCATCAGTGCAGAACCGCCTGATGTTCTCCTCCAGGTACCAGCTGCGGTTCTCATCGAAGACCGAAAACAGCACGAACCTCGTGTTGTCTGACATTATCTGGAAGGCAGAGAGGGAAGCAGTTATTCCTGCTCCGATCAGAGCACCCCTGGGGCTCAGTGTAGCTGCCAGCACTCAGCCTGGGTGCATGAGGAACACTTTACTGCTGTTTCACAGGCATTAGGGTCCAGGTTTGGAGAGAAAGGAGAATGCAAGGGAAGATGGGAAAAGCAGGGCATTGGGACTGATAGTAGGGTTGTATACAACAGGACAAACAATTTTGGTTTTACTCAAAAATTTCACCCACGGCAGTTATTCCAGCCTTTTGGCCCGCCAGTTGAGGCGACAAAGGAAGGACCCACCTGATTTCCCCTCTGATCCATGGACTTCTTAAAGCAGATCAGGAGGGGCCCAATCAGGCCTGAGGCTGTGTCTCGGACCGGGTCGATGGAGCTGTAGTAGAAACGGGTGAGGCAGCGAGGATCCGCCTGCGTTGGCCCATCCTCGGTAGTGACACTCCAGCTGTAGGTGAACGACTGTCCAGGGGGGATCGGAATGTCCTTCACATCCTTATCTGGCAACACACAGCCCAAGGGCAGATCAGTTAGGTCGGGACTGCTCCTGAAAGGGGTGATCCCACCTTTTGAAAGAGCTCAGAAAGGAGGTTTCCCGTCTACACAAGTTGCATTGAAAACTGCCCAAACCCACGCCCATCCCGGGATGGCACCCTGGCTGCTAGCATGGAAAATTGCTCTGGACAAAAATTGCCCCTGGGACCAGGTGAGGATGGAGAGGTACATGCCTAATTTTGAAAGCCCTTGAAACTCCTGCAAACTGGAATATTTGCCCAGTCTCAGCTGTGTCTGGGCTCCGGCCTGCCTAGAGATGAAGGTACAGGTTTGCAGATGAAGGTACAGAGCTGGGCAAGGCTGAAATGGGTGAAAAACAAAGCAAAGAGAGATCTTTAAGCAAACACAGCTAGACCATGAGAAAAGCAAAAACAGCTGGAAGGAACAGAAGGAAAAGTCTAATGCAAATAAATCCTCTGAGCATTCAGCAGGATCTTGCACTGACGTAGCCTTAGGAAAAGACCTTTCTTTGCTCCAAGTGCACAGCTGAGCTGTTTAAAGAGCATGGTTTGCAAAGCTTGTGTCAGTCAGGGTAGGAGTAGCTTTTTTTACTTTTACTCCCCTAAAAATCTTCATTCCTGTGGCCCCAGGACCATGACTTGCCCGCTTTCACAGAGTTGAATGGCTGGCAAAGCTGGTGAGATGTGTCTGGCTGGGGGATGTTGACAGAGGGGCAGGGACAGGGCTCCCAGCTCCCTTGGGTGACTTGGCACCTTTAGCCTTGCCAGCTGACGGGCTGCTTTGCCCTTTTGACTCTCCTGAGGGAAAACCTTAATTTAGATAGTAACAGGTCCCAAAGCTGACCTAGTTCACTGAACTCATTAGCCACTGCCGACCTGGTTCTGCCATTCCTGCTGCAGCAGAGTTTTTGTCCAGCCTCTGCAATTGCTCCCATCATTGTGATGCTCCCGAAAGGGAAGAGAGGAGGACAGGAGAGGGATGGGGCACCGTTTTTCCCCGGTGGGATGTGGGATGACCTTTCACAAGTCGTGATCCTGGGAGCATGATGGCAGGGGGTGAAAGCAGTTCTGAGAAAGGGACCTGGTAACTCCACAACACCAGAGCAAAACCCACGAAGGTGCGAGAGGGAGAGTCTCCCACATTAAAGCAGGGCAGGAGGGAGCCCAGGGAATGAGGACTGTAAGCAAACTGGCAAACACAGGCAGGATCACCAGGGTTGTTCCTGCCTCATCAGAAACTGGAGGCTTCCAGGATGGACCAAACAACATGGTCCCAGCTCCCCGGCTGACAATGCCCCTTCTTCCCACCATCATCCAGGCTTTCCTTAAAGGCAGGGTTACATGGCACCAAGGGAGACGTGAACCAAGAATCATCATCTCTGTGATCACAGGTCTCAGGTGCTTGGATGGATGGGTTGGACAGCCAGTCTTACCGTGGGCTGCAGGACACTCCCCTGGCCCAAAGAATGGCAGTGCCCAAGTGATATCCCAAATTCTCGTGGCCTGCCTTACCTTGAGAGGGCTTCATGGCGTAGTATGGCCTTACGCTGGTGAGGCCGTGAGGGTAGATGTTGTACGGTCGGCTTGCCAGGTTCCTGAACACAATCTGAAATGAGGAGGACGGCCAGCAGGAACAGTTAATGCTTTCTGAATGTTGTGAGCCCTTGAGGCTGCCCTCAGTGTCCTCACAGGGAGGGAAACGCTGGGCAAGCAGTGCTCTGGGGTCGGCTGCCTGCCAGCATCCGAGGGGGAGGAACCCAGACGTGTCGGACCACAAAGTAGGAGTCAGAATAGTAGAAACAACTGCTTATTCCTCTACCAGTCTACACTGCCCATCTATGAAAATATCAGATTTATTAAAGGAAAAGTTGCTGTCTTTAGTCTCCCTTTGCATATGAAACAGAAGATGTCTGTCAATCCAGGAGGCCTCAGAGGACCAAGACACAGCAATCAACAGCTTCAAAGCACTCTCCACTTCACCACATGAAGCCCTACATTTATTTCTCTAAATAGCTCTGTCAGGGCTTTGCCACAGGCGTTGCCTTCAGCTCCATGCCCACGGCTGCACAGAGAACCCCCGGCAGGGAGCAGAAATGTGAAGCTCCTGGAAACCATCCCATTCCTCCTAGCAGCAAACAGGTCAAGTGGTCAGTAGAAGCACTTGGGGAGACACAAGTGACAGTCCCCAATACTGTATGGTAAGACCACACAGAAGGAGAAGAGTGGAGCGTGAGAGGATGCTCCTGCCTCAGAGGAAGGTGCTGGATGCCATCTGTCACGGATTAATTCACAAGATTCCTAAGATGCCTGCAATGAAGTCAAATCAAGGGGACTGGGCCATATCCTGTGCATCTCTACTGATTTCCCTGAGAGTATTTAGCTTTAGCTTTCAGTAACATCTGCCTTCCTGGTGAACCTCGGACCTTACCAAACATGATAGAGCACCTCAAGAACTTATGTCAGACTTCAGCCACAAACCAAGAGCAATAGCTTTTGGAGGAACAGCATCAAGCTTTGATGTTTCCCCTTCCTGTCCCCCTTTGTGGAAAGCAATCTCTCTCTTACCTTAAACTGATCTCCAACCTCTCCCTTAATGACAGGCCCCAGGATTCCCTTGTCCATTTGATCTGACACCTTGCGCTTCTTGAAGCTTGCATCCTCGTACTCCACAAACATCACTTTCTTATACTTTGAACCGATCCGCTGAGGGCCAGCCTCCAGGAACAGGCTCGTGATGTTTCTATAGGCAAGGCAGAGAAAGAGCAAACGGCCACATGCGGGACACTGTCAGAACCAGAGGAAGACCTCCTATTGTCCAAGGACCTACACGGGTGCCTGGGGACTACCAGTGCACAGTGGGGACATCCATTCTTGCAATCACTATGCGCAACCTGGGGGATAAGGTTTCAAGTGATTCGGTGCTTCTTTAATGGAGAAAGCTTCCACGAGGTTGCACAGTAGCAGCCTTGGGCTGACACTGCCCTGTCTTGGAGGGCAGTGGTGGCTGTGAGAGCTGAGAGCCTGGCGGGTTGTCCTGTGTCAGGGAACGCCCCCCAGCTGCCTTTTCTTGATCATCCCAGCTCCTTCCCAGGAGCAAGGCCAGCCCTAAGCCGGAGAGGACACCTCTCCAGGTGGGGATTTCTGCCCCACATGCCTTGCTCCGGCGGCTGCTGTCTGGCATCCCCATCTAGATCAGAACCCGGTGACTCCACTACCAAGCCAGCCCCAGCCCACACAGCCTGCGTCAGCAGTGACGTCGGGAGTGCTGACGAGTGTCATTGCCATGCAGCGCTGACTAAGATCCTTCTGCTGAGATATCACACTCACATCCCCTCTCCCTCCAAGAAGTGGGGCAGCAGCAGCAGGGACTGATTGCCTCTGCCATCTAGAGTAGGACCTTCCAGACAGGGCAAGGAGAGAGACCTCCACTCTGGGGCTGCGGGCACATGTCCTGGCTGTGCAGGGCCTCCTGGATGGAGGGGGAGAAGGGTCACCAGGAGCTGCTGCTTGCTCAGAGGGGGCTGACCCCGGAGATCTGGGCAACAGGGAGACAAATGCCCCGGCAACAAATGCCTCTGCTGGACATTTGGTAAAATGGAGGAAAGCCAGGTCCTGTCTTCCCATGGCCTCCCCACGAGCAGCCTTGTCTTGCTTCAAGGAGCAGCCTCATGGGCACACATTCCCACTCTCACCTGTCCAGAGACACTGGCTTCACGGGAGCATAATCCCAGTCCATTTCCACAGCTGCGATGTAGTGAGTCCAGGTCACAGGTTTCTCTTTGGCAAAAGAGCGCACTTGGATCACATGATAAGTTTCCTCATCTTCTTCAGGGTAATCCATGTCCTCTGGCTCGTCTGACAGCTGCCCTATCTTCATCATGCGCTCCTCCGGACACTCCTCCACCTTCACAAGGGCCTCCATGCCAGCTGGGTTCAGACAAGCCGGGCAGAAAGGGTCACTTTGACATGCCAGCACAGGGGCACACTATTGCAGGCTCTACTCGGGAGATGTCCTCTCCGCTATTGTCCCCATCCAATGGGCCATCACATGGGTCAACCTATGCCATCCTGGTCACAGGCCAGATTGCAAGTGGATGTAACACTATGGAGCTGGAGGGGCCTTGGAGCTGCAGCACCGCATAGAACCCTGAGCCCAGGCCATCCCCTAAACTTCTTTTCCCCCAGACTCTTGCAGAAAAAGGTTACCTTGCTGGTGGGACAGCATTTGGCAGAACATCCGAAACCAGCCAGCCGTTCCTGGCATGGTCTGGGCTGTGAGATATGTGGCAGGGGAGATTTCGAGGCTGCTGAGACGGTGGCCTCTCACCAGGAATGTGTGGGCTTCAAAGAAGATGGAGTGGACTTCTGGCCCAGTGCCCAACCCGATCACATGCCAGTGGACCTGCTTCTTGAGGCACAGTGTGAGACCTAGCAGGAGAGAAGGAAAGCACACAGGAGTCAGCACGGTGCCCATCCCTTGTGCCCGCTGTCGGTGTCATGGGGTCAGAGCCTGACACGTGCTGAGTAAATCCCCTGCCCCGCAAAGTGGTGGCTTCAAGCTGGAGAAGTCGCATCTGAACGCAGCCTGTCTGAGCATAACAGAGGCACAGGCCACATCACCCCCTGAGACAAGACTGGATTTACAGAGCGAGGGACTTTGGGATGGGTTCTGGGAGGCGTGCTGATGGGAACTCACAGTGGGACGCAGTGGCAAAAGAGGTAGATGGGCTCCTTGACTCTATAAATATGGGAATCTGGAACTGGAAAGGGGAATGATTTGTGTGCTCACAACACTGGCAAGCCTGATACTAAAACACCGCGTTTGGGGCAGTAGTTGAAATACCCTAAAAAGGGCAGAGAGAGGTCACCAGGATTATTTGAAGGCTGGAGAAAATTCCTTCTTCGGAGAGACTCAAAGAGCTCAGTGTGCTTAGGAAATGGGAGAGGACTTGAATGCATTGTAAAAATATTTTCCTGGGGAGAAATTAGTGTGCACTGAAGGGCTCTGTAATTTAGCAGGGAAGTGAATAATAAGAACAAGTTCCTGGAAGCTGAAGCCAAACAAAGTCAAATACAGAGTCAAGCACTTGTTTTTTGCACTGAGTGCAATAGGTGACTGGAACAGATCCCAAGAGCCCTGGAGGAGACGGGGTGGAGGCTCCATCCTGAGGCCCTCAGCTCTCCATTGCCACCTGTTCATCAGACACCTCTCAGGCCAGGTCCCACAGCCAGACTGGAGGTTGCTGGGTGGAGGCGGATACCTTCTTGAGGGAAAATCTGTTTAGACGCTGCGGCTGACCATGAGGTCTGCTCAGCTCTTAAGCTCCATGGGTCCACCAGGACAGGGAATTCAAGGGAGTTTTGCTTTTGCCTTCTATTGGAGAGCGACGAGATCCAGCTGGGAAATTTCAGGGTGTGATTCACCAAGGTTGCTAACAGTAATGGCTCTCCTGACAGTGTTTCCCAGTTTGCCTTGAAGATCCTTCAGTCTCAAGTGGCTCTGGACCTTCTCCCAGAAGAACATCAGAAAATGCCAACTTTTGTCTTCACTGAGACCACAAATGGCCTTTTCTTTTGCTTTTCTGGAGAAAAGGAGGCTGAGGGGAGACCTTATCGCTTTCTACAACAACCTGAAAGGAGGTTGTAGTGAGGGCGGCTCGGTCTCTTCTCCCAAGTAGCAAGTGATAGGACAAGAGGAAACAGCCTCAAGTTGCACCAGGAGGGGGTTGGCTTGGATATTAGGAGAAATTTCTTCACTGAAAGAGTTATCAAACACTGAAACAGGCTGCCCAGGGAAGTGGTTGAGTCACCATCCCTGCAGGTATTTAAAAGATGTGGAGAAGTGGCACTTAGGGACATGGTTTAGTGTTGGGGTTGGCAGTGTTGGATTCATGGTTGGACTCGATGATCTTAAGGGGCTTTTCCAACCTAAATGATTCTATTCCCCAAATCCTACAGAGGTGTGTCTTCAGAGCCAGCCTAGTGGGAGCCGAAATTTCCCCTCAACGCTACCTCCAGCCTTGTTCACAGAGCTACAAGAGATGAAACTCTTTGCTGCTGGCACTATTTCTGGAGACTCCGAGGACGTCAGCTGCACTTGGCAGCGCAGACAGCTGGAAAACAAGTCCTGCCCCGCTCTAAATGGGCAAGGCAGGTCAAGGAGTTGAGATGTGATAGTCCCTCTGGAGCGAAGGCAGCACAACAGATCCATCACCTGGAAACTTGTCCTGATGTTCACCCTCACATCATTTCACAAGCTACCCTGAGTTTACAGACCTGGCTACACCCCTGTTCCTAGCACCTCCCATGCCCTCCATCCCTGTCCCCGGCACACTGGTACCCACCAGGCAGCGAGCCATTGATGTAGCCGTTGATGGTGTGCAGCTCTGTCCTGTTGTGAGACAGGGGCTGAGGAGCTGCCGGGGAGCCAGGCTCGGAGTACCAGCTTTTCCCTGTGGAGAGGAGAGGATGCAGTCAGCTTTCACTTGAGGGCATTTCAAAGAAAAAGGAAACCTCCCCACTGGGGTGAGACAGTACGAAAGCCAAAATCCAGGGAGGTTAGATGTGCGGAGCCTGTTGGAAATCCACAGCAGGCCTGGCCACGGCTCTGCGTGAATGTGGTGGTGACCACTGCATGTGACAGGGCATTACTCCCCCCCAGCTTAGGTCAGGGCATGGGATGGGAGAGCTGGGGGGGCTGTAAGCTCACTGCACGTGGGGCACAGAAGGAGTGGCGGCACTGCATCAGGAGAATGTTGTACAAGGCTCAGACCCGTGGGAGCTGAGGAGCTGCGCTCACACCATGGCCAAAGCATGCGCCCCAGACTAGGCTGAATTCAGAGTCCGGCACCAGTCAACCGTTAGTTACCTTCATCAAACACTGCGAAGAGCATCACAAACTCCTGCTGCACATTCTGGTTCCCATCATTCATCAGGGTCCCTGAAAGATGCCACAGGATGCGTCTCTTTAAAGGTCAGCAAGCACCATGCCTGTCTCCCCAGGGAATTCCCTCTGTGCCCTCCAAGAATGGGTAAATCAAGGCCAGGCTGTGGATTGCTTTTGTTATATCTCATGACCGGAACAGCTTTGTTTCCAGCTTTCCAGTCCCCAAAAGCCTATGGTTGAGAAGCAGCTGCCCCTGGAAGGCATCAAAAGGTCAGTTAGTGCTGCCTTCCCCTCTCAGAATTCACTTAGTCACCTGGAAAAGCCCATTTTATTTAGCCCCCTCATCAACACCATTGTCTGTTACTGTCTAGACTTTGCTCATCAGTGGAGAAACTGCTACTGCTCCGGGTGAGTCACTGGAGCCTGCAGAGCCCTGGAAGGAGGTGACTCGTGCCCATTCCTCTCCTGTGACAACAGAGGGGTCTGGACAACTACCTCCAGGAGACAGCTCAACCAGGGGTGATCAGTCCCACCCTGGGAACACTTCTTGGTGCCTTGCGCCCAGCAAGTATTAACAGTCAGGATTTCATCACCTCCGTGTTTACTGAGGGAAGGAGAGCAGGCACAGGTACTGTGAACCAGGCAGTGCCCCAGGAATCCTGCCTCTCTCCTGCCTGATCCTTAATGCTTGCTCATACAAACTTCCCTCTTGTTCTTCCAACAGTTTCACAAAGCACTCTGGCTGACAGTGAACGATCACAGCTTGGGGAAGCTCTGAAGGGGAGAGAAACATTTATGTCTCCATAGCAATTCACCGTACGGATAGATAAGGTTCAGATACAAGGTAGAAGATTTCATCTGTCGTCTGAAATCTTGCAAAGGAAAGAAGCTACTGATTACTCCCCAGCAGGGAAATCCAAAGTGTGTTTGGCTCCTGCACTAGGAAGGAACTCTTGGAGGAAAGGGCAAAACCCCGAAAGTGCTGTTGTTGACCACAGCTTACTGACTCCGCTGCCATGTTCAGCCTCTGGAAGGGATCTTTGATTTTTCTGCTTTTTCATTCAAGGTTGCATGTGACCTGTCCCCATCCTGTGCTGTCCTTACCCGGTCGGCACACAAGCAGGGCTCCGATCAAACCGGAGTTGATGTCCTTCACGCTGTCCGTGTTGGAGGAGTAGGAATGGGTCAGGCACGGTGAGTCGCCATCTGTGGGACCCTGGTTTTGCTGGATTTCCCAGATGTACGTGTGTGTCTTCCCCGGATCCACCCTGTCACCCTCCTTCTCTGGCTGGCTGGCCTCATCCTCATACCCTGCACCTAAAGCCAAAGGAACAGCCAGATGCCACCAAAGGTTCATCCCCAGCACACCATGGCTATAGAAATGCCTCTTACCCCAACACAAAGCACGGCCTCTCTCCACCCCAGCCCCCGGGGCCAGTCCGACTCCCACGGCAATAGCTGGTCACAGCAGAGCTGTGCCGGAGGTTTGCCGGTTGGGCTCTTCACCCACCACCTGCCCTGGTGTTGAAGGGCACAGTCTTCCTGGCCCTAAGCACCCAACCTCAGGTTTAACCCGTGTATTATCTCGGCGGCTGATAAGGGTTTGCTCTGTGCTGTTTGCTCATCTCAGCTTATTCCTGGGCTGGGCATGGTCTTGTTGTTCCCCCATGCTAAACCATCTCTGTGACCATCTGTCCTTGCAGAGGGAGGTGAAGAGCAGGGTCAGGGTGGGATGCGCTCCCCCTTGGCAGGCGGCAAAGCGGGAGGTGCTGCACAAGGGCTTGCAGTATCTGGCTATTGCCTGACTCACCCTCCGACGCCTTCCAGTAGGACACCCCGACAGCATGGATGTTGTAGGGGCGGGAGGCCAGGTTCTTAAACGTGATGACAACCGTGTCATAGACTTCTGCTCGGATGGTGGGGCCCAGGAGACCTGAAGGGAGGAAGACAACAGAGTCAGGCAGCTCACGCCCAGCCAGGGGCCCCAAAGGGTTTGGGCTTCCCCCCTGCACAATTAGCAGTTGCGTCTCAAGTAGTATGGCACCATCAACTGCTCCGGCACCAGAAAGGCTCCGTCTATCCCCAGAAGCTCTGGTGTACTGGGACTCTATCCAGGTGCTTTCCCCATTCCCAGCCAAGGAGCTGTCAGTTGCCATCCCAAGATGAGTTTGGCCTCTGCCATGGAGAGCTAGGGCTGACCGTGCTGCGGGTGCTTCTTACCCATCCATGCTGGCTTGGGCTTGGGCTGCGTGAAGGAGGCATCAGGGTACTCCACAAACACGGCTTTCCTGTACCGGGGAAGGACACCAGGCGTGGGGGGCTGTGGGCCTGGGTGCCCTAACACACTGTAGGAGGAAGGAAAATCCAAGGTTGATTGTGCAGCCCCATCCGCGGATGCGCAGCAGCCATCCTCTTCCTCCCCTCCCCACCAGCTTGCCTGTGCCGTGCCATCCCTTGGGATCGCTCACCCTGTTGTGTCCTTTGAGTTTCCTGGCAACCCCCAGGTGTGTTTGGAAATGTTTTGCTCAGCTCACGGATGACATCGTGGCTGTGATTAATCACAGAATCATAGCATTGTCTAGGTTGGAAGGGACCTTTCAGATCATCGAGTCCAACCATCAACCTAACACTGACAAAAACCATCATTAAACTATGTCGCTAAGCACCACGTCTACCTGTCTTTTAAATCCCTCCAGGGATGGTGCCTCAACCACTTCCCTGGGCAGCCTGTTCCAATGCTTGACAACCCTTTCAGTTACCAATTTTTCCTAATATCCAGTCTAAACCTCCCCTGATGCAACTTGAAGACATTTCCTCTTGTCCTATCGCTTGCTGCTTGGCAGAAGAGACTGCCCCCTGCCTCTCCACCCCCTCCTTTCAGGCAGTTGTAGGGAGCGAGAAGGTCTCCCCTCAGCCTCCTCTTCTCCAGGCTGAACACCCCCAGCTCCCTCAGTCGCCCCTCACCAGACGTGTGCTCCAGACCCCTCACCAGCTTCATTGCCCTCCTCTGGATTCGCTCCAATGCCTCAATGTCTTTCTTGCAGTGAAGGGCCCAAAACTGGACACAGCACTTGAGATGGGGCCTCACCAGTGCCGAGTACAGGGGGAACAGTGGTAGTCATGGTGGAAGAAGATACCATGGCAGGAGGCACGATTCCCTACCCAGGGCAGCTGGGAGCGGGCACCACAGGCATCCCTGCCAGCCTCCAGCCTCCTACCTTGCCCATCTTCTCGCTTCCCTGCCATCACAGCCCCAGGGCACTGGGAGCACTGTGACAGCAGTGCCATGGTGGCCTCTGCCTCGCAGCCACCCCCCACACCATCTCCAGCACCTTCAGGCGTGGCAGACACATCACATCACGTATAACCTTGAGCATCCTCCCCAGCTCCCCCAGGAGACAGACTGTGCCAGGCTGTGGCAGTTTGCTCTGTGATCCGAGCAATGTCCCCCAATTTGTTTCTTTTCTGAACAAACTGGGATTTACAGCCAGCCCCTAAAAAACTACTCCTTGTAGCCAGAGGATAAAGGAGCCCTGAATGTATTTCACATCCCACTTATCTCTGCTGGCCACTTTCTATCTGTAAGCAGCTTCACGAATTCATTTTCCAGAAGGAATACAGCACGTTTATCAGGATAAAAAAGATGTTAATTTCTCTGGAAATTTTAGAGGCTGCCTTATCAGCCCTGGGACAGACCGTTTCCAGTAACCAGACAGACTGCTTCCAGTCTTGTTTTGTTTGGAGCAAAAGCCAGGTGGTATTTTCTTCCCTCTAAAGAAGGAGGATTGCTCTCCCCCTCTGACTAAGCCTTCATTCAAGCAGCGGTTCCCTTTGTGCTCTTCCTCAAGAGGAAGAGGAGTGACTCAAATTTGGGAAAGGGCGACGCACACTCAGCCCCACACCGTCAGTGGGAAGCCACCTGCAGCCGGAGGATGCTGCAGGGAGAGCGGGGTTCACCCTCCCTGGGGACAGAGCAGGACAGATGCCCACAAAAACCCCACACGTGCCCAGCTTCTGCCTTTCCCACCATGGCTATAACCCCGTGTTCGGGCTGTCAGGAAGCCCCCAGCAGACACAGCCCTACTGAGCAGGGCCACGGCATTCAGCTGGCTTTGCCCACCAGCCGTTATCACTCCTGGCTTGATGGCAGTAGGGTCCGGACCAAGCTTTGCTCTCCAGGGTGACCCCAGGCTGGGAGGTGGCAGTGCCGTGGGTCGCTGGCACTGGGCTGTTCACTGTCGGGAAGCTGTGCTTTAACCTCTAACTTGCAGAAAGCCCAGCTTTCAAAAACACATCCCTTAAATATGAGGGTCTGGTCCTGCTAATTCTGCAGTAAACAAGGCAGAAATCCTCTGGAGCCAGGGAGATTTTGCTGGCATGTGGGGGCATGGCTGGGAGGAGACTCGGTGACACCAGGGCTCAGCACCGTGTCCCAGCTGGCACGGCAGATGCTGACAGCCTTTGCAGGGGACAAGGAGGCAGAGTTCAGAGCAAGGACGTCTGATCCAAGTGCTTCTGGCCCGCCCTCTGCGCTTGGGGTCCCCATGGACTTCCTACCCCAACGGCGGCTGAAGCTGAGGCAGAGAGACAAGTTCCTGGCGCCTTCGATCAGCATTGTTAGCCGCACTATCTGTTCATCTCTTGGGGCCGGGAGACGGCCAAGGTAAACACCCTGCGCTGCCGAAGCACTCAAACACGGGCTGCTGCTACGTGGCCGCCAGCTCCGAGCCGGAGCTGAGCTCCCTGGGGCCATCATGGGACATGCTGGTCCTGGCTTTGACCCTGCCAGTAGCGTTACATTTGGGAGGAAGAGAAACTTAAATCATAGGGAAGGCATAAGCAGCTCTGGCCTGGTGCGCTGTAGCCCATTCATTTGGCAGAGATTTCTGCAAACGTGCCAGAGAAACCACTGGATGCATACAGCGGCTTTGGAGGTCCTGCTGGGAGGTGCAGCCTTGGGGGCTGCCGTGAGATGCTGGTACCACGAGGGAGAATGGGTGGAGCAGAAGATACCCCACGTACAGCTTGGAGGCACCCCAGCTCTGCTCCTCCATGCTCTCCTGGCTCTCTCCTACATGCCCCTTCTCCCCAGCTTGGCTGTTTTCTTGTGCCCTCCCTGCACGGGGGGAACTGGGCTGAGGCTGCAGAGCCAGGGAAAAGGCACCACCATCCATCTGGGAACAGCCATGCCGAGCAAGCTCCAGTTCCTACCATGGCTCCCCCAGGAGCTGCGCTGCCCTGGCATGCCCTGCATCTCTGGAGCACGCCACCAAGTCCCTCTGAGAAAGCCAAAGTTATCTTGTTTTAGAGAAGAAGTGACCTCAGACCGCCTGCCGATGCCCTGCTCATCCCCAGGGCACAGCCAGGTCCCTGAGTCACTCCCAGGTCAGAAATGGTCTGCGAGCACGTCATTAAAGCCAGTGCCAAAATAGAAAGCCACAGGGTAGAATTAACAGCGTGAGTGACCTCACCTCCACTGTAGCCTAATGGATCTGAGTGCAACGTTAGTAAAAGCAGGGCAGGGGGGGCATTAGTAAAACAGGGGGTGCTGGATGCAATTTTCCAAAGGGGGGAAAAAACAACATGGCTCTGATACAGTGACTACGGCTGTAAGTCAGGCTGACATGGCTCATTTCCAGTGCCTGACCCCAGCTCCTCGCTGCTCAAGCCAGTTTGGGTCTGAGATGGGGCTGTGGGCTGACATTGACCTGACACAGAGCCTGGGGAAGGGGTTGTGGCACAGGGAAGGGGTACGGCTTGGTCCACCAGGGACGAAGCTGTCCAGCTCTGCTCCCCACGCTGAGCTCAGGACAGCCCCTTTGCAGCCGTGTGTGTCCAAGCCAGCTGTGCCTCCAGACAACACCATCCTGATACCTGAGCAATACCGCTGCCACTTTTCCTTCCCACTCCTAAGAATGTGGGCAAAACCGCCCTGCCCTCCGCCCTCTCCTCACTGTGTACAAACACCATTCTTTGCCCTAACACTAAAAATTTTTTTCCTTCCCTAAAGGCAAAATGTCAGCCCCAGCAACGTAATGTACACAAAGACATAAATAACTAAAGCTGGGTTTTACAAGGGCCAGACAGAGTGAAGAGCCTTTGCTCTCCAGTTATGCCAGTTAGGTCAGGGGGGCACAGTCAGCCTCCCTCTGCAGCCCCCAGGCAGAGAGGCACAGGACTCCGTCTCCCCTCACATCTCCCCAAAGCTCCCAGGACGCAGAGGAGAAGAGAAACCACAGGCTGGAGAACCAGCCCTTGGCTCTGGGCACAGACTTTAACGGGTGACAGGCAAACGGCATTAAGACAAAGCAGCGCAGAGCAGGTCTGCATCTCTCTCTGCAGATTTATTCCACCTGTGTACATCAGGGGTTGCACTTAGTGATTCCTCGTTGCACAGAAACAATCACTCCCAGCTGTACCAGCAGCTCAGTGCACCCACCCTGCCAGGTTACCCCCAGGCACTTGCCTGCCTGGACCCAAGCTCACGGTGCTGTGCATCCCAGGGTGGGAGAACACGCATAGCAGGGTGCTGGAATTGCAGTAGAAAGAGCCTTACCCTGCAGGCGCTTGCAGCACGGAGAGCAGGTCGCTGTGCGTGTAGTCCCAGGCGGTTTCCACTGCACCGATGTAGTATCTTCGGACTTTGCTGATGCCCTCCTCGACCAGGCAGAGGAGCAGGAGGCCACGCAGGGCTCCCACCAGCATCGTGCCGGTCAGCTGGGAACCACCCTGGCTTCAGGAGAAGAAGTGAAAAGGAAGGAATGAGAAAGGAAAGAGGAGAGAAAAGCCTTTATCTTCTCATCCAGCTGCTGTAATCCACAGGAGACGATGATTTAAAGCCAGCACCCACAGCCTCAGTCAGAGCACTGGAAAGTTTTGCAAAGACATCGGGAGAGGAATTGCCTGAGCAGGTTAGTGCAAAGAGGAGCGTGTGAGCGATGGACTCTCCCTCTCTTCCTCTGGGGTGGCAGTGACAGGAGGAGAGGAAAAAACAAAAGGAAAGGGAGGGCAAGCGCAGCGGTAAACTCCACTTCGGGACCCAGCTGGCTCGGTGTCCTGGCGGGTGTCCGGGAGCGAGGTGAGGAAAGGGAGGGTTGCAGAGGAAGGGGAATTTAGGTGCGGCCTCTGCCTGGTCCCACCTTCCCTCTCAGGGCAGAGGGGAAGGAGGAGAGCGGGTTGCAGGCTACTGCCCTGCTGCTGCCCAGGCTACAGGAGCCTTTATCTCCCCCGCAGGTCAGTCTGGGCTTGTACCTAGGGCTGGAGCCCCCCAGGGAGCTGGCAGCTGCCTTCTCTACCTGCTAGCCCAAGTAGCTTGAGGAAATGGTGATTTAGGGGAAAATTTGCATTCAGGATGCAGATGGCTTATTGCTACGAAGAAGGAGAGGCTGCCCTGTGCCCCCCCTCCCAGTGCTGGGAGCCTGCAGTGCACTGAGCATCTGCAGGGGCAGGGCTGGAGGGGAGGAAATAGCCAGGGATGCACATATGCATGTGCATTGGTGGGGTCCATCCCTGTCCCCCCAGTGCCCGCACCCCAAGCAGTGATGATTTAGCCACACAATCTCGCTTTGAGCCGCATGGGGGGAGAGGGTTGAGGTGATCTCTGGGATTCCCCCTCCTGCCAGCTCTTCCTCACCCTTGTCCTCTTTTCCCAGAGTCCTGCAGAACAGCTCAGAGAAGATGTGCTGAAACGTTTCTGCGAATTTCTTCCCTTTTAAACTCACAACTTTTCAATATCTCTTTTTAAAAGCCCAGGAAATCCCCCCCACACCCCCCAGATGCACAGATGTGTGCTCACGCACACACGCCAGCACGTGGCTCTCCCTCGGCTCACGAAGGCAGGAAGATGAAGAGGAACGCCCTGCATGGTCTCGGCGTCTGCTGGGCGAGAGAGGTGGGGAAACATCCCATAAATCACGCTGCAGGGCAGCAGAGTGCAACGGGGGTGGTGACCCCTTTGGTGACCGTCCCAGTGCGTGCAGAAGCATCCATGTGACAGGTCTCGGTGCCTGGGCAACAGAGAGAGGTGGTGGCGATGGTGGAGGGATGGGTGTTTTGGGGTCCCAGACGTGAACCCTCAGCAGGGGTGGGACTGGTAGGGGATGGGACAAGAGATAGGAGCTGAGCCCCGCAGGTAGGGGCAATCCCAGAGGATGTGGGAACGCATTCCCCAATGTCCCGCTGCCCCTTGTAGCCCAGCATAGCCTGGGAATGACTTCAAGCATCCCTGCCCCACCGGCTCACTGTGCAGGAGCGTCCCATGTCCCCCCTCCTTCAGAGAGGGGCCAGTTCTCGCCACCTCACTGGGTACATCCCCTCTCTTCCCACCCATCTCCTCACGGCATCCCCAGGCCCGAGGGGGAAAACCATCCCGGGCAGCTGTGTCTAACTGGGGCTCCCACAGCAGCAGCAAGGAGCGCCCGGGGGGACTCCCCCTTGGTCCATGCAAAACTCCAACTTGCCGAGGGGCTGCCCACTCCTTCCTGCGCTCACCCGGGGGCCGGCTGACGCAGCAGGAGCCAGGGTAAAAAGTGCTCCCCCTGAACCACCCAGCCTGCTCCCGGAGAGGCAAAGAGCCAGCAAGAAACACATTTCCTCCAGCTCATGCGCCGGCGGCTGGCTCCGTGCCCAGCCTGGGGCTCCTTTTCTTTGTGAGGAAGATGAGCAACGGCCCACCCCACAATTTCCAGCAAGTATTTTGGGGCAAAATAAGCCATGTGTCACATTCGGGGATGCCCTGGGTTCTTTGCACCACCTGCCCTGGCGCGGTGAAGTAGAAGGATATTGTTCAGTGCTGGAGGGGAAAGGGTTGTCTGGAGGTCCGGGAGAGACACAGGAGATCCGGGTTGTGCTTCTGGCACCGGTGTCCCCTGCCGTATTGGACGTGACTTTACTCCAGTCATCCTGTCTGGGAATCTCCCAGTGCTGTGAGATTGTGCTCAGCCGGAAAATCTGGAAAAGGTGTTTCTTCCAGAAACAAGCAGATGGGGAAAACGTCACCAAGCAGACACCATGACCGCGAAGAGGGCAGTTGGGGGGCAGCACACGATAGGGCTGAGGTTGGCTCCCGGGAGGGGTGCCCCAGCTCTGGGCGCTAGAGATCTGCAGGGGGTGGCACAGGGGCTTCTTACCTCCAACCCTGGCAGGGATGCTCCCGGCACCGTGGGATGACAACGTGCAGGGATCACGGAGGGGAGTAAGGCAAAGCTTTTCTTGGGGTTTGCAATGGCAGGAGCCTGGGCACAGTCCGAATTTAATGATTGTGACACTGGCAGGTGCCGAATTGCTGGGTTTAACCATTTTCAGCTACCAGAGGCAGGTCCAACTTCCTGACACAGAGACACAAGAGTAAACTGAGGAGATGGGGTCTAATTCAGAACAGAAAGAAAATTATATTATCAAGGTACTCAAGGCTCTGGGAAGGGGAATCCAGGTGTGAAGCTGGAGGATGCTTGGAAATAACTTGGGGATGGGGACAAGATCCTGGCTCTCACCACATCTGGAGTGCTGTGTCCAGTTCTGGGCTCCCCAGCTCAAGAAGGACAGGGAACTGCTGGAGAGGGGACAGCAANCTTTGTGCAGAGCGATGCGTGCTGAGAACAGCCTGCTCCCCCGGAGCAGGGCATTAGCATGTCAGTCCTGCCTGGAGCGAAGCACAGTGTGAGCAACATCTGTCCATCCCCCAAACCTCCCCATGAAACAGCACCAACATGGTACTGTCCGTGGAAATCTGACGAGGAAGCCAGGACAGACTCCTGCACCTGAAAGTCTCAGAGAAATCTACTTGGCCAGAGCCAATGACCCATGTGCATGAAGAAAGTGTTGGTTGTTTCCCCGAATTGTGCAGTTCTCAGCTCAATAAAGGGCTGGGACAGATAAAAATGACTCAGAACAAAGTGAGCCATGTCTAATCTCTCCTGGGACTTTTTTTTGTGTGTATGTGAGAGAGCAAGCGAGTGACTCATGGCAGCTTCTCGGGAATGTAGAGTATCTCAGAAGCAGCAGCCACCCACAGGGCACTTGCCCTTCCCAGCACTCACATGGGCAGAGGGCACAGAGACACCGCGGGTGCCATTTGGCACTGGGGATCTGTCGGAAGGACCGGTCATGGCCCTTTGTACCAGCATTTCTGATCTAGAGCACCTTCTGCTGCTGCTCACATCCCACCTGGACCCTGCCTGTCCTGGGGAGGGCTCAGTTTTGGTGCGTGGCTGCTCCAGAAAGAGGAATGGCAGCCCGAGGGTCGGCAGGACACATCCCTGCTCTTCCACAGACGTGCCCTGGGCAAGTCCCCGCCACGTGGGCTTTCCAGGTTTCATCCCCATGCTGCTGGGCACACGCTGCCAGCTGGCTCCTGCCCAGCCTGCTGGCCATGCCCACCTGGATTCGTGCCACGCTGACTCATTTCACCAAATGCCGTAGGAAATCCCTGTCACCTTTCCAACACCTCCCTCAATGGCGGGAGTAAAGGATGCTGCGGTGGTTTTCAGTCTCCTCTCCGGAACCAGTGCCGGGGTTTAGTCACAAGCGATGTGTTTATCCCATGTCACCAGCCGCACCATGCTCTGTAAGGGCAGAGATGCTTTAGGGGAGCTGCTTTTTTCAGAACCCACTGTCTCAGTTAGGAAGAAAACAAATTAAAACAAACCACCAACCCACCAGACTAAAAAGGCAAGCTCCACCCAGGCTGCTGCTAAACCAGCCCAGATGGAGAGACAAATCCTGGCCCTAGTGCAGATAAATCACAGCAGGAGCAGAACCCATGCTGGTCCTTTGGGGGAAAAAACTCCCTCCTTTGGAACCAAAGCTCCGGGCTGGAGGAGAAATGCCTGGAGGACCTTGCTCTGCTGCTGCACCCCAGCAATGACGGAGCAAAGATGGGCTGCAGCCTCACGCAGCCGACCCGCAGACAGCGGGATGCCGCAGGAGCAGTAGCGCAGCGGGGCCGACGGCACCAACACCCCTGAGTACCCGGCAAATCCAGCCCTGAGGTTCCCTAACCCCGGAGCAGAAATGATGACTTGGAGGAGGTCCCAAAAAATAAGCCTGCTCTCCTCCCCTGGCTTTCCCTGCAAGAAGTGGGTCAGCGGAGCATTTCTGCTTTCTCTCTGGTTTCTCACGTCAGAGCCATCTCTGAATGATTCAGGCAGCGGGAGGACAACGGCCGCGCTCCTGCCACAGGGCGCCCGGGGGGGTTCTGCCTGCAGGAGCTGCGGAGGACAAGCATTCGGGGGGGTCTCACCAGCCAGAGGATGCTCCCTACGGCCGCTGTCTTCACATGGCTATTGCTAGAGGATCTTTGCTCCTCAAGTGTCAGAGCAGCCCAGGGAAAACCAGAACAGCCTCCAGGGATGCACATCTTTCATAAGTCACTTAATTACCCTGGCTGATTCAATGAAGTTCAGAGCAATTGTTCTCCCCTGAACTTGCTTTGAGGGTCGCTGCTGCTGGGGCAGCCTGGAGATGGGATCATGTTCCCAAGGGTGTCTGATTTTTGGTGTCTAACACACACTGTGCTATTTCATTTCCTGAGGCACCATGGCTGCTGCAAAAACTCCTAGAATATGCTTTAAACTGCTCATATTCAGCAAAACTTGCCCTGCACCCCCCAAGAAGCGGCTCTCCTCGGCAGACTCCGTGCGTGGGGCTGCAGGGAAGGAGCACAGTGGTGTCCCGCATCAGCCGTCCCCCCGGTGCTCAGTGCTGCTCGACCCTGGCACCCTCGCACCGACAGAGCTCCCGGCGAGCCAGAAAAGGGGCTAAATTTAACAACAGGAATTTAACGGTGCTCCATGGGAAGGGCTGTTTAAGAGAAGCAGTGAAATCTCCTCTCTTGATCGTGTCCAAGAAGAAAGGAGAACTAGGTGCAAGGAGTTGTAGCAAGCTCCCGGGCAGCCTGAAGCCCTCGACCCAGCTGTCCCCCAGCCCCAGGCTGTGCCTGTCACTGGGGCAGAGCCGGAGGATGCCATCACAGCTCGTGCCCATGGGTGTCCCCGCTCGGCTTGTCCCCACATGCCTGGATCTCGTGGCTGGCAGGGGTGCCTGCTGGCCTGGCAGCAACAGGAGAGGGTGCAGACCCATGAGAGATTGGAGAGATTGTCAGGAAAGATGGACCAGGATCCTGGCCAAAGGGGCAGAAAACAGTCCAAGAGTTGAATAAGGAGATTATAGAGCATCCAGGAATTTTTATTCACCTTTTACAGATGGGGAAACTCTGCCGGGAGCAGAAGGAGTTGCCCACAGTCACCTGCAAGGTGACACCAGGTCAGAAAGAAAGCGTCTGTATCACCTGAGCAGCCACTCGGTAGCCTTTGCTGCGCTCCAGGCTGGCTGCATCCATTCACTGTCCAAAATCAGCGCTTCTCGGCAGGAGGGACAGCTCGGGGGTCCACTGCCACTCTCAGCACAGCGCTGTGCCTGGTGCCAGCCTGCCCTCCTATTCCCTAAACCTGGCTGCCGTAAGTCCCAGCTGCTGGCAGGAGGGAGCAGAAAGCCCCTTCCTTTGCAGGGTGGAGGTGGGGGAACCTCGGGGAGAACCAACCTGTGCTTGAAAAGCCCCCATGGCAGCTGGGGGGGAGTGAAGGGGCAGGGCTGTCGCCCCCACCCATAGACGCTGAGTGGCGCGAAGGGCTGGAGCCCGCGTTTGTTTCATTTCCAGAAAATGAGAAAAGAGAGAGAGAGATGGTGGTGGAGAGAGAAACCCCGCTGAAAATCCCCGCGCTCTTGCTTTGACGGGGCTGAGCTGCGAATTTCCTTTCTTCAAGCTGCAGCGTGCCCCCAGCCAGCCCCCGAGCCGGGGCTGTCCCTGCGTGGCTGCGTGACACCAGCGCGGATGTCCCAGCCGGGGGAAGGGGAATTCAGACGTTGCTTCTCGCTGTACTAAAAGCAGCGACACGGTGGTGGCCTCAGCAGAGCACGGTGTGGCCGGGGCCACGAGGCTGGCAGCGTTGGAGCCACATCATGCTGAGCCACCGGAGTAGCAGCTTGGGAGCCCCAGGACACTGCACTGGGGACATGTTTCCTATCGACGAGGGACCCTGGCATCTGGCGGAGATGGCCAGGTATGGTGACTCGCTAAGGCGCCCGGAGGGGGGTCATGGGTCCGTTTGCAGAGCATTTTGGGGGCCTCTGCAAGTGTGGACTCACCGGGGGACATGGTTTTGCTGACGGCTTTATTGCCCAGTAGTGCTTGCCCTGACCGTGCACTGGAAGCCGGTGTGGGCTGGAGAGCTGCAGCTCAGCCCGGCCACGCAGGTTGGGAGGAGGTGATATTGCTGGGAGGGAGGGGAAGCCTTTGAGATGGGGAATTGCTTTTCGTGCCTGTGTCTCCTGGGCTGAACAGGGCTGCTGGCCAGGAAGGCGCCTTGCCGGGAGCCCCCGTGGCCGGAGGGTGCTGAGGTGCAGGTGATGGGCTCTGGCCCCTGTGCCACGCTCTGAACCACGCTGTGCCTGACCCTGCTGCACAGGAGCCCCCAGCCCCGCAGCCCCTCCAGCCCCCCTGTCAGCCCAGCTCCTTCCCCGCTGCGGGAGGAAGCCGAGTGCTTGCCCCATGTGATGTGGCATGTGTGCCGGGAAGGACAGGGCCATGCTGCAGATGCTCAGGCCAGCGGATGCCCCTGGGACCACGTGTGCAGGGGACCCCCCAGCTGGCACCAGTGAGGAGGCACAAGAGGAACCCTGCCTGGCACCGGGGCAGCCCTTTGCTCAGGGCAGGGAGACAAAACCAGAACCACGTGCGGCCACAGGAGCCCACCACGCTCCAGACGTGCAGAAGACCCCAGTGCAACCTGACACTGGTGTTCAGATGGGATTTCCAAGATGAAACACTGCCACCAGGCACCCACTTGCCCCCAGCCACCCCTCCTCGTTGGCCATCCGCTCCTCGTCTACCACATCTTGTTTTCCCAGGGGAAGCTGCTCTGCTCACCGCCAGCCCTGCCCGGAGACGAGGCGGAGACCCAGCAGAGACCTGGTGCTCTTGGCTGCTCAGTAGTCGGTGTAGGATCTGTCCGACAGTCTCGCTAACAGCTACATCTGATTACTGGGTCACCAAAGGGTGACCACGCTGCGTCCGCAGGAGCTGCCCTCTGATCTGCTGGGGACAGGACAACCAGAGCTCTCTGGGAGCATGGCGGGGGGCAGAGCTCTGATTCTGAGCAACGCCCTAGGGCTTTGGCTGCCCACCAGGGTAAATACAGGAGATTTCCAGTTGCCAGAGAGTAAATAAACCTTTGTGGAGTGCAGTCTTTTTCTCCAGGTGGTTATGAGAGCAAAAGCCCTTTGGAGCATCCTGCCTACAGGGTCCCTCCCTGGGGCTCAAGGGCTGGGCACTGGGCTGGACACCGGGCTTCTCTCCTCCCCATAGCGCCCATCTCTCCCCAGCCCTTGGCACCTCAGATGGCCGGTCTCATGGCCCAAACCTGCCACGTGCAGTAGCCACCAGCCCCCACGGCAAGCCATCACGCCTCAGTCTCCGGGGAAGCACTGTCCCCCCACTTTGGTTTGGGTGTGCTCACACTGCTCCAGACGGTTCCCCCTAATCGGGGCAGCGCAGGAAACACGTGCCATGCTGCTGCGGCTCCCAACATGTCCCCGTCTGCCTGGGGGGGGAAGGAGGCACTAGGCTGTTTGTGAGTGGGACGTCTCGGCCCCTGTGGCAGAGTGTCGCCGTTGGTTCCCAGAACATTGTCTGTTCCCCCAACCGCTTCCACTCACGCACCTTTAACCCCACAGGAGAGCCAAGCCCCCTTCTCCCTCGCTTACAGTCTCTCTTTTATTTTGCCTGTTGTGTCTCAGGTTTTCTGGCTTTGCCGCTCCCTGGGCAGCTGGGAGGGAAGGTGGGAAGGGATCCCCAGGTGGGAAGTAGGTGGCTTTTGTTCTGCAGGAGTTCAAGCAAGGGAACAGCTCGGAAACCGGAGGGATGGTTGTTCCAGGGGAGACAACAAAATGCGGTGCAGCCAGGCAGCGGGCGCCTGGGCTGCCCACAGGGGCTCGGGGGCACATCGGGGCAGAACCGGGGGGGTGTGGGGGACACAGAGTAGTACAGCAGACTCTCCACGTGGATTCCAACGCGCCCAAAACCCCGTCCCCGCCACACAGAAGTCCCGGTCCAGGTGCCGAGGCGCTGGGATGCGGTGCTGGCCTTGGCTGGGATAATCTTCTCCGTAGTAGCTGGTACGGGGCCGTGCCCGGGTTTGCTGTAAGGCGTTGGTAACAGAGATGTTTTAGCCATCGCGGAGCAGGGCTCAGAGCCGAGACCTTCCCTGCCCCTCACACCACCCCACCAGCGANTCCCTCGCTTACAGTCTCTCTTTTATTTTGCCTGTTGTGTCTCAGGTTTTCTGGCTTTGCCGCTCCCTGGGCAGCTGGGAGGGAAGGTGGGAAGGGATCCCCAGGTGGGAAGTAGGTAGGCTTTTGTTCTGCAGGAGTTCAAGCAAGGGAACAGCTCGGAAACCGGAGGGATGGTTGTTCCAGGGGAGACAACAAAATGCGGTGCAGCCAGGCAGCGGGCGCCTGGGCTGCCCACAGGGGCTCGGGGGCACATCGGGGCAGAACCGGGGGGGTGTGGGGGACACAGAGTAGTACAGCAGACTCTCCACGTGGATTCCAACGCGCCCAAAACCCCGTCCCCGCCACACAGAAGTCCCGGTCCAGGTGCCGAGGCGCTGGGATGCGGTGCTGGCCTTGGCTGGGATAATCTTCTCCGTAGTAGCTGGTACGGGGCCGTGCCTGGGTTTGCTGTAAGGCGTTGGTAACAGAGATGTTTTAGCCATCGCGGAGCAGGGCTCAGAGCCGAGACCTTCCCTGCCCCTCACACCACCCCACCAGCGA
>VXBO01011654.1:73210-85313 GCA_013400135.1 Rhinoptilus africanus
CCCGAAGGGTCGCAGGACGCTCTGGGGGCGGCTCCCGGGATGGTGCTCTTCATCCCGCGTCCTTTCCTCAGGGACACGGCGTGCGGGAGCACCGAGGGGGGTGAGGGGTGCCGGGGACGGGGTGCGAGGGGCCCTGCGGGGGCCGGAGGGTTCCCAAAGGCCCGTGGGGAGTGCCAGGCCCCGTGGGCTCTGTGACTAGGTGGGGTCCCCATGTCCCTCGGGAGGCCCTGGGCAGGGGGCTGTGGGCCAGCAGTCCCGGCACTGAGCCTCCCCGGGTGCCTGCAGGTGTGAAGGAGGAGAAGTTCAACGTGCTGGACCTGGCGGAGTACACCAAGAACCGGCCCTGGTGGCGCAAGGTCTTCGCCCCCAACTCGGGGTCAAGCGCCGAGAAATACAACGTGGCCACGCAGCTGCTGATCGGAGGGGTCACGGGCTGGTAAGATGTGCTGGGGCTGCCGTTGGTGCTCCTGGCAGGCAGGATGGCTGTGGGCAGTAGCCGGGCTTTTGGGAAGACGCTGACAGGTGCCAGGCAGTCATCTGGCAGTCTCACAGAGAGGGCAGGCGTCCAGCTTGCTGACCCCACTGTGTCCTGGCACGCACTGCTGAACAGCAGGAGGTCTTAAAAGTTGTCTGTAATGGGGACCTGGAGAACTAACACTACCTCCTAGGGGAGAAAATGGCATCAGGCTTTAATTTTTGAGGGGAGATAATTCTCTTTAACTTCTGGCGTAAAGTGGTGGTGTTGGATTTAGGACAGGCAAATAATGAGCCTCTTGGAACAAGGATACCTTCTTCCTGGGAGGTGGATGTGCTTCAGGCGTCTGCACAAAATACAAAATCCTCCTGTGGAGATGGCTTATGGCACCTGTGAGCATGGTTCCTGGGGCTTTGTGTCGCTTGTAGCAAGTGCTGGCGCTGGTGGCTTGTGGCTCTGCAACTTCGTTCCCACAGCAGCATTGCTTGAGTTGAAAACTTGGTGTAATCATGCTGCTTTGCTTCTTGGCGTGCCTGTCTTTGTCTGGCATAGACTATTTGAAGGTGTATGACATCTTCTTTTTCTGATAAAAAGATCAGCTGGCCACCTCTCTCTCGTACCTTCCCGAAGTGTATGTATTCAGAAATGGGTGAGAGGAGGTCGCTGTGTTGTTTTACAATGTTGATGAGGAAACTGTGGTCAAAATAAAGTCTGTTCTGGGTGGTACAACGCACTAGCCCTTTGCTGCATGACTGAGTGATGGGGTGGTGCTTTCTTGAGTTCTGGTGGCTGCAGTGATGTCTTTCATGTTGAGAGCGTGTAAGTCAGTTTGGAGGCCAGTATAGCTTAAGACCACTAGCTGTCTGCTTGTTTCGGAATTTTTCTCTTCCGAGAAATTAAAAGGAATTGTTTGGGCAACAAAGAGGCTTACCTTGTGATCTGCTCCCCATGCCCTATCATGGAGCAGCAGCAGATGTGCTGCCTAATTTCCCTTCAGAGATGATACCAGTTAAAAAAAAAAGAAAAAAAAAAGCTAAAACCACGTGTTGATTTCGGTGAAATCACATGTTTCCGATTACTCTTCTGGGAGGTTGATGTTGAAGAGATAAGAATCAAAACTGCAAAAGGCTGAAATGTGATAGTGAGAAGTAAAAAGCTATAAACCATCACTTTTGGCTGGGCACAAGTCCTTTCTCTCTCTCTGTCTGGTTGCGTGTGGGTTTCTTCTGCCATTTGTCAGGCTGTCTCTGAGTCTTGACTAATTACTGCCAAAGGCAGCCTTGCCTGTGGGAAGCATGCTGAGGAGTGTGTGTTTGGTGTTTCATTCTCCTGACTGGATCCTGGTTCATTTGTAGGTGTACCGGATTCATCTTCCAGAAAGTTGGAAAGCTGGCAGCGACAGCAGTGGGAGGTGGCTTTTTCCTACTTCAGGTGTGTATGAACAGTGGGTCAGGCTTTCCAAGAGCTGTACTGGTGGGGACGAAGGGCTGTCTAGTGATCGTTACCTGTTGGGATGGGTGGAGCCAGTTTCCTGCTCTGCCAGGAGCTCTGCGCAGCCGTGGATGTCAAGGGGGTGTGTGTCCCAGGGTACACAGATGTGGCAGCAAAGCAGGGTCAGTGTGTGTGAACTTAAGGATTGCCAGAAGGTGCTATCTGCTTAGGGTCTGCTTACAAGGGCACGGGGGGGCTGTTACTGCAGGGGCACCTGAGTGAAGCAGTGGGCAACCTTTGGCTACAGCAAACCGTGCTGCTGCTGCAGGACTGTCTGGTCAGAACTGGATACTGTACTTAGTCCTGTGCCTGTGGAGATGGTGTTCCTGCAGGAACAGCCCTGGATCAAGCAGGATTTGTCCATGTCTGTGATATGCTACCTGGCTACCTGAGGATTCAGGCCAGCACAGATGGGGCTCTCTGTAAAGCACTAAGGAAGAGGAGAGAAACAGAGACGTACCTCTGTCCTCAACCATTTCTCCTGATTTCCAAGAACCCTGGCACTGAATGGAGCTGCTCAGATGTGGACATCTAGCTTGCGCATCCTGCAGGACACAGAACGGCTCTCAGGCCTCGCTCGGCAGCGTTACTCGTTGGCTTCTCGGGCGCTGTCTGTGTGTGACTCGTTCTCCCCGCTCTTCTGGCTCTGCTTGTTCTGCTGAAAGCCCAAAAGCTTGCTCAGAGCAGGGCGAGTTTCACTGGTGAATCATCCTGACCAGATAAAATATTTAGAGAGGAACAAGCTATTAATAGCTGTTTCCACTCACAGCAGCAGGAGAGCTGCAGAGAGTCCCAACAACATACGTGGCAGTTGCAAGGGGGAGGTGATGCCAGCTTTACGTTAGAGAATAGAGTCTGAAACAGGCTAAGCTGCAATGTGTGCCCTGCTGTTAGGGGATTACCATGGAAGACAGATGTTGCAGGACAGTTAATACAGCTGCAGGGGTGGTCCCTTGTCCACGTTTTAAGCTACTGTGCTCATCTTCTCAGCCCACTGGACCAGCGTGTGGGAGGTGGCTGTGGTCAGGGAATGTGGGTGGGTAAGGGGGGGGGTCTGTTTAGCCATGGTCACACAGGACTTTACTCCATCAACTTTTTTTCCACCCCTCAAAACTCTAGATTGCAAACCACACGGGATACATCAAAGTGGACTGGAAGCTAGTAGAACGGGATGTGAATAAAGCCAAGCAGCAGCTGAAATTTCACAGCAGCGGTAACAAAATGTCTCCAGAAGTGAAAAGCAAAGTGGATGAGGTGAGACAGCTCTCCCAGGGCATGTGTGGGTGCTTAGCTGGAGGGGTCAGAAAACAAGATTGACTCTTGGGCTCTTACGGATCTTCCACTGTGCAAATACAAGGAGGGAATGCTTGCAGGACAGCAAAACTGGAGAGACGGCAAAGCTATCTGCATATTTGAGACAGCCAGGGTGGCTTCTAGGCATGACACTTATCTCACCATGTGCTGCTGCAAATTCCCTGGGGCTGGGAGAAAACATGCTGGGGTTGTGGGGAGAAGCGTCTCTTCAGTCTGACAAGAAAAGTGAAGTGGATCTGTCGGCAGAGTGGCCTAGTTACCCGGGACTCTGCTGTACCCTGGCCTGGCACACACGGTCAGCAGCCCCTTCTGTCAGGCTGGCTCTGCTGGTTGTGAGAGAGCCCTGGAGCACGTAGGCTTGGCCTGCGGCTCTTGGAGCATCTGGGCTCGGTTGAGGAGCTGTACACGCAGCAGGGAGATCAGGGAGGGATCTTTCCCAGACCCGAGCAGTGGCCTCTCTCCGAGCATCTCTCCTTGGAGAACAGCCTGAGGGATGTCTTCGTATGGGGAGGGTTGGTGGGTGATATGCTGCTGAACACTTTTGACTCTTCTCTCCCCTGCTTAGGTGATCATATTTTTGAAGAAGAATGTTATCCTGACTGGAGGGTTTGCTGGAGGATTCCTGCTCGGAATGGCGTCCTAGAAACTGCACTCCGTTCATGCCTAGTCTCCCCTGCCCTCCTCTACTGCTGTTCTCTCTCACTTAGAAGTCAAAGGAAGTTGCCGACGGGCTCAGTCCCTTCTGCTTACAGGTTCCAGCCCTTATTTCTTACAACGCTGCTTCTGATTTCCGAAGTTTTCCTCCGTCTGGGCTGTTAGGGTGCTGGGATTAATCTGAAAACTTATGACTCCCAGTGATTCCTTTCCCTACCGAATACACTCAGTCGAAAATTTTCTGATGAGTTGCAGCCTCATAAACATGTAGTGGCAGAGAAGTCTCTTAGATGCGCTTCTTCCCAGGTGCTCAGGCTGTTACATGTACATTTGTACAGTGTATGTGTACAACAGCGCTCAGCTGTTCACTGCTATTTAGCTTGCACTTTTTCTGCCCCGATACCTGGAAAGCCTGTGCTTCCCTCTGTACAGAGATGGTGTGTGCAATCCAAAATGTGCTTGGGTGTCCTGGAGGGGGGATGCAGAAGGGTCAGGGGACAGCCTGGCTGTGTCCAGAGCAGGTAGATAAGGAGCAAGTTCATGCTATGTGTGGTGCTGGGGGTAGATGAGCGTTTGGCTTCTCCTCTGCTGTTATTTATACCCCTTACTGGAACTGCAGCACTGGCACTGCTGATGGAAACTGAGCACTGTGGGTGACTCTCCAGGCCCTTTCCTCATCATGTGTTCTGCAAGTCACCAAGCTTCCTGCACTGTAGAGCGCCTTTCTCGCCTGCTAGCTGACTGCTCGGCCTTTGAAATGCGCTGAGGTGCTCTCTTGTGGGGGGCAGGCTTCCAGCTTCCAGCACGCTTGACCTGTCTGTGTCAGGCTAGCTGGCACAGGGGATCTGCGTTTCAGCTGTGCTGCTTACTGTAAATCAGCGTGGGCCTCACGCTGCTGTCTGCCATGACCTTCTCTGGCCACTGTGGCATTGGTGATGCTCTTAGAGCTGTAGCCGTGTGGGACAGGAAGTGCATCCCTGTTTAGGGTACATTGTACTGATCCAGGGCCCCTGTTTGGCAGCTCTTCTGGAGTGGTGGCAGGGGAGGACGTGAAATCTGGAGTGCAGTCCTTTACCTGCCTCTGCAGAGCGCAAACTCCATCCCCTCAGTCTCTGCAAGCAACTGAAATGACAAAACTGTCGGGAAAAGCAGGTTGCGCTCTTGCGGGAGTCGCTCACTTCCGTGCTTTCTGCCTTGGTTATTTTCTTTCCTTCTTTGCATTTGGCATTTCCACAAAAAAAGCGCTGCTTGCTTAATTCCATCATCTGCAACCGTTCTCCTGCAGGCATTGAGGCAGCCCAGGTGCAGAGCTCGGCTCTTTTTGGACAGTCTGTCCCGGTGCAGCTGTGTGCAGAGCAGAAGTCTAACCTAGAAGAGAAATTTACCAAAAAAAACCCCAAAATCCCTCAGAGGTGTTCTGCATTGGCTGTACTGGGCTGGCATTACCACTTTCCAGTGTGCAGGGACTTGCATGACAGTTGGTTGATGTCCTCCAGCAGGTACATGTAGAAGTTCTTGCCAAGAACGGTTTCTTTTTTATGTTTTCCCGTCTTTCAGTGGGAAGCATGCTAGGGAATGATGACGTGCATGGGTGATTGGGACACAGCACCTGGCTCCGCAGCTGCACCCCATCTCCAGTGCTGTGTAACGTCTTTGTGACCATCTCTGCTGCTCTCAGCATGGCTACAGACGGGGATCTTCCCCTGAGAGCTGCTGGAAGAGATAGAACAGTGGGTTCTTCCAAGGGAGGTTTTGGGATGAGCACTTGCAATTGTTAATTTTGTTTCAGCTCCTTTGATTGTCAGTGTGGCAACACGTTGATTTAGCTGAGGTTTTCTCACCTTCAGGATCTGAAAGGAAGCTGAAGGTAATCAGGAAACAGAAGCTGGTCTCTTCACTCCTGTCCTGCTGTATGTGGCCAGCGAGAATGAGGAGCAGCTGAGCTCCCTTACTTTTAATGATGGTCTTCCTAAAAGCCATCCAGGATGGAAGGAGTGATGTGATGCAGCAAGTAGGTCTTCAGTAAATCAGTGTTTCGGAGCAGAATGACAGATGATGGTGATGGTTTGGGGTTGTTTATTTTGTCCGTAGGAACCCAGCGGGGCTGAACGTGCATGAATTGATGCGTTTGTATTGCAGGGTATCTCTTCCTCCCCTAGGAAAACAGCGTTGCTGCCCCTCTGCCTGGTGTGCTGTATAACACAACTTCTTCGGAGGTGCACTAATCTCCACAAAGCTTTCTCCAGCGACGAAGCTGAAAGCAAATCATTAACAGACCGTAGGGATGTTTTTTCAGGCTCAAATAAGTCCCGGTTTCTGCCCAGCCCCAGGGAAGGGTGTCCTGGGTTCTGCTCCACGGGGTCCTGACTTGCTGCTATGGAGAAAAATGGCCCAGAGAGGGAGCTAAAACGCCTCAATTGCTGCCGGAAGGGGAAACGAGTGACAAATTCATGTTGAGCTTCATGGGAATGCAGGCAGGGAACCGACAAGGACAGCAGGATTTGGCAAATCTTTCTGCTGTGCCAGTGTCGGGCTCGTGCTTGGCACCGTTGGATGCTGTGGGCTGACACTGGCAGCTTTGATGCTGACTGGGGCTCTGGTGGGATGCGTTTTCATTGTTGCAGGTGCCAAGATGAGGTGTTTCCCCACACCCCCACCCACCCCTGCTCTTTTTGGTCTTGTTTCAACAACTTCTGGTGTCTGTTCCAGTATGAGAAGGTGTAAAACACACTAGGCTTTTAAAGTGTTTTTATATATGGTATGTAAATGCTTGTTGAAGTGATATTTTATTAAACGGTTTTGCTCTAATAGCTTCTATGTGTGAGGTCTCTTGACTTCTCGGGAACCAGCGTGCTTTTGTCTGGCGTGTTGCGTTTGACTCCAGACAGCGGTGGCAAGCCTTCCCTCTTCTCTGCAGGTCGCCGTGGGCTGTCCTAATCAATCCTTCTCCTTAATGATCCCGCCACCAATCACCCACGTTCCCAAAAGGTGGGATGCTTCTGGGGCAGGAGGTGATTCTGCTGCCAGCCTGGCTTCAGAGCCTCCCTGCTGAGCAAGTTTGCTCCGCTCAAGAAATGGGCACGGAGACGAGGCTTTTTAATAGGCACAACAGAAGCCTAAATACTTATTTTTTTTATCTCCTAGTGACTTTTCTTTCCACTGCTCCTGCTCAGATAGAGCAAAAGGGAAAAATAAGGCATTTTTCAGCTGTTTGAGCTGCTTTACAGCATTGTCATCAGTCTCCCCTCCTTTTCAGGAATATTAAATCCCCTATTTTGTCGTAAGGGCTTTTTCAGAGGGGTGGGAGGGGAAGGCTAGCCCTGAATTATTCTCTTCTTGAGCCCCGGTTATAAAAATATCAGGCAGCTTCTATTTAAACTCAATGATATCAGATGTAGCTCTGGACTGTGAACGGCAGCCAAGCTGCCCGGCTTGCAGCTCTGTTGTGTTCTCAATAAACAACCAAACGGAGACTACAATTTGTTCCAGTGATTTATTTTGTATCACGGTATTTCAGAGCGGTGAATACAGATGGTTTGCTTTTCTAGGCTTCAATACACTCAACTATTGTGCCTAGACTACAGTGGTCTGTTTATAGAAGCTGTATTTCATAAGTAAGTTGTACTTGATCACAGCACAAAAGTCCTTAACGGCTAGATCTAACGACAGAGTTAGGGGCCTAGTGGGTTTGAAGTCTGGTATTTAGGTGCCGAGGCTCTGCAATGGCCTTGGCACCCACTGAGGTGCCTGGACTCCTGCTACAGGGGATGGAGAGACTTAGGCAGCTCGGAAGGGTGATGCAGGAACCTGTCTGCTGAGCTCTTCCTACAGGTCACAGGAAATTTTCTGCTGCACGGGTGAGAACGTCTGAAAAAGCCATCTCTCCCTGGGGTCCAGACACGGCCGGTTGTGAGTGAGTCTGAAATGCTTTGTTGAAAGCAGGTGCCTATAACTGCTTGTTCAGTAAGCAGCACCTAAATCAGTTCTTGGATCTAGCCCAGGGCTTTGTGACAGGCCTCTGGGTACCAGCGGGTTGAACAACGCTGGGTTCGTTAACATATTGCTTAAAGGTGTTCAATTATACATAAATTTATAAATTTTATATCAACAGTCAGATCTTTCAAATGAATATTGCTTTTTTTTCTTTTTTTTTAAAAAATAAATCCTATTCCTGTAGCAATCCCTGAAATAATGTTCCTGTAACGTCTCTGTCATGCAAATAGCAGCGTGTAGGCAATTCAAATATAAAGTAACCAAAAGTCTGTCCAGTGGGAAAGTGAGGCACTTAGGCAAAGTGACGTGTAGCCACTCGCGATCTATGCAAGACCTAGGAACAATCCCCAGACCTGATTCCCATTCTTGAGCTTGGACCACTGGACAGGCAAATGTTGTCTGGAATTACTGCGTGACGGCAGTAATACCTTCGCTGTGTCAAAATGGGCTTGTTTCATGTGTCACGCTTAAACTCACTCACTCTTCTGAGCTCATTTCCTGTACCTCCCGCTCCGTAGGCCAGAATAACTCGGTTCCAGTTCTTCATTTTGAGAGCAAGGATGGATTAGAGTAAGGTAAGCATTCTAAAAACATCAAGTTGACTTTTCACAGACACAGGTACGATGCAAAGACAATGTAGATGATGTTTTGGTACAGAAAATCAAGTCTGTTAACCAGGCCATCTGTTGGTACTGCGTTATACTTTTTGGTGTGCCGGATGGTGTGTTCTAGGAGCGATCTGGCTTTCCTGAAAGTCTAAAGAAGGCTTGAAAAAACACACACGAGCTCTGCAGGTGAGTCCGTGCTCCGGTACCTGCTGGAGCTGCATTGTGTTACTGAGGTGATGGGGGAATTCCTTCTGAAGTCGCCTTAAACTTTTCTCTCTCCCTTTCTTCTTTCTCAAACCCTGAACAACAGATGGATCTGCCCTTGGGGTACCGGGCGCAGCACTTCCGCATTTCCTGAAGCACGGTCTCACACTTAGACTCCACGTAGTTGTTCACTGGAAAATAAGAAGGAGACACTAAGTCTGCAGAGGCGAACAGGTTTTGTCCCCGGAGGGGACACGTCTAGCCCAGCCCTACAGCTGCTGGGCAGCGGCTTTACCTGAAAAGCAAGAGCTGCTTACAAGCATTTCATCGCTTTCTCTGCTCTGCAGCAATCCTTAGTTTCAGCTATCTAAAGCCATGCAAAGGCATCCTGCTGTTGTGGATGGGAGCATCTTCAGCCCCCCCAGCTTTGTAGCTATCGCATCTCCCTACAGTAAGAATGAGGTTTCCCTTATTGCTGCCCTTCAATCCTTACTTTCTTTCGCCTGGGTGCTTTTAAGCCTGATCTTGTCATCCATAGTCTTCGACCCAGCTGAATATATGTCACTATGATGCTCACAGCTGAGTGTAAATGTAAGAGCAGCCAAGGAGGACCTGGTGTAAACAGGGCCATGTGCACCCTCCAGCAGCGCAGGGCTTGTAAAAGCAAGGGGTGAGGAGCGCAACCGCCACCCTCCTGCCGGTGGCCCATTGTGGGCAGGCTGCAGCTTTGCAGCGTGACCAAAGCAGGCAGCACGCTAGCGGGAACGCTCAGCCCGATGCCAGCAGCTGAATCCAACTGCACAGAGCCAGTGACACAACCACCTTCCACACAAAGGTCTCGCCTCTAGCTCAGGAGGTCCCTTAGCCAATTACGTCACCTCCTCTTACTTTCCTTCCTAGGCTTTTCCTCTTGGACACTGCTGGAGCTGGGATATGGGACTAAACAAGCTCCTTGTCTGACCTGGGATAACCAGGCTCACGTCTTTGTGCACGGCACAGCTATGCCCACCTCTGTACTTTCTCCATATTGCCTTTCTTTCAGGCTCGGAGAGGATTTCTCTGCGCGGGCAGGTTCAGGCACTGCGGGACACGGGTGATTTGTCCAGCAGCCTTTCTGCCCTAGCGCTTTGCTGGCTGCCGCTGAGGTGGCAAAGCCCACAGTGCTTTGCCGGGCTGGCCACCAGGCTCTCGGAGAGAAGCCCTGCGGGTACGTGAGCAGACGGAGTCTGTGGCCTGAATGAATAACTACCTGCCTGTCTGCAGAGAAGCGCAGGGCGCGCAGCGCTGCCCGCTCTGCCTTGCATGAGCTACGCAACCACTACACAGCACCCACCCCCCCCCCTGCACCCCCCGCTGATTTTTTTAAAAGACTAAAAGAAGCAACCCAGTGTGAGACAAGCACAGCACCCGCTGGAGCGCCCAGAAAGCAGCATTAATGCCCTCCGGTTAGCGAGCAAGCCGGCCCACTCTGATCGCTGGGCTACGAGTTCCCTAGCTGGTTTGGTAAGCAATCTCTAACACAAGCACAGAAAAAGGTTATGGTGATGATGCCCAGGGCAGGGGGATTAGAACTAGATGATCTTTAAGGTCCTTTCCAATCCGCACCATTCTGTGATTCTGTGTTACTGCTTTGTGCAAGCTGGCAGCCGAGGAGGCATGGCAGGCCCTTGGAGAAGGCAGCTAACCTCTCTCTGCCATGACCTGACGATGATGAGGGCTCCAGGGCTCTCCTAACTGTTCCTCTGCCTGGTTGGGTTTGTTTCTAAAACTACAGCTATATATATAGGCACACCCTGCTACCTATCAGGGATGCGTTCCTGAAAAGCACAACGGTTAGTCATACAATGGATAGCAAAACACAAGAGGAATTTACAGGGGGCATTCAGTCTCACAGAGGAAGCAGGCAACATCTTTTGGAGCAATGACCCACTCCAAACCAGCCTCTGAAAAGCCAGCATCTCCCAAAGGTCCCTTCTGCCCTCCCTGCCCCGCACTGCGTACACTCTCTCTGCGTATTTGTCAGTGAAGGCTCTGTACACGCCCTCTATCCCATCACTTCTTACAGGGAAAAGTTGTTTTGCTGCCTGTCAACTCAGCTGCTTCATCTGTGCAACTCCGGCAACTCCACAGCAGGACAGCACACAGGCAACAACAGCACTCCAAAACGCCCGCTAGGGAAGCGGTGGACAGAGGAGTCTGCACGTAGCAAAGAGCTTTGCTAACACTTAACCACTCGGCTGAAATCCGCACACAAACCCACACAGGTAAAACACTTGGAATAACCTCCATGAAGGTTATAAAAAGAACATTGTCGCAGATGGGACCAAACCAGGGTCAAATGTTTGCTTTTAAGCGCAGTGACTGTGGGGGGAGAAGGCAGCCCTTCATGGGAGAACGCTCCAAGCCCTGACGACAGTGCAAGTATCCAGACAAATGCTGGGGTCCCATAGAGGGGGTTGTTTGAGCTGAACACAGCTTCCAAAAAACAATCCTGGGAAAGACAGACATCTACCAATAACTGACTATTGCTTTTCCCTATTTTTCCTCCAGATGCTTTTCCTCCCGTGCTCCTCCCCAGCCAGCGGGGCTGGTGTGTTACCTGCAGAGATTGCCGCAGGCTGCAAAGCCAACCCTCTGCTTCCCCAGCACGACCCCCCTCCACCCTCCCTGCTCTGTTTTAGCTAACCTGCTTGTAGTCTGCAAACAAATTAAAGGCAGAAATGAGCTGCTGTGGAACTGGACTGGCTGATTTTAGCTGTGGCATTGCTGGCCACCTGCCTCGTCATCCCTGGGCTACCAACATGAGTTATCCTCACAAGAAGCTCGGGGCGTGCTGGCTAAGGGCTCCACCAGGGGAGTTAGGAAGAACTCCTTCCCATGCGGCTGAGCTGCCTTGGCACAGAGGAATGTTTTCTCTTATTCATTCCATAAGGCAAATCCTTTTCCACAAAGCGATCAAAATTTTTTAAAAATACTGTCCTCTGCAAGTCACAAGCCTGCTCTCCTCAACTCAGGCTCCCCAAACGCATTATCACATAACGTCCCTCACCCCTACAAATATTTAGCTAAACTTGTACAGAACAGCTGTTACAGGTCTCTAGAGGGACAACATCTCACACCTTGAGGCCAGATGACAGACACCTAGCCCATTCCTGACAGACATCTGTCCGACCTGCTCTTAAAATACCCCTGGAGCTAGAAGCTCTGCAGTCTTCTCATACAATCCACCCACTACCCACTCTGTAAGAGAGCTTATTATAATGTCTAGCTCTCTCCGCCTACAGCCAAGTCTCAAGACAACACATGGGATCTCACTCCCAGCGCAGAGAACGCTCCGAAATAAGCACAACGTTACTGTTACAAA
>VXBO01011654.1:91774-115336 GCA_013400135.1 Rhinoptilus africanus
CTTACCGTCCGAGCGGGGCTCGGTCTCCGCGGCGGGGAGCGTTGTACGCGCCTGTGTGGGAGTGGTTCCGCTCCAGCCTCCCCTCTCCAGCCGTGACTCGTAGTTCCCGCTGCCGTGAAAGTCAGAGCTTGGAGTGAGGAAAGGTTCCAGTCTGGCCGCGCTCGGTGCCTTCCGCTGCTGGAGCGGCAGGAGCCGGCCTTTTCCGTGAGAGTGGTCATGTCTTTAGCAGAGAAATTACTGCTTTTTCCTTCTGTGTTGTCAGGTTGATACCAGCCGAATTGTTCATATCCATTCTGTAATCATCCTGCGCCGCTCCGATAAGAGAAAAGACCGTGTGGAAATTTCGCCAGAGCAGCTTTCAGCCGCCTCTACCGAAGCGGAGATATCCTTTAGCAGAGACAGCTGCAAACCTGCCAGTGAAGCGGTTTACCTCGGACCTCTTCTTATATGCTGTGTTTTAGATTTCTTCTAGTTGGCTTGAAACTGTCTGCTGCTTCCCTCCTACAGCTGTTCAGTTCGGAGGGATGTGTTGTCTGTTGCTGCTCTCTGGAGTCTTTGTAGGTTCCAGCAGTTGGCAGTGGAATTGCATTATAACGGTTTTTTATAATGTCTTTATATTTGGTCACAAGTAAAGCTGAAATATGTTCTTGGGGGTGTGTGGCAGTTCAGCAGGGAGACTTTGTAGAAGACGAAAGGTTGACAAGTCTTTCCAGGTGTGGTGCACTGGAGAGCCCTTACCCTACATACTCTTCAGGATGCTGTTTTGGACAATTTGATGTCATGTCACTTACTGCCCCATGCAAACCAAACCCATTTTATTTCTCTATCAGCGGCATTCCTTTGCTGCTTCCATCAGCTTCCTGCCACGTATCTTGTCACCCCTCTAAAGGGATCAGGAATTCTTTTGACTGATGAGAAACTCTTTTAAGAATCTGCTGGTTTTCCCCGTACAAAAAACCTTATTCTGTTTGCTCTATTGGTTTCAAAAGCACCTTGACTCACGCACAGGTTGGCTGAGATGACGGGACGCCCCATGAGAGTTGTGGGCTGGTACCACTCTCACCCTCACATTACCGTCTGGCCCTCGCATGTCGGTAAGAGCTGCCTTGGTGTAGGTTCCATGTGAAAAGTCACAGCTGGCTAATTCTGTTACTCGCTTCACTGAATTTTCAGAGCTGCGTATGCCTAGTATCAAAGTTTGGTTTCTCGTCCTCTGGTAGGACAAGATTGTCTGGGTGGGCTTCAGGAACCTCTGCCAGTATAGCCCTGTTCCTGTCTGTGTGCTGCAGGTGCTCAAACTGCATGAGACTCAGTAGTCACAGATCAGCTACTACTATTCTTCTAGACAGCAAAACTAGACCTAGGGTATGGGGAACAGTAAAAAAAGCTGTGGCGATCTGGGATGCCTGGAAGCCTGCTGGGATGATTTTTGATCTGTGAGTGTTAATGTGAAAATGAAAACTTTTGAAAGAAGTGCATGAGTACGTTACATGTGTTGGATGTTGTGGCTGGATCTGTGGCACCAGGCTGATGCTGAGATCACTTCTTGTTTTGTTAACTCAGCTTGTATTTTTAAGATTTGCTGTTTAATTACATCTTAAATTGTATCAGTCTTTTTTAAACTTAGTCATCTGGCGTTAAGTACTTTAAAATAAAGCTTGTGACATTTGTTACCAAATTCCAGGTCACACTTCAAAAGGCAGCAAATCTTTTTCTGCTCCTTCAGGTGACCAGTGCAGTTCTCATTTTCTCATTTCTTTGCAGATGTCCGCACACAAGCTATGTATCAGATGATGGACCAAGGTTTTGTAGGGCTTATCTTTTCTTGCTTCATTGAAGACAAAAACACAAAGGTAGGCAACTTAAAAATGGCAATAAATTCTCCAAGTACTCGTGAGAAACATCAGCCCCAAGGCAAAGCTGAAATCCTTGGATGCAGCCCGCAAGAAGGGCTGAGCTCTGCTTGGAGCACAGTCAAAGCACAAGTAGAATGGTGATGTTTGGATTAGTTATTAATGAGAATATAGAATGAGTTATTAATTACTCTGTGCTGATCCACAGCCTGGCTTTCCAGCCAGCAGAGCTGGGCTGGTACCAGGGTTCTGGGACCGCATCAGGTGGCTGCGGTACGTGTGTGCATTGAAATGTGTGAGTGCGCTTCAGCTGTTCAGTCCAGCAGATAGAGCTCAGTGCACCTCTGTGCCTCTGGCCTCCTTAGGAGATGCTGCTATAGTGTGAGAGAAACTGCCAGTGGTGTGTCTTGTCTAGGTTTTCCAGGTATCTATTGTTTAAGGCTTTTTTTTTATAGTCAATGGCTATGTCAATATCTGCTTGTAAACACTTACAGCGTACCAATCAAAGTGATAAGCGTGTACCTTTGCAACCTGTTAAAAGGCTATTTGAAAGTATATTCTACTTCCTAAAGGAGTAGGTGTGTTTAGATTATTTTTTGCTCTTGGAATCTGACTTTTTGCTGTCTCTCTTAGACAGGCAGGATTCTCTACACCTGTTTCCAGTCCATTCAGGCCCAGAAGAGCTCAGAGTGAGTACAGCAGAAGAATATTACAGCCAGCATCTGGTCATGTTTCATCTTGTCTGTCCTTTCTGGGTTGTCTCAAATAAGTGGCTTCTAGGCTTATAATGAGAAGCAAATACTATATAGATGTGCTTGAATGAGATCTCCTTACTTCTGCTCACGCAGGCCGCTTGAATTGAGCATTAGATACATTAGCCTAGATAATTCAGTAGCTTAAGATTTGGTGTAGGACACTGTAGTCTGGGTGTGAATTAGTGCTGTAATCCATTGTGTAGAAGGACCGCCCTTTTGCTTTCTGCTGCAGAGTTTGAGGCTTCAAGCTTGCATGGTGTAGAGTCCCCACCAACTGCACCCACGCTGTGCATTATATTGTCAGTGCAGGCCATCTGGTTGCTTTAGCATTTAAGTTAAAATTTAAGACAGGTGTGTAAAAGGCTTCCATTTGCCTGTCAACTCAGGCATGTGTTCCCAAAAGTAAATCTGTGTTGGACAGACTGTTGCAGGTTTGTAGACGGCCCTTTTCTTTCTCTGCTGCTTTGAAGTTAATTGTGTCTAATACCCTTTTAGATATGAAAGGATTGAAATTCCTATTCATGTTGTCCCCCATGAAACCATTGGGAAAGTGTGTCTGGAATCAGCTGTGGAGCTGCCCAAGATCCTTTGCCAAGAAGAGCAAGATGCCTACAGGAGAATTCACAGGTAACTACACCAGGGCTGCACCCCTCTCCAAGACTTGTCTTTGCTAATGTATTCTACTGTTGCTGTACTTAAAGTACCGTAACCTTAGCAGAAGTATAGAAAATAAGAAGCATTAGCAGCTCGTGTGCCTTTGTAGGAGAACTGATTGAATACCTTCGCGCTAAGGAGTGAAAGTTCTCTCAGCCTTGCACACAAGAGCTAAGCATAACTGCTCCTTGCCTGCAATAAAAAAAGACCTAGAACGCGTGTGAGCTGATGGTGGTGCTTCACTGGTGTGTCTGTCTGTGACAGCAACTAGTGTTTAACCAGGCTAAGAGTGCTGAGAAGTCTGAAAAATGAGATTAAATACCAGCTTTTTTTTTCCTGACCCTGATGCTCAACACGTGTTTTTGTGCTGTAAGCTGTTATCCTCGTGAATGTACAGGGCTTCAATGAGTGAAGTTTAGATGTACCTGCAGTGTCAGTGACTTGTAGGTAGCTGGTTCTATAGCTTGGGTTTGCTCAACGTGCAACTCACTGCTGTCTTGTCACTAACCTGCGTTCTGCTTGTTCTCTTAGCCTCACCCATCTAGACTCTGTAACGAAGATTCATAATGGCTCAGGTAAGGATTCCTTTTTTGCATGTGGGAATCCAGGATGCTGCTCCCAGGGTCAAAATGGTAGAGCCTTGAGCAGGGCTTGGTTTGGCTCTAGCGTTGGGGGACAGTAGATCACAGCTGTGTAACAGTTTTCCATTTGCCATAAAAGGCACTCGTAAATACCTATGAAAGCACAAACTTTTGTCTTTGCCATACAGTTAATTTCCAATCATAAACACTGTGTAACCCAGAGATTTCTCTGAGATTGTTGTTATGTCTAGTGGAGGATCAGAACTGTAACTATAAACACTTTAAAGGAACACATCAGGGGCTGTAAAATAACCTTATCCTGGGGTTTATGAATGCTGTTGTATCCTTCAACCTTTGTATAATTGGTTAGAATTACAGTAGACTTTGGGGTTTTTTGTTTGGCTTGAGGGGTTTTGTTGCTGTTAGAACAGCAAGGGGATTTTGGATTTGGTAAGCCTTAAAGTAATGTCTGGCTGATCTATACACATGCAACTCCTGGCACTTCCTGTACGTTACGAGCATATAACGTTTTTGCTTTTGACAGTGAGAGAGGGTGAATCCTAATCATGCTTCTGTTCCAAGCGAAATACCCCATTGTCCATTCTCCTGATTAGTAAATGAGACATTCTTTGCTTCTGAACTTAGAAATCAATTGGCATCAGTGATGACTTACGTGCAGATTTCCAGATTTCTGTTGTAGGTCTGTCATCCCTCCCCTGGGTATCTAAAGCTCACGTTGAAATTCCTTGTTTCCCCGTTTAGCAAACTGATAATTCTGACTTTTCTGTGGGGATGTCTGGTTGTCTTGGCTGGGATGTTGGAGTGTTTCTTTGGCTGTCTCTGATGCTCTTGTCTCCGGGGTGGTTGTAGCTCACTGAGTCTTTTGTGTGTTTGCACTGGCATAATACGTTCTTGTTCTTTCCAGTGTTCACAAAGAACCTCTGCAGCCAGATGTCTGCCATCAGCGGGCCGCTCCTTCAGTGGCTGGAGGACAGACTAGAGCAGAACAAACAACGAGTGCAGGAGCTGCAGCAGGAGAAAGAGCAGCTGCTGGAGGAACTAGCTGCTTTAGAGTGAAGGAAGAAATGCAGACCCTTCAGAAGAGAGACACGGAAAAAACCTCTACAAGGCCTACTCCTGGCTGAAGAGTGGCCCTACACTGCCTTACAGTGAACATACTAGCTGTGCCTCTTCTCTTGCCCCATGCAGCAAAGAGCACTTCTGCAGGATAAGGGCTTTATCTGCCCCAGGCTGATGGAAAGCAGTGGTATCTCTCCAGGCGCTACGTGATGCAGTGCAGCTCTAGCTCAGTGGTGGGGTTGGGCAGCACCTGAAGAGACTTCAGTTCTGGAAGGCACACACCGAGGGAACGTGTTGCGTCTCCTTCCCCTATATTTTGACAGAAGTCTTATTGCTTTACATGTATTCCAGGAGTCTAGAATGGGAGGGTCAGAGGGGAAAAGTGTGTCCCTGCAGTCATATCTGATGCTGCCAACTTCTGCCTTCTTTTAGTAGCTTCAGTTGACCGTGATCTTATATCTAGTAATGTTCTGGATTACTGGTTATCCACCCAGGCAGGTAAGAGGTGGGAGGGAAGCTTGGGAAGAGACCTGGAAGAACCTTGACGTAGGATCTGTGTTCAGCATACTTCAAACCAAATAAAGAATTCCAAAGCCAGAGCTGTTTGGAGTAGAAATGAAATGGCTGCTACAACGTGCCGGTGCCTGCGTATTTTGGACACAGTCTGTGTTCTCTTGCTTTGTGTAATGCCATTGCAGGCCCAGCTCTGAGGTTCTTCACAAAATGGACTGATTCTGCTGGCTCAGTGGGAGCAGTGTGGTTCCTTCCCAGAGAGGAAAAAGGTTAAGATGCTGAGAAGAGAACTGAAAAATATACAAGCCTGTCATTCTTGTGCACTGAACTTAATTGCTGAAATTTCATTCGATTGAAATGGAACATAATACCTGTTGTTGAACTAATCCTTTAAATGTACATCGTCATCTGCGTTCTGTTATGTGAAGTCTGTCTCATGGGAGTGAAGGAAACAACAGCACGGTTAAAACTTCTGTTTCAGCTTCTTGGTTCTAATCGAAATCCTTACTCACTCAAGTAGGTGAAAATGAGCTGCCTGCATTCCTGGGGGTTGTGATGCTCCTAAAAACTCACGGGTTTGACCGTTTCATTGGGAAAACGACAGTAACGTAGCTGAGAGATGCGCTCCCTTTCCACCGAACAGCCAATGTTGAGTAGCAACAGTAAACTGCTGTCAGAGGTGGAAGCCCCTTAGCCAGCTTTTTTTTATCAGACTTTGCTTTTCAGTCTTTCTGCATTGATACTAGCAAAACCATAAACAGTAGAACTTCTTTGAAGTAATATGCTCACCGTTTTTTGGGGTTTTTTTTCACATGAAAGTGTTGTAAACGGTATTTTTCTTTAATTGTTTTTTTAATGGTGTCTGTGTTCTGTTGGTTTTGTTACTGTTTTTGAGTTAAGTGCTCTTTACCTGCAGTCCAAAACAATCCTGTTGTTTTTATTTTGCTTCTCTCAAGACCCCAGGCAGGCTCTCTGGATTGCCGCTCTCTAGGAAGGCACGGGGCCATTCCCACTTGAGGTCACGGACACTGGAAAGAAACTGGTCTGGTTTTGACTTTCTACGTCCTCCCCAAGCAGCAAATTTTGTCCCCTCAGACTCCCAGCGCTCGGCGGGCCCCCACAGCCGAGGGGGGCGGCGGCGGGAAGCGGCGCCCTCAGGCGCTCCCGGGCCGCCATTGCGGCCTGCAGGCCCCGGTGAGCGCCGCCCGGTACCGGGCCGGGTCAGCAGCTGGCGGAAACGCTTCCCGTGACGGCAGGGCCTAACGACAAAAGCAAAGGCTTGTTCGTCAACAGCGGGAGCGGCCGGCCGCCATCCCCGCCAGCCGAGCCGCGTCCGTGCGCGGTGCGCGGCACTCACTCTGCACTGCGCATGCGCCAGGCGGCCCCGGCGCGGCCCGGCGGCCGCACTGCGCATGCGCGCTGCCGCCGGCGGGCCCCTTCTGTGAGAGACGGGTGTCGCCGCTCTGCTCACGTCATCATGGCGTCATAGAGCGGTTTGGGTTGGAAAGGATCTGAAAGATCACCCTGACCCATCCCCTGCCCTGGGCAGGAACACCTCCCACCAGCCCAGGCTGCTCCAAGCCCCGTCCAACCTGGCCTTGAACCCCTCCAGGGATGGGGCAGCCACAGCTTCTCTGGGCAACCTGTTCCACCGACTCATCACCCTCACAGGCAAGAAATTCTTCCTAATATCTAATCTAAATAAGTTTGAAACTGTTACCCCTCATCTTGTCGCTACACTCCCTGATCAAGAATCCCTCCCCATCTCTCCTGTAGCCCCCTTTAGGGACTGGAAGGGGCTCTAAGGTCTCCCCGGAGCCTTCTCTTTTCCAGGCTGAACCCCCTCAGCTCTCTCAGCAGAGGGGCTCCAGCCCTCCCAGCATCTTTATGGCCCTCAGCTGGACCTGCTCTTACAGGTCCATGTCCTTGTGCTGAGGACTGCAGAGCTGCAAGCAGTGCTCCAGGTGGGGTCTCACCAGCATCTCCCCTCTTCCAGTTTGAAGCCATTATCCCTCATCCCGTCAGTCCTATCCTAATTCAGTGAGGTTCAAAACATGCTTCCAGGGAACGCTGGACCAGGGCAGCGACCATCCCCCTGTCCTCAGCCCTGGTGAGGCCCCACCTCGAACAATCTGTCCAGTTTTGGGCCCTTTGCTAGAGGCAAGATACTGAGGTGCTGGAGCCTGCAGCTTTAAGACATACCGCTTACAACAGTTGCAGCTGATACTTCATGCTGCTATTTTGAAGATTTTTCAGAAAAGAATCCCACTGAAAGTGCACGTTAGAAAGTTTCCATTGAGGACAGGAGGCAGTGAGGGCAAATGAATGGCTGACATGTTGAATGACGGCAAAGAACAAAGAATTAGGCAGTGGGACAGGTTAAGTAGAAAAACTCAGGGACTGCATGACACTGAAGATCTTTAGTGGGTCACAAATAAGTCGATAGCACTGATCTTTCCGTTTTTTACTGGTTTCTGAGAAGACGGGGATGTTAGAGTTAAAGGCTGAAGAGAACAATAGTAGAAATTTTAAAGGAGCGGATTTCAGGATGGGGCAAGCTTCAGTGCTTTTTTTTTATTTTTTCCCTTGAAATATGTGATTTTTAATGCTACATTTAAATCTTAAGAGAAGATTATACTTAATCTTAGGAAGATCATGGGTTTGGGAGCTTATATTACTGCAGGATCTTGCTAAGATCAGGAAAATATGGTGGAAGCTGGTGTCAGTTATAGGGAATATTTCAGTGTTAGTTCTTAGGAAGGTATGAGTCAGTGCATTAGTTTTGTGACTAATGTTACAAGTAATGTTTGTGGTGATGTGCTCTCCCCTTTCCCCCCTCCCAGCTCCTGCTCAAGCCATAACCATCAGCGGGAGTTGTTATGAGTTGCACCTGATATCAGGAACACTGAAAGGGTTATTAAACATTGGAATCGGCTGCCCAGGGAGGTGGTGGGTTCACCATCCCTGGAGGTGTTTAAGAAGAGGGTAGATGTGGTACTTAGGGACATGGTTTAGGAGTGGTTTTGGTCAGGGTAGGTTAATGGTTGGACTTGATGATCTTAAAGGTCCCTTCCAACCTCACCGATTGGGACCCAAGAGCCCTTTGAGCTCTCCTGCACGGCAGTGGGCTGCACACCAGGATCTCCCCTTGAGTAGGGAGGCTCACTTAAGGTTCTACTCCTTGAGGCTGAGAGATCCCTTGCCGCAACAGATTCTCAGTAAGTGGCTAAAAGCATGCTAAACTTGGAAACGTTAGCAAAGTGATATAAGGATTGATTGCACATATACAATCCTTTAGACATAAACCGTTGACCAAGTTTGGGACTCGGACTGGATCCAGCCACACCTCAACTCCTCTCTGAGAAGGAGTTTAAAAAGCAAGGAGGTCCTTTCTGAACCTCGTGACTCAAACAGGAGGGTCTCCCTGACAGCTTGTCTGACCCCGTCCTCTGTGCAGTAAATAATCAAGTGTACCTTTCCATCCTATCTCGTAAAAAACATTGTCGCATTCACTAGTAACTTTGTTAAATCACTGCTTTATGTGAATAAATATTTCACTACTTCTCTTTTACAAGTGAAGTTAATCACTCCGCACGCAACAGTGTTACAGCTGGGGTTAGGATTAAGGAACTGGAAAGAGCAGCTGGATGGACAGAAATTAGAGCAGGATGTTTCAAAGTTTGAGCAATTCAGATGGCATTAAACAAAATAAACAGAAGTCAAAACTATTTGTTTTATCTCGGAATGGCTGTCATGGTACAAAGGAAGATTAGGACAATCATTAGGTTTGGTGGCTTATATGTGTTTGAAGACAGTACCTATAGAAAAAAAAATTATGCTGCTTGTATTTAACCAAGCTCAGGTTCTGAGCTCTGTGAGGTTTGGGACAGATGTTCTTCTCTGAATCCAGGTACGCAAATGGATTAGGTTATTTCTCAGAACTGTTTTCATTACCATTGAGTAGGTTACTTCCTTTGCTGGCAGCGTACATCATATGTGGGCTTTCCTGACAGAGCTGAGTTAGGGAATGCTCCCATAAGCTCCTCAGTCACCACTTTGTTGAGAGACGTAACTTCTAGGAAGCACTAGCAGAAGACATAATCTCCTAATGGCAAAGCAGGACTCTGGAAGACAGCTATCCTCTAACTTAAATCAGAGCAGGAATTGTGTCTCTTGCTGCTTTCAGTTTAACTTCAGAAAGCAAAACAAACCAGGAGGTTCCTCAGTAGTAAAGAACTGTGAAAAAACTGTGTTTTGGTCTCTTGGCAACCTAGCACCTGACAGAAGGTGTTGGATATGACTTTTCTTTAAACTGAAATCTGTCTGAGCAAGACTTCTTCCCACCTAAGACTGGTTTGTTTGGAATTAGTTTAAATTGACTGGGAACTAGTTCAAGCTGAAGCTCTGCGAATCAGTCAGAAACTGAAATAAACGCCCCTATCAGAGCTTTCAGTGGTTGAACCGCAGCAGAGGGATGTGATTTCCTTGTTATTTTTCTCTGTCTGTTTGAGTTTCATAACTGGACACCTGCAAGTGCAAATTAGGCATAATTTTATGCATGCAGACTATCCAGTTCTGGTGTCAGTAGCTAGTGGTAGCAGAGGATAGGTTTGTTTCAGAAATATCTGGTTTGGGGAATTAAGACACTGTTTCTGAGACTTACGCAGCTGCAGAAATGTGACTGAGAAGTTTGGCTAGGTTAAAACCTGCATTGCCATCTCCTTTTCCTTTCTGTTTTCTAAAGATCATTAGAACAGGTCCATAAAGTTCCTATAAACAAGTGTGGCTAATCACATCCTGTTAAATTAGAGATGGGTTTTACCTTTCAGGATATGGCTCAGTAGTATAAGCAAGTAACAGATGTGAAAATAGTCTTCAGGAAGAAAGCATGACATGAAACAAACATTTATTAAAAAGGACTGTACAGACAAATTAAACAGGTATCACGCTGTTACTCCTACTGGGCACAGGAGTAAAATATATAAACCACAGAAGCCAGTGAAAACACCAGATATTGCTAAAATACCTAAATGCTAAAAAGAAAACCTATATCGGAGGAATTGGAAAACTGTAAAATAAAGGAAAGCGCTTTTATTTATTTAAAGGGCTAGTAAAGTCTTAATTTCTTGAATAGTCTGCTATTTAAAATAACACATCAATGGCTATTCTTTCAAAATTAGATTCTGTAACTTGAAGCCACTGGCAGGTTCAGTCAGTGCGTGTCCTGTTTAGAAAGCTAAAGTTGAATTCAGGAAGTGCAAGTATTAATATTTGGCTTACATTTGCTCTGTAGTTAATGGGGCCCTTGGCACTAAGTTTGAACAACTGATCTACTCCAGCTTGGGTACGAAAATTTCTATAGCAAAATCTTTAGACAAGGTAGAGTGTTTGCATCCTTTTAGCATGAGCTTACGGTGGGAGGTAGGGGGAGAGGCTTGTGATTTTTTTTTCGCCATTTGGTTGCAGAACAACAGGCGTATCCTTTGAGGCAAGTAAGGAATGGGGAAAAGACCCTGGAAACCATCTATAACAAAAGAATCCAGTGATTTTCTTGTTGCTTGAATACCCATTGAAAAAGGAATGATAAAGCCACAGTTAAACTAGACTTTAGTAATATAAAAGTCTTGTAAGCTTTGAGAAGTGTCTTTTTGTGTCCGTTAAGAAAATTTAACCCAAATAAGAGTGAATTTAAGCCAAGTGAAGAAGTATCCTCCAAGAACCTTAGGTACAAAGGAAGAGGCCATTGTTGCTCCACGGAGCAAAAATGCACTAGATTTGTGGTAAGAACTGTACTTTAGACAGCTTCCTCCTCTGACTGAAAAACAAGAAATCAATATTTCATAATTATCCCTCTAGTCCCTTGAGAGAGGTGCCTGGGAGAAAAGAGCCCGGGGCTGTCATGAGAAAAGCTCTTCAGTTAAACTTCCTTAATTAATCTGTAAGAGAAAAGGAGAATACTGGTTCCCTATGAAAAATACTGCTTCCCTTCCCCACCCCCAGGATCCCTTAATAAATAATACAGATTTTGTCTCCTTGAAATAGTTAGAATCGTAGAATATCTTGAGTTGGAAGGGACCCCTAAGGATCATCGAGTCCAACTCCCTGCTACTTGCAGAACTATCTAACACAAAGCCATATGACTAAAAGCATCATCCAGATGCTCCTTGAACTCTGACAGGCTTGGTGCTGTGACCCTGGGGAGCCTCTTCCAGTGACCGATCGCCCTCTCAGTGAAGAACCTTTTCCTAATGTCCAATCTGAACGTCCTCTGATGCAGTTTCATTCCATTTCCCTGTGTCTGGTTGCTGGTCACCAGAGAGAGGAGATCAGCATCTCCTCTTCTGCTGCCCCCCTTGAGGAAGCTGTAGACTGGGATAAGGTCACCCCTTGGTGATGAGGTCACCCCTCAACCTTCTCTTCTCCAAGTTGAACAAAGCAAGTGACCTCAGCCACTCCTCCTATGTCTTGCCCTGGAGGTCCTTGACCATCTTGGTTGCCCTTCTCTGGACACTCTCCAAAGTTTGATGTTCTTCTACTGAGGCATCCAAAACTGCAGACAGTGCTTGAGGCCACAGCAGTGCAGTATCGAGTGGGACAGTCACCCCCCATGACCAGCTAGCCATGCTGTGCTTGATACACCCCGGGCCACGGTTGGCCCTCTGGGCTGCCAGAGTATGCTGTTGACTCGTATTCAGTTGGACTTATTCTCAGCCACGCACACTATTTGTATGGCAGAACTTCGTAAAGGATGTGAAAACAGATTTGTAAGCGCTAGTACATGATTGATACAAACACAACATGTCATATTCACATTTTTTTCTTTTTTTTTAAAAAAACCAAACCTTGTTAAACACGAGGGCACAAGATACTAGTTTAAAAAAGTAAAAATACAAAGCTGCCATACTAAATTAGTAAACAGTGCATCCAGTTTAGAGCTCCAGAGATCTCCCAAGAAAGAAAGACAGACCCTAGCAAAGTAACAGTGAAGTGAGAGCAGCTATGACTACCCCTGGCTATTTCAGAACAGTGAGCCGGAGTTTCTACAAATCTATCCTTCTATTTGCACCACTTCATGGCAGACCACTCCTCCATCCTCCATTCTCACTGCTTCTTAAATTTATGTACAACTGTCATCAACCTATGCTGCTCTCGTGCATGCATTCTGGGGAGTCCATATGCTGTCCTTTAACTCTGTCTGCATTTTCCCTTAAATGCAATAGGAATTGCTCTGAACAGGGCCCACAGCATGTGGCCGCTCTCACATTTAAAATTTGTGTTAGGAAACATGCATAAGGATAGAGATAGCACACTGTGGCCGTTTGGAGCATGGGGTCAGACTCTCCTCCATTATTGCTGTCTCACAGAGGCTGAATTCCAGTAATTCAGCTAGCAGAATCTGCCCATCACATATTTCAGCAGCATGTGGTCCACATTTTGTCTCTGCTTTTGACAGACGTTTATTTGGCTATAAAACATCAAAATAGGAGAATGCCAACTGAACTTGGCGTAAATTATCGGGCTATATGCAATGAAATAGCCTTGTACTTTATGGTGGAGTTGAGAAATCAATGGCAACGTATGTGATTTGGCCAGCAAAATTGGTCTATGTGGATTTGTACAGTCTCCAGCACTTGGCAAAGTTCTGACCAGAGACTTGGGGCTTCCCTGTTCTTCCTATTTAACAAGCAAAGTTCTCAATATAACCACTCTAGCATAAAAGTAGAGGAAAACCTGGGGTAAAGGGAGAAGAATGTAAACAGGCAGGTGGCAGTCCCTGCCTCCTGAAGTTAGTGAAAGGAATATTTAATACTTGAGATCAATTTAGTCAACAAATGTGGTGACAAAACTGGGATTAGAATTGAGTTTTAAGCCCCGATTCTGTAGTTTGGTCACTGCCATCCTCCCCGTTGGAGGGACTGTCGTTACGTGGGGTGAAAAAAGAGGATACAGGGAGGGGTCTAAAGGATCCTTTAGTTAGGGTTCTTTTGGCACACGGACAGAGCAAGAAAAAAACTAGGCTGAAATAGCGCATACTTGAAAATGACCTATTAAAAGATACAAAAATAGGAAGTTTTGGTTGAGGGAGGACGATGACACCAAAGCCAGGCGGTTCTGGTGAAGTACATAATTTTTAGTTGCCGCTGTTCCTGGTGCATGTTACTGGACTCCCCTGTGCTCCAGTGGAGGGAGGATATGTCTGCCAAGGGAGACTTTGGCTGTGGAAACCAGGACCAGAAGACTTGCCAAATGGCCGATGTGCAGTCTGTGTGTGTAGAGATTTGGGATCTTTCATGCATGTTTCCTAGAGAACCGCAGTGAGCTGGCTGGCCATAGAGCCGAGGAGCACCACTAAGACAGTTCATTTGAGCCCTGTACTTAAGACAATCAGTCTTCTGACTGCTGGCCATAATACCATATTAAGATGTTAAAGCATCACAAATTACATCATTTTTAGAAATTCATACACAGCCAGCAACTTGATCCCCCTCTCAAATTTAAAGTCAAGTTTGAGGGCATGGTACAATCAAACTCCAGTACATCACAACTCACGTGTGTCCTTAATGCACTGATTTCCTATATAACCAATTTCTTCTTCTCCTCCTGAACGTTTCCTGTATAAAAAGAGCTCTACTGGATACACAAACCTACGAAGTCTTACTAGCGTGGAAAACAAATTGTTCTTTAGTGAAACAAACAAACAGTCTGCTGTTTCCTCATTTCAAATAACCTCCTGTTATCAGAAGAAAACAGAATAATATTCTAGTAATTGTTTGTAAAAAAAGAACGTAAAAGCATTTATGGTAATCACATTTGGCCAATAGGAATAGCCTGGCATTTAGGATACTTGCATAAGGATTCTACTTCGTTTAGGAGTCCAAAAGATGGAATGATTGAAAGTTAAACTGTAGCACCAGTAATACTTACTTTCCTAAACGCGGATCCTAAGGACTGGAAGGAAATTGGGACAGAACAGGAACATTGTGCTTACACTGCATTAAATAGAAAACAATGGGTCAGTCGTACTTGAGTCTGCACTTCAGTAAAGTCTGGCCACGTTTGCAGTTCTGCTGGAAGAGTACTGGAACCCGTCAGGTGTTTGCTCCTCAGGCTTCTGGGTTTCATTCGTCCTGTTTCCTCTTGGGCTTTTTGGGATTCCGGGATCGGCTCTTGGCTTTGCAGAGTGGACATATGGGTGCGTTCCGATGAATTTGTTGGTGACACGATAAACACGCCTGAAATGCGACATCGCAGCCTCATTACAAACATTTCAGTGGCATTCGTTACATGGGCTATTGAGTAACATATGCAAATAACTAAGGCTTCTTCCCTTCATAGGGAAACCGATGTCTATCGGCTATATTCTATTCTTGTATAGTAAATTCAGGACAACTGAAAAACTAGAGTACCTCATTGAATTGAAACTACAGTTCAGCAAACACATGGTTCAGGCACGTATCAAGAACTCGAACATTAAATTCTATTTTGTGTTAAACATTCCACTTGTTTTGAAGATGTTACATGCGTAATAGCTCACCAAGTCACAGTGAAGGCCAACTGCGATGTCATGGAATTCAAGGCAGGAGCTGGTGCTTAGATAACTTCCATATATTTAACACAAGATACAGAACACTGCCCTTTTGCTCCATATTACTTTCAGAAAGGCTTTTCGATGTCCTAACTCCAGACAGTAAGTACAGACTACGGGGTGTACCTGTATCAGTTTGCCTCCTTACTCGATGAACCTTTGGAACTTGGGTGGGATGAATACCCCTCTGGAATTCCTTAGCTCTTTTCACTGACTACAGAAGGAGCTGAGACAAACTGTCACTTAAGTTCCTGTGGTTATGTTAAATTAATACAAATGTTGGCCTTGACTTGAAGACCCCAAGAAGTGCAGAAACAATCACCTTCCCTGGTAATTTGTACCATCAGTAATGACTCTCCCTCATAAAATATGTGTGTTGCTTCTAATGGGAATCCATTTGGGATTAACTCCCAGCTATTAGTTTTAATTTTACCCAGTGGATTTTTTTTTTTCCTTAACATGCCTTTCTCCCACATGAAGCACAAGAGGAGTGGGAATGGCCTACATCTCTGCTGATGGAGACTCTTAAACCATAAAGGAGTCAAATAATACAGAGCCTTGTCCTTAACCCTCGATGACTGCTGCTACTGCTTTAAGTCTACTGGGGTTGCTTCTGATTTGAAGCACTGCAGGAAAAAATCAGAATCAGGACACATCGGTTTTCATAAATATTGATCAACTTTAAGAATATAATACGTTCGAATGACAAAAGAGAAACCCCAGGGCGTTCCATCTCCTGACCTTCATCGGAGGTGGCTGTTGTCTGAAGGTTGCCGTCTGTCTGGTGTCTTGTTTCCGAGCCACTTGCAGCTGCTGGGCGGCTGCTGCAGCTGCGGCCAGAGACTCTGGGATGGGAGGCTCCTGTGGTTCTGTCTGCCATTCTGCTTTCTGCTTTTCGAAGTAACTAGACAAAAGAAAACCAAATAAGAAATATGCCCACCTTCTGGAGTATTCCATTTGTTTGTGTTAAAACATAATGGATGACATTTCCCTATCGTGTTCCTCCACTAGAGTCAAATTGCCTACACTTAGGCACCACTTGGACTAGTGCATAAATAAAATCGGTGGTATTTTCTTTTGCATTTGTACACTTCAGCCAGATTCCAGATTTTCAGCATCTACGGTACCTTGATCGGTACTGGATATAAATCTAATAGGATGGAAAATAGACAACATATATATTTAATCTTTAATAGCTTTGGGTGCACCTCTGTCAAACTCAGTTTTTATATTTTATTCTGCTAAAATTACTTACGTATGCAACAGCTCAATACATTCTTTGTAGTGTCAAGGTGCTTGGAATGGAAAACAGCATTTCTGAAGGAATGCAAAAGAAATTTTGGAAACGGTGTGTCTGTGAAAATCATGCCAAATCTGCTGGATGTTAAGAGAAATGTAAGTTTCTTAAAACATCACTTACATTTAAAACTGAACTGTTAAAACAAAGGACGCTGTTCTTTTGAACAGTAGCTAGTTCTGTAACCGTCCTCCACCTAGATTATACCTAAAAATTAAACTGTAACTTATTATCCAAATCTATTCCACATCTAGGGTAAACTTACTTCTTGACAGTCACAGGTATATGGCTAAATGCCACTGCCATGTGCATGCAGCAAAAAATAAAATTCTGACTAAGAATAGCACAAACCAACAGAAGAATACTTGGTTTGTATCCCTTTCTTGTATTGCCTCCTACTCCGCTTGCTAAATGAACAGAAAAAATATTTTCAGGAAAAAAAGGTCTTGCTAGAGAAAGCAGCATACGGTATTAAAATCTAGAGAACCAACCACCCTTGAATTTTTGTGTTGCATGTCAAGTTTGCGGCTTGGAATAATCTAAATTTAACTTCTAACGAAGTTAAGTTTCATTGAGACTGAATGTTACCAAATACATGTGCTCCCACATCCTTTTTTTGTTAACTTTTGCATTTCATGCTTACCTCTTAAGTTCTTTTTTCCACCTACCAACAAAAGTAAAATGACAAAATAACCAGAAGAACTGAGAGAAGATACAAAGCCAGGTAATGTTTGCTTTGGAGACTTACTCAAGGGACAGTTTCTCTTCTTCCTCACATAGATCTGGCAGCCTCTGCAACCCCAGAGTCATCCGCAAAGCATCTACGTGCTCCTTCAGGGGCTTGTATTCCTCGTGCAGGCGACGGGTAGATTCCAAGAGCTTGTTGAGATCGTTCTCCGACTGCTTGATAGTATTCTCCATCTGAAACAGGAGGAAGGTCACATTTTTAAAGAACTGTTCCTTAAATAGTGCTCTGATCAGGCAAAAGGCTGTATCAGAAAGAAGAGATTTTTTTCTCACTCAAGGTGGAAGAGGCTGGAGACAATGCAATAGTAAACCAAAGAGTTAAGATACCAGGAGGATGAAAACCGGGCAAGGAAGAAGCAACTGAAAGTGACATATGAGATGCATTTTCATTTAAAAAGGTGCACTCAGCCTATATGACCTTCTGAACAACAGAAAAAGTAGGTAGAGAGGCTACAGATAAGTCAGCAAGTGAGGAGCTATGGAAAACTCTCAAGGGATGTTAAAAAATAAATTAAAGGAGAATAAACTAATTTTCTGTGTTCCTAGGATACTTGAACACCATTGTTTAGAAGTTAACAAACAAGCTATGGAAGGTTTCTGCTTCTCTTCCTGCAGTAAATGGGAAAAGCAGCAGAGAAAAAGACAATCTGAGAGGAAAAAGAGGGGAAGATGAAACACAGACTGAGGTTATGCAGCTGGGCAGGGGAACAGGCATTTCAAGTGACACATAAATGCAGCCTCCACATCCAGTACGTAGCTTGCACTGGCTTAAAATGGGGGAGCTTTTTTGTTCTGGTGCAAAGGACAGAAACCTTCAGAGCTAGAAACCACTGTACAGCCCTGTAAGTGCTCTAACATGATGTAAAAAAAATATGCTATTTAAAAAATATATTACCCATTTAGCCCCTCTAATTGGCTAATCTTCCTTGTTTATAAACTGTTTTTCTCTTAATTGTATTAATTCCCTCCAGGCTCGTGCTTCCTAACGTTTGGTGGTTCCACTCAGTGCTGATGGTCAGCTCTTACTAAGAACTTAACAAATATCATATATTTTCCCACAATCTCTTTTCTTCCAAAAACCTCCCATCAAAAGTCCCAACTAGATGCCAAAGTTTCTCTGTTTCCAGGTGCTAAATGAGGAAAGACTGACAGGAAGAGCTATGGGATGCCAGAGTGATGTTACTATGGCTACTGGTAAAGTTGTAGCCACAATGGGCTTGGTTATTTATCCTCTTGGTGCAGATGCTTACTGTGCCAGCATTACAAAATATCCTGCCCAACACAGACAGGAAAAAACAATTATCCTGAGATAAACTGACTTCTCACTCTTTGTAGGTTCCTAGGATGGCGGTGTAAGGTCCAGATTACTGAACCAGTGATCGGTCACTGATGGATGCAGGCTCTTTTCAGTGGTGCCCAGTGACAGGACAAGGGGTAACGGGCACAAACGTGACCATAGGAAGTTCCACCTAAACCTGAGGAGGAACTTCTTTCCCTTGAGGGTGGCAGAGCCCTGGCCCAGGCTGCCCAGGGAGGTGGTGGAGTCTCTGTCCCTGGAGACATCCCAAATCCGCCTGGAGGCGTTCCTGTGCCCCCTGCTCTGGGTGACCCTGCTCTGGCAGGGGGTTGGACTGGGTGATCTCCAGAGGGCCCTTCCAGCCCTGTAATTCTATGATTCTATGTGCACGATTCCACAACCTGTGTGCTGCCCAAGGAATGGTGGAGTCGCCATCCCTGGAGCTATTTATAAGGTGGGTAGATGTGGTGCTGAGGGACATGGTTTAGTGGTGGACTTGGCAGTGTTGGGTTAATGGTTGGACTCAATGATCTTAAAGGTCCCTTCCAACCCAGACAATTCCATGATTCTGTTTACAACCCTGTCTCAGGCTGTCCGCAGCCGAGCTGTTCCGTACCACATTAATATCTGCGTGGATCAGCCGCAGCTCCTCCACGTGGGCCATCTTCTCTTGCAGCAGAAGGTCCATCTCCTGCTTGTATTCTTTCAGGTGCCGCTCCTCAGACTCCAGGGCTTCAAATTCTGCTTTCAGACGGGCCTTTATTTTTTCCATCTGCAAAGTCTTATTCCTGGATCCCAGCAATAATTAAAGATACAGAGGGACAACAGTAAGTCACTGCAACTTATTTTTTGCGAGGTGTCACCTTATATGTGAATAGATGGAAGAAGGTGACAGCAGTAATAGACGAGAGTGAGACCAAACAAGTCTGAGAAAGGGTGAGGTGCAATGAGAGAACAGAATTCTAATCCCAGCTCTTTTGCTGAGATTTTCAGTGCTATGAGATTTCTTATACTGAATTATGAAATTAACAGAACGTTGTCAGACTTTAACAGTTACTGTAGACTCAGAGAATTTGTACCCATAGAGTTCTACTGCATCAATTAACTGAGATTAAGCCCTAGATCCAAAATAGAGAAATTCAGAAAATCTGGGAGGTTTGGCACAGGATTCTGAGAAATGTAAAATGAATTGGAGGTGATTATAGTATCATACACACTGACTAAAACTATGTGGGCAGTAATATGAACTGCTAAAATACTAACTTCAACTTCAGGTTAAAGAAAATTCCAGAGGAATGACATCTCAGAATAGTAAAAAACTCAAATGAGACTGGCCATCAGCATCCCACTTGGGCGTAACTCTGCATTCTATGATTCTCTTGATTCTTTGCTAAGATCCAGTACCTGTCACGTATTTGTAAATGTTTCTGCCCATATCCTGCGCTCCGATTTTTTTTTTCATTTGTGCCAATCTGTAATTCCATAGCAAAAACATTTAGATACACAGGCTTTATCTCTCTCTTCAATGTTAATAATCAGAGTGTGAGTTTCAGTCATCAGACAGTTTTAAGCAGCGGAACAGCCCACTGCCGTTGTGATACAACACTCGTCCAAGCTATTGAACAGAACAAACAAACTGTTCTTGTTCCTGCAATGTAGTTAATGAAGAGCCCTTAGTTATTTTTCCTGTACTGGGTAACCAATGTGTCAACAACACTTAAACGTTTCTACCAACAGGCTGCAATGTCACATTTCAGGCATGTAATCAAGAGATCTAGGACTCCTTGCTTTGCCTTGTGTGAAAGGGCTCTTTCTCAAACTGCTCCCACAGCACTGAGGAACGGGTGGCTTGTCTCAGTGTTATTCTCTATCACACTTGTAAGAACAGCAATATATATTTATCCTGGGCTTTAACAGAGTTACTGTTTTCTCACTCCAACCAAAACTCCCATAGAATTTTAAAGCTACCTTGAAGACTGTCCTTTAAAGTATATATCAGGTGTCTGCACAGATTTTATTTTTGCTTTGATTTGACCAAAGCTCACCCTCTGTCACCATCCCCCTCCTGGGGAGACTCTGATGTTGTGCCTGTGAATCCTCCTCAGTCCTCCTCGTTTCTGTTTCCAAATCCGTCTCTGTGAGTTCAGTATCTGGTCATGCCTCTACTTTTGGTAACCTTTTCCTGAGTGCATGAGGCATCACTGGCACAGCGGGCTTCCACCATTTGTTGAAGGGGGTGGCAGAAAGCAGAGCCGGTCCCTGGGACAACTAGTTATGGCTATCTGTTCCTAGTGTTAGAGCTAGTAATGTGACCGAGGTTCCTCTCTCTCTCACTTGAGGAGTTTGTAAAGCTGCAAGAGATAAAGACGGTACCACAAATAACTTCTCCAATATGTATTCAGAAATGGGCTGCCTGGTAGGGGTACTATGAAAGGAGATTTGAAAATGAAGGTCAGAGGGACTGCTGCTTGTTTCCTTAGAACAAATTAAGACAAAATTCTGCCTTGCGTTGGTACTTCAGAAATAATCTTAACAGTAAAGTTCTTTCCTCTATATAACTAAGTTGTAACAGATACGGATTCTTATTGCCAGTGATGGCAACCTGTGACTGTTAATAATAGAAATACCAGACCAAAGATACAGAAAAAGCCAATGACAAATAAGGTCACACCAGAGGTCACTCAGAGACATTTACAGATATTGTGGAAGACGTATTTAGAACCAAATTTGATAAAATTCACTTGGTCGGTGTGATTATTATGTCTGTAGCTGACCACAGAGTTCACCTTGTTTCATATAGTATGTTTATTATAGAAAATAGAAATTGCATGCCTGTGAGCATACCTTTATTTTGAAATCTACGCAGCCATTCCAGTTCTGAAAAGTCTGTATCTCACCATTAAAGTAAAAAATCGCTGATGGAATAATAAGTCAACTAGTAAAAGTTTTATGAATGAAGTGCAGAAGCAGCCTGATGGATGTAGATAGAATGCAAGCATGTAGGTATAACACTGTAACCTTTAATGCCATTGGAGGTGTTCTGTCATTTACTGTACAGTGGCCAACACTAATCCAAATGTAAATATTGGACTTAAACCAGTAAAAGAGATCCTCTCTGCCTTCTATTTTAAATGTGGAAATATCCCACTAAAAAATACCATCCAACTCCTGTTGTCATCAAGTCTCATTGATCCCATTCACTTAAAATGTTTATTTAATAATGGCAGCTTTGATTACTGAAACTGTGAGTATTTGTCTCCAATTTCCTCCCTGCTTCCTCTCTTGTATTTATGGCACACGTTCACCTGAGACAATGGAGATAGATCAGTTTCCTCACTGTTACTAGTCACTGGCTGCCACGATCTGCCAAATTGCTCCAACAGATTAGTTGCAGGGGATTGTTTCAGGCCAAATGATTAGCTTTTGGTGTTAGGAAAGAAAAAGTGCACACAAATTAGAACTCTTCCTGTTAGCATGAGGCAACACACAGTACTGTTTTAAAACAGAAACCAGAAGTGTGATTTCTAGACTGCCTAATGAATTCTGACCTCATATTCTTTTCCCTTCTATTTAAGTTCTTACGCTACACTGATGCCAGGAGTTGCTAAGTATATCCTCATAGGGCATTAAGCAGTGGAACGAGCATCTGCCATCAGTAAGTTCACTTTCATTCTCTTTTCATCTCCTCACAGCCAGAACACTGAGCTACAGCCTTGAGGTATTTGCTTAATTTTATGAGTGGGGTTATTCCTGTGAAACTACTTAATGCATACAAATGTTGTGCAGATATGTTTGGATTGTTTACTGACAGCAGTAATTCCACTGACAACAAATTATATGTATGTAGCTATAGATAACGGATATAGATACAGGTCCTCAAAATCAGATTTCCAGGATCCCTTTGAAAACCCATCTGAGCTGCCTTTAATAAGCGACAGAGATCAACTACAGGAATGGGCAATTTCTTTGATTTTGATTGTGAGGGCTTTTTTTCCTCTCTGCCTGTAGAACAATACATGGAATGCAGATTAAAATAAAGCCTGCCAAATCTATCAAAGGTGTGTCTGTAAACATGAGAACTTCTCATGTTCCTTTTGAAGGAAATTCTTCATAGAATGCAAGCTCCTTTTAAAGATTTGGGACTGAAATAAAATGTTTATTTAGTCAGGTTATGTTAAAGGACACTCAAAATTGACATCAAAGTTGTAAGTAGGATCGACTTTTTGATGTTGATCTTTTTTTTTAATTTAAAATATATTCAGGCAGCTTTCTTGATACTTCACTGTACACTAAAGCTATTGGTATCACCTTTACAGTACCTTATGCCACAAACAAATAGCAAAAATGTCTTAATTACAGTTTATATATCACCTTTTAATATATTATCAGAAAACTGAATGCACCATAAATTTTCAAATACGGGATACCACTCTCTCTGAAAAGATAATTTAATGAGACATTTAAATTAAGTGTTATAATAATTGGACCACAAGCTGTGGTAGGCCATATTTAGATCTGTATTTTAAAACTGAGCCTGACTAACTGCTGAGTAGAAAAGGGTTGCTCCTACTCTCCAAAGTATGTGTTGTCCCATCTCTTTCTACAAATAGTTTTGGGATGTTAGACACAGAAATATTTTTGCTTGATCTTTGTTCACCTTTTATCACGTGAAGGAGACCGATGCCCATATGCTGCTGCCTAATTCACCTCTTCCATGGGTAAAATGTGCTTCTTAGAGGTGCCGTGGCCAGCCAGAAGTCTCTGTGCCTGGTGGCACTGCTTTTGTCCCCTGCCCTCTCTCCTCTCTCCCCGACAGCCCCTCTCCAGCTCTCGTGTCCCCAATCACTTCTCATCTCTCTGGGGTTATCCACTATCAGCAGGCCCTTACACCTCCCAGCTCCATCCTAAATCACTGCCCTCATTTTCTTTGTAACATAGTTTAGCTTTTGGATGTGTGAATTCCGACTGAATAGACAGCTCAGGCCTTATCCTGAAAATCGATGCCTTGAGCTGAAGAGTGAAAATGCCCTACCGAAAAGCTAAGAAAGAGGCATGTCCCCGATGTGGGCACACGGGATGCCGTGCCTGTCAGCCCCCTCTTTCAGTGCACCCTGTGGGCACCCTGGGAGGGACCCTGTGCACCCACCACCTTGCACCCAACCTCAGCGAGCTCCTGGAGGGACAGCCGGTGTGCCCTCC
>VXBO01011654.1:124398-182429 GCA_013400135.1 Rhinoptilus africanus
CCTTGTCGGGGACCCGGCGTTGTGGTGCGGCAGGAGCGGGCTCCGGGTCCCGGAGGGGGTTGCCGTGGCCTGGGCCGTGGGGTAGGGAACCGGGGAGATTTCGCCTGGTGTCGTTTAGTAATTGGAGGTGCCGAGGAGGGACGGCGAAGGCTGCCCTAGCGAGCGGGCTCCGGGTCCCGGAGGGGGTTGCCGTGGCCTGGGCCGTGGGGTAGGGAACCGGGGAGATTTCGCCTGGTGTCGTTTAGTAATTGGAGGTGCCGAGGAGGGACGGCGAAGGCTGCCCTAGCGCGCTGCTGAGGAAGGCGTTCGGGGTCTGCCCGTAGGAAGGGTACCCAGAAATTTGCATTACCGAAAGCGGGGTGGTGAAATAAGGAAATCGCTTCTGTTGGGGGTACCTGATGATCGCTGCTGGCATCCGTCCATTTTGCTTTATAGCCCAAATGTGAATAAGGAACTGGTCACTGACTGCAGCATGCATGAGGTCTGAGATACTTTTATCAATCAGTTCATTTAAAAATGTTATTTTTTGTAGCTGTCTGTTTGTCTAATTGTCTTTTAATCCTGTGGTTATATTTCATAAAAGCTGTGTATTTCCTTTGCAAGTTAGCAAATGGTAAAACTGAATCAAAAGCTATACTATGTCATCTTAAGTTGATAAATGTGGGTCTAAATTAATTCAGGTTTATTGAGATACATGTGATAGGTTTTTTTCCTTTTTTTTTTTTTTTTTTTAATCTTGCAATGCATTTCGGTGATTAGCCTGTATTGTCATAAATGGCAAGTAGGAATAGAAAGAAAATTAAAATATTGGTCATTTATGAGCCTTCATTATGCGTATCAATAGTTCTGAGTGCCTGGGAGCGTGCAGCATCTCCTCCATGTGATTTCCATCTGATCCTGAGTGTGATGCATCTGATTCCTTACGCTTGGTGTGTTTGTTTATTGAAATGGATGTGTCTGTCAGGTAGTCATTTTTGTACGGGAGGTAGCCTTTGTTGATGAGATATATCTTTTGCTTGTCAGATGTTATAAATGGGCTGTGGCATGTAGAACTGAAAGGTGTATTTCACAAGGGTAGCTTATGTCACTTACAAAATTATTTTTGCTTCTTGCTGGAAAAATGGGTTAGTGGAAATGTCAAGGTCATCTTCACGTTTAGAACAATTTAACTGCCATTGGAATATGTCTCCTCTTCTTCACTGTCGTATGTTTTCCACGGATCGATCCTGTGGCTGTTGACGTTTTATGGACCTGTGATCTGTTTGTTTTTTAAAAGGATCTAATGTTTAGCGAGTTTTAATAGAAGCGATCTGTAAGGCTTCCTAAATTGATTTCATTTGAATGACCTCTTAAAGATGTATTTAAAGAAAAGAAAATCTAATGGCATCCAAACTCACTGTTCAGAAAGAATGGAAACAAAAGGTATTAAGAGGGTGAATGGATATCAATTACACTTTATGTGCAGATGAACTAGTAAGAAAGTAAATTCTTACTGTCAGCTGCTGTGAATGAGGTAAGTCCTTCCTTTTCTGTTCTTTGATCTTTCTGGATGCCTTTTCCAATGCAAATTCTTCCATTCTAGACATCTGCTGGTTTTGATTTTCCTAGCCACTTTACAGTTTGCAACTGAAATGTCACTTTTTTAAAAACTTATGATTCTAATCTATAGATCTGTGAATAGTATAAATAAACCAAATTGCTTCTGTCACTTGCACTCTTACTGTTTACATCAAGAGCAGAAGCTTTGGAGCTTTTGGGAATAAGGAAGGCAGCAGGTAGGTTCAGTTACGGAAGCAGGGCTTGGAAAGGTGAAGAAATGTAATTTATAAATTCAGAAGAAGTTTCCAGGTGTTGCTACATTGTACAGTAGTGTGATATATTGATATGTCCATCTTATAATGTGTGGGAAAAAAAAAAGCAGCTATAATGCTACCTAGACCTCACACACATCCCTGAGAAAACTATCCTCTTTCCATCATGGAATCTGCTGTACATAAAGGGCTTTGAAGAGCCATGTGTACGTGGATGGACAAGTACATATTTTTATATATATAAACTAACATTTTTTTGTAAGTTTATTGTAAAAGGCTATTTTTTTCTAGGCATTGTAAATGAAAAGCAAGTTTGAGTAATAAAGCTGGTATTCTAAAGATTCTTTACATCCGTTTTGTTTGTTTCTTAATTTTCTGTGAATTCCCTTCTTGTTTATAAGCTCTATTTGATAGAATATATTCACGGTAACACAGATAATTCATCTGGAATAAGAATACCACGACCATCTTTACAGATCGAGGCTTTCTGATGCCATGATACATAGTATTGCATTTGATATATTTCAGATTTAGGAAACATACTTGGAAGCGTAGAGCTAAGCAGTATAGCATCTCTGAAGATGTAGTTTTATTGTTCTGAGGTGAACAACTTATTCATGAGATTGGCCATAATAAGAAAACCTCTTCATTAGCTGGCAGTTTTGATTCAAATATATATATTCTTTCTACATTTAAGCAAGTACTTCAGCTAAGTGTCTTTGAGTTTTAAAGGTAGCTATTGTATTTCATTTTCTTACGTGAGTTATTTTTGACATTGCTTGCTAGCAAAGCAGGTTGAATCACCATGTCAACATAAAACCTGGGCTTTAGGTGGTTTGTTTTGGGCCTCTTCTAGAATTTCATTTGGATATTATGGAACACTATAACTAAAGCTTTTTACAAATCCTAGCATAGGCCAATGGGCTTGTTGGTTACATAGCTGAAATGTAAGAGCTCCTTTTTCACATTTAGTACATCTGGAGAGAGTCTGCTCATCAAGATTAATATCTGTTCTGATTATCTGAGTCAACTTTTGTTCCAGTTGTCTGGAGAGGAATGCTATAACAGGGACAAAGTATCAACCTTAGACTAAAGCCAAAAGTTTAGACTCTTAATTATTTTTGGTAAGGACATCCACAAGAAATTTAACGTATATGCTCCTGTAATGAGCCCACAGACACCTTGGCCAAGTCACATAAAGTCAAAACTAAGCCTGAGGATTTTAAACTAAAAACCACATGTGATTGCCCATTTACTTTTTCTTTTCTTTTTTTTTCTTTTTTTTTTAAAGATCAACACTAATTTTGGACTCTGTGTCAAGTCTTTGCCTTTCTATGTTGTCCTGATCTAAAAAGCAAACAAAACCCCACCCCCTAAAAGAATCTAACTCGCCAAAAACAACTTCCTCTCTCAACCCTAGTCTGTACATAGATCTCCCTTTAGAAAGGCAGATGAAATTGCTGGACAGTAGAGATTTGATGTCTTAATTTTTGAAAGCAAAGCAGTAGGCTTTTTCTCTTGTCTTCTTGAAGATGACTTTCCAGCTTCTTCACCTTGCAAGTGGGCAGTGTTGTCACGATAACAATGAAGGAATCTTAGAATAAAAGGAAAATTAATGCAGGTTGAACTTCAGGAAGCCATCTAGACCAACACCTTGCTCAAAGCAGACCTCATTAGCGACGGAATGCCTTGATTTTGCAAAAGCAAGGTAACAGGTGTGAAAATCTAAAGTCACAAGATGCCTTTAAGCTCTTCTTGCTGCTTTCCATAAAGGTACTGTTTAATGCTTATTGAGTGAGGTGTCTCTCTCTGCTTCTAGCAGGTTTTTTTAGAAGCTTCTGAAGGGTTGTTTGAGTTTATCAGAAAGCATATGTCCTGACAGCGGAGCATACATCCCACCGCTTGTTGGATGGCAGAGCATGCAAGAGTCCACCCGGTATACTGAGACCTTTAGAAACAGAATACCCTTTGTTATCCGGAAGCAGTCTTTGAGAAACCTGGAAGAGATTTTTGATTAAAGGAATATTTGGTTTAGTCCGTCAAAGTAGCGTTCTAAATATTCAATTACAAAATTAGAATTAGTGTAAGTTAAGATGGTAAGATGCACCACACTCTCGATGTGTCTCTGACTTAGCTGCAATCACAACTTCTTTTTTTTTTTTTTCCTTCCCAGAGCATTAATGAGTCATTTAGATCTGCAGAGTAGGTAGTACCAAACGGCCTTCTCTCAGAATGTGGATTAGGAGAACCAGTATATTGCTTTGGTTTTAGAACTGAATACATTATCTCAGTTTATAAGGAACTGCTAACCAGTTAGCTTTTATGGGGTTAATGCTCCTGCTCCTATTTTACCTACTGTTGTCAACTGAAGTGTAAATGTTGCCTTGGTAGGGACAACAAACATTTTGAGTAGCAGTAATGCTAGCTGTAACTGCCTAAGATTATTAGAAAGAGAAGATTGGTGGAAAGAGGTACTATATTATTGTTAGAACACCTTTTACACCTTTTTTTGCATGTGTGTTTACTGTCATCTTCTTCCTTTTTTTTTTTTTTCCTGTCTTAGGAAGTATGGTTGAATACCTAATGCAATAGAAATATTCCATTTTCTTCCCTTCACGTGTCTGGCTTGTGCTTTATACTTGTCTTGTGCTCAGCACTACCTGTTCTTTCTAGGTCATGAAATCAGTTAACTCCATACACCAATCATTTATCTTAAGAAAAAGCTAAAATGCCACTTCCTCTATTTATAATTCTGAGTATGTCCATCCTTTCCCTTTGAATTCGTACTTATGAGTGTGACAAAATGAATGAAATGTGAGGGATGAGAGGCTTAAATTCTATACTACCTTTCCATTTCTCTTCATCTCATGCTTGATTTGTAGTTGACTCCTTCACAAGTGATTTCAGTCCCTCTATTTATGTGACATGCTAGACACAGCTTGCTTTTAATACTCATCAGTCTAATACTGATATCAGTGATCATTTGAAGTATTTACTGAAATAAATTTGAAGTACCTCAAACATTGAGGTGATATTGTAGTTTCTTAGTGTAATTTTTCAGTTTAACAAAACTCCACAATATGCTAAGATCAAGGTGAAAATGGTTATCTTTCTACCAGCTTTTCTCTTCTATGATATTGTTTCTATTGTATATTTTGAATTATAGAATGGTTCATGCTGGGCCTGAAATCCTAATAGTCATTACCAAAGCAAAATGACTTCTTTGCTGTTTAATCTTGGTAAAGGCTATAGATTTCGGCCTAGGGATTCATTGCCTATTTGCAAAGCAAAGAATACTGTGTTCTATTTAATGTTCCACATGTACTGTGACCTTAGTGTCTAATAGGTTTTATTTTGGATTTTCAGAAGTGGCCATGGTTTCTCAAACTTCTAGCTAATTGAAATGCTTTTACTCGCTAATTGAAATGCTTTTACTCATTTCCCCATTGTCTGTTAACAGGATAATGTTTTTCTTTTCCTGTCGTTGTCTGAAATGGTCTCTAGGTTAGTTTCTGAATCCTTTATGAAAGGTTAGCCATGGAAAGGTGCCACAGATGTTCAGTTGTACTCTTTAAACTTGTGAGACAATCCTGCAAAGCAGATGCCTAATGCTTGTGATGTACAGTACTACAGTTTGAGCAGAGTTAGAAAAATGAAGTTCTGAGCACTTTCTTTGCTGCATCAGAAATAAGACCTCAAAGTGCTATGATTTTCTGTTTAGCATCTTTCTTGTTATGGGGAGGTTGAGCATAATAGCATGGTAACTCAGTACCATTTCTTCTAAGCTGAACAAGGAAGTTATCATCAAGGGCAGACAAAAAAAGATCTGCAGAGTTGTGCTTTTCTTTCACAGACTGGGAAGTAAGTAGTGGCCCTTGGATGTAATATGGCTGAATGTCTTGTCATTGCTGAATGACACTGTCGCTCTCTGATGCCTTGTTCAGTAGTCCAGCCAAACACCAATTGCTTACGTTCAGCAATGTTGAAATGGAAAGTGAGAAACTGAGGTCCTTACGGGGATAGTTGCACAGTTACTTTCTTGCATGACAGTACTTGTATAAGATATTTTTGTCTACCATGGTGGTTCTTTCTTGCCTTTGTATTGCAGGACCTTATGCCTGTTTGCACAGGTACAATTATGTTTTTGAGATGCACTGTAAACTTAAGCTGTGTTTAAAACCAAACATTTCTCCCCTAGCTACCCCCTCAGAAAAAACCCCACTCAGTCTCTTTTCCAGCTGACACGCATGAGCCCATCAGCCTCTTCCTGCTGGAGGGAGAGTCATGGACAAGTAAGTTCCTAGCTTGGGTCTTGTGGTTAGGAGTCTATGACAAGATAGCTTTTCATACCCGCACATGTTCTCATCAAATTTGAAAATTAACTGATCTGCTAGCTCAGTGGCTTACCTTACATCATTGACAGCCACCCTGAATTTCCATAGTTCTCGCACAGCATTCATCACTTGAGCCAACTGTGTTGTGGTAAAGGGATTTCAGGGACAGTGGGCTAGAAGTTGGTGAGGAAAGACAACCGCGTGACTTAAGTTTTTGCAGCATTTGGGAAGGAAGAACTCTATTTCATTATGCTAAATTGGTCTGTGAAATGTATCAAGTGATACATGGACAGATTCAGAATTTATGTATATATATGAGTGTATCTGTCTCTGTGTGTGTATATAGGAGGGGTTTTTTTCCGTCACTGTTCTACGTAGACAGGACATACGCAGGCACAAAGATACGGAAGATCAGAAAGGTCACTGCTAGTTCTATAAATTCTGGTGTGTGGATTCCTCAAATTCAGTCCTTCCTGTACAGCTAAACCTCTTCTACCATTACAAGTGTTCCCTCAGCATTTGTTAGGAAAGAATACCCCTTTCAAGGTTGGGTGGTGATGATGATTACATTCATCTTAACTGGTGAGTCAATGCTGAAAATCTTCCTTTGCTCTTTGCCTCTGTACCAGAAGTGTGCTCAGTCACATTCCTTATTGTTCTACTTCAAAGGTGGTTGAGGGAGAGGCAGATGCAGGAACAAAAATGCCAAATTTGCTTTTCTTTTAAAATACTACCTCTCAATTGACTCAGAAAGGAGGAAGCTTATAAATAAAAATTACTAACCATAGCCAGGAGGCTATTTTTCAATTGTGGTTTCAATATTAATTTTAAGGACAAGATGTTCACTACTGGTGTTACCTGCTAGTGCTGTACCTCAGAGAAGTCATAATGAGTAGAAAAAGTAAAATACTTTCCTTGATATTGTTCTGAGTTTGGCTTGGTAAAAGACTATACGATACTGGGCCTTTGATTTGCGGAAATTTAAGGTTTCTCTGTTAATCAAAATGACAGTGTTGAAACTTCCCATTAACATGTTGAGACTGACATTGCATAGTAAGGTAAGAAAAAAATCCATTAAACTGAATAAAAATGCTGTCATTTATATGGCTCTAATTATCAAGGGACTAAAAACTCTGATCTGCCATTTTAACGCTTCTGTTAGAAATGTTATTTGATTTAGTGCATACTCTGGGAATACTGATTATACATGTCTCTAAATGCATAAATGAGCTGCAGATCTGTGCTCGGGTCTTTGGTTTAGGCCATCTTTCCTACGGAGAAGTCGGTTTTATTTATTAGATTTAAAAGTACAAAAAGTATTTGGGCATAATTTCATTTTAAGTATCTTAAAATAAGAGTATTCCTTTTAAATAAGGAAGATTCCTCACTCCTCAGCAAACAGTGTGTAGTGTAAGTGATGTAAATGCCAGATATTTGCATTAAAAGCCAGCTGCTTTTATCTTGGTTAAAGCCTGATATACTTGTTTTCCTGCACTGAGTGCCTCTTATGTATTTTGGTCTTTTTATGGAAACTATATCAGAATATATATGTGATACATCTGTCGGTGATTTATGCTTATATGACTGTTGCTTGCTAAGTACAAAAGCTCTTAGAACAGTCTTAAAGCGTAAAATACAGTTTTTAAAAGGAATAAAAGGTCAGAATTCTTTATTCTAGATTCTGCTAGATAAATTCAGAGTGCTTGGTCGTAAGATTTTGTTGCCATTACTGAGAGCTGCGCTTGAAACTGTGACTGTTTTTGTAAAAGCATCACATTATGGAGTCACTTTAATTTCAAAATGGCCAACTTAAATAGGAAAATTTTCTACATAGCCAATTTTATTCTGTTTTCCTATAGTCTTGCTACAGTTGACACAGTAAATGAAAATTAAATACGCTACCACATTTGGTACATGGTGAAAGTAATTCATTCTAAGGTTCAAAAAATAAATTGGTAAAACTGATTAATTCCTATTGAATTACAATGTATGCATTATTATGTTATGCATGTGTAAACTGTAATGTATTCCTGTTGTCTCTGTTTAAAATATTGATAAATATGGAAATCTAGTGATTCAGGGTGTATAAACACACAGGCAAATAGCTACACATCACCAACTCTTTTTCTTTCTATTAAGGGCAAAAGAGAATTGCACATAATGTCACGCAGCGCAGCCTTTCCAATTTTTTAATCCACGCCGAAATACCCAAATGTTAATTTTAGAATATTGTCTGCTTTTCTTCAGTTGTGAGTCTGTCCCAGCAGATGTGTACCACCTAAGTGTATAATTAGAATGAGATAAAACTACCATTTTTATTTGTGACTCATACACTTTGTCAGCTTTAAGCTCCTCTTTCTGAGTAGATAAAATATTCAAAGCAGCAAGCGGTAATGTGTAGTATCTGGACTGCTCCTGAAGTAAGAATATAACAGGAAGGTTGTGTCTTCAGTGCCGTGAAAACACCAGTGTTGAGTTGTCACTTTTTTTCATGAGCACTGTAGAAATGTGGTTTTCAGAATTAAGGGCTAAGCCAAAGTCATAGTCATTTACGCGTGTTGAGCTGCTCTTTGTGTCCTCTGACAATAACTACTGCCTAATAAATATTGGTTTGTCACATTCCTGAAGACTTGTGCAATGCATTTTTTTTGTGTGTATGTTTATGCTGCAGGCCCAAATTTTAATGTCTTTAAAATGGCAATTAGTCCTGCATTGGAGAAGTTTTTAACAATCACAAAAACATACTCTGAAAAACATGTCTTTAGAGTAACCACTGGTCTGTGCTGTAGCACACTGCAATGTTGAAGATCCTATTGGATGTAGTGTCCCTGAATGCTGAATCATTTTTTAAAAGACTTCTTTGTCTCTACTCGTATTGTTTCCATGGTTTTAGACTCTTAATTTACTGCAATCCGTATGTGTGTAACCAGGAAGTTGTCAGCTTTTGTGTTAGTAGGCTTATATACTGTCTATAGGCAATCGCGAGGCATATCTGTAGTAGATATATAGTGTACCAGCGCTGTATCTCGAGTTGTGAAGGTGATGGAATGAGTTTCATTCGTTCATGCGTTGTAGAACAAGTGACTTGGGATCGTCCTAGGTTTATGCAGTTTGTATTGACGTCCATGTTGTTATTGTTTGGCTGCTTTTAGTGCCTGAGCTAGCTACCTGAAAATTAGTTTGGATATGTGTCTTTGTGTACCTCAGTCAGCTCCTGATGATGTAGAAATAGCCACAGCAATCGAAGATTTGGTTATTTAGAACAGCCTTCTTCCAGAGATGCCTCTTCCTGGATGCCTGTCTTACAGGGAGGAATCTGTAGAGAGGAGCATGCTAGAGATAAGTTAGCAAAATGAAGAGTAAAGAGAGATGCTTCATGCTGAAGCCATGGAGGGAATAACTTCATTTTCTTAATAAAAAAACATGCCAGGTTTTTTAATTCTTGTGAAGATGTTCATTTTACAGTTTAAGAAACACAAAAGGAGAAATTTGTGATATTTATTCTTCACTGTGCCTATGGAATTCCCCTAGATGTTACCATTTCATGTGTCAGTGTTCAGTTAGATTATGTTTTTTCTTGGAGTGTTATTAAAAAAAATCACTTATTAACTAAATGTATCTCAAAAATATACAAGGGAAAACAAACAATCCCTCTCCTTAAAAATAAACACTGTAGAATTATTGTCATCTGGATGTATTATCCAGTTGAGAGAGACACTGGAGAAAATATTTGTGGGGTTTTTTATTTTGTTTTTTTTTTAACTTTGCATTTTAGTATCTACAATGATAGAAAACAAGTAAAGCTGCTGAAAAATTGATGAAAGGAATTAATAAAATGTTTTTCATTTTAAGGTTGTTCCTCATAATAGATGTGTGTGTCATATAGTTGCCCTTTGAAGGGCAAACTTAGATGGTGGAAGGATAGTGTCATAAGGGACCAAAAGTTGTTCAGTCCATTATTTCACCCTGTCGTCTCTCATACCTTTGGTCCTGCTGAAACGAACAGGCTTTGAATAGAGTATTTCTAGCACCCGCTCTTTAATAGTTGTTGTCATTTGAATAGTAATTGTTAAATAATTCCCAAGTGGTTTTTATAAATATTACAGTACTTTCTTACTCAGCAGACATTTTTCCTTCTGTTTTAATACCAACAAAAGTAAATAGATGCTTTCAGTTTGGTCCTTTATGAACAAAATACAGATCATTTTGCCTCACTCTTTTCTCTGAATCACATTATCGATTCTACTAGTCAGTCGTGACTGTGCTGAAAGAGGTGTTTAGTAAGAAAACTTGGTTGCTTGGCAATGAACATCATGAGAATTGAAATTTTAAAGCTGCAGTATATGTATTTCTGAGTTATAGTATCTTCAAGTCAGAAATTGGTAATAGCTTTCTTTTCTCTCCTTAAGGATGTGTTCATATGCCTCTATCTTTGGAGAGAATGTAACTCATACTAAACAAACACTAAAATTTCAGCGATACAATGTTGTTTATGATCTGTGAAGATGAGCTTTTATTCCATCTTTGAGCAAATTTTGAGGCATGCTGACTCATTTCTCAATTTTGTAGTTATCAGGAAAATCAAGTGTTACTTGAATTATTTATGCTTTTTAATGTTCGTTCTGTTTTTACTTGTAAGTGGATTTTTTTTTTAACTTACCCCTGTGTGATAACTCCTGAATGCATGTATACTAACTTTAAAAAGTGTACACTATAAGCAATAACAAAACAAAAAAGTGGAAAATTATCTGCAAGGATGATTCTGTAAACTGATTATTAGTGCTTTTTTTCCATTCCTTTTCTTCTGTGCACCTAAAGGCAAAGTGAGCATAAAGGCAATGAGACAATAGAGAATTCGCAATGGATCACATGTTGCTTCCAGAAATAGGTCTCAACTAAGATATCCCTGTCCAAAGACTCTTTCTGAAAGTTTTCATTTTACTCTACGTGGTGCTTGAATTGCTTGCACTAGATTAAATGTAATCCATAGTTCTCTCTTGCACTATTCAGTCTGATACTGCCCTGATTTGTGTTTGCAGGCTAACTTTGCATGCAGTTGAGATTTTCACTTTTGTCTTTTCACTTTATCTTCCTTTTTCCATCCTTCTTCCTTCTGTAAAGGGTCCCAGAGTCCCAGCACTGTTTCCTCTCAGTCTTTATTCTATAACATGTTATTGGGGGGTTAAGTCAAATGGCTTGAACTGTTTATTTGCTTCACAGATTTCTCATCTCCAGCCCCCCTAAATGTTCGTTTTCTAATTTAAACTGAAAGTATCTGAAACTTTGCTTTCATTTCTCCTGGATATGTGGGCTTGAAATCTAGGAGTCCTTTTAGACTTGGCTGTCGTCTTTAGACTCATGCAGCCAGACTGCTCCTGAGATTTCTCAATGTTATGGCCAAGGAGATGGCTGAGATCAAGTTTTCTGTTTCTGTTTATCCACAAAAACATTTATCCAGGCTCACACTTCGTATTGAGATCGTTTCCTAAGATGCTTATTTTGATGTGTATGTTTGCACACATGCATATTCAATGCATAATTTCTTTCCACTTGCCCCTTTGAAACCTCTCCATAAACTCCCTTACTCTGTTCATGAAGTACTTGTTGCCTTCTAAAGATGTCTGGACGAGCAGTGAACTGTTTCATGCAGTCTTTCTGATATCACTTCTTTAGCTGGTAATTCTGGAATTCATCCATAGCCTGTCATCATAATTCTAGACTTTATTTTCTTTTGGGTGGGGACTAGATCATTAGAATAGAATAGGAACTGGTGGAGTTCCCTAGGTACCACTGCTAGGTAATGTGTCAGAAAGAATATAAATTCTTAACTGTCATCAGTACTCTGCAAGATAACATGTTTGAATTTCCAAAAAGTGCAGTGTGGAAAACCAAACTATAGTATTGCAGCTTTGAGTTATTTTTAGTCTAGGTGCCAGTGAATTAATTGCATGCATACACTGCTGCTGACCGGAAATTATCTTGGAGATGTGGCGCTGATTGTGGTTGGTTTTACAAATATCAAAGAAATAATGAACTTTGTCACTGAAAGTGGGAAGCAGGAGGAAGATTAATAGCTAGGAGTTGTTTTAATATGGATATGGAAAATGTGAACTACCAAATAATCTTTTATTTAAAAAAAATATCTTTTTACACATACTTTCTTTTAGACTATATGTATACAAATTAGGCATGTTATATACAGCCTATCACTTTAAAGTTCAGATGTTGTCTTTACTCCATCTCTTTTATTGTAGAAAAAATCAGTGGTGACTTGGCCGATTCAAAAAAACCAATCATGTGGGACCTGATGCCATTGTTAGAAAAGAAGTTGAATATAAATGGCTTTATCAAGTTCCTTTACAAAACGTGGAGGTTTGAAGGTTTAAGTGCACCACACGAGGTGTGTGCTCTGTACAGTTACTAGTAACAAAGAGAGGCTTGTAACTCGGTAACAAAGGTACATTAATTTAGATATTAAGTTCTTTACATTGTATTTTTACATTTTGTACTTTATTGAATCCTTTTAAAGAAGTATTTAAAGGCAGATTTACGATGTTTGGGCAAAGCGTGATATTGAAGTTGAGAGAAATGTGTGTAATTGAGTAATATTTATCTTAATATTTAAGAACTGCAATGTAAATGGTATTATGTATATTAAGAGTTTAGTACTAGCTCTTGCTTCCAATATTTGAACCTTTTCTAACCTTCTGTTTATTATGATGCTAGGATATAATTTGATTGTTTTCACAGTCACAGTTTATTCAACTATATGTAAAACATTCTAACAGGAATACTTGTAACTAATTACTCAGAAAGCTCAAGTAGAGAAAATGTAGATATTTATATACATGTAATAATAAAAAATGCATCTTGCCTGAAATGTTTGAAATATGTGTGTTATAAAAAGCTTGTCTCCACAACCACAGAGGAATGTGGGGTCACAATGGCAAGCAAGGGAACCCCAATAACGCAGTCAGAGAAACAGTGGCCTGGCTCAGGCTTCCCTGGAGGCTTTCACAGGAGAGCAATCAGCCCTCTGCTCCCGAGGTGACACCCGTCATGATGAATCAACTGATGGTGGAGGCCATCTGGACCATCTCTCACACTGAGGGGGTACGGGACACGTTTGAGGGATGCAGGGAAAGAGAGTTTTGCAATTGCATACCACTTGTGCAGTCTGGGGGAAGGAACCAAAGATGTTATAGGGATCAGGGGAGAGAATGGAGGTTTCAAGATGATTTGTGAAGGAACCACCATGGGAAAGTAGAGTGATAAGGGGATAAAAGGGGCAGGTTGCCTGTAGAGGGGTTGTTGATCAGTGTGTTTGTCTGGCTGTGTTGTGAACCTAGTCAGCACACTCTGTTAATGTTAACATTAAACTCCAGTATCATTACTTAACTGGAAGCCAGAAATAAACGGAGACCAAATACAGTTTCAGAGATGGAGTGGTAGAGAGCAGAAAGCTCAGCTTTCCAAGAACAGGGCATCCAAGCCCTCTCAGAATGGTGGTATTGATTACGTCTGGATTGCTGGCATTAACAAAGGCAGTGACTGCCGGGCTTGTTAGATCAAAATACTGACTGACTGACAAGAGATACTGTCTGTACCGTAGTGATCCTGGGCTCTGGAATAGGATTGCAGATTTAGTTAAAAAAACCACAACTGCAGTTTGAGGACAAGTAGTAATCAGTTTCCGTGGCTGTGCCTTTTCTCACTGTTGAGAGCTGGCTTGCTCGGGAACAAGGGTCTGGATCATAGTCTGTGAACACACATAAATCTATAGTGATAACTGTAGGGCTATAGGTAGCTCCAGGGGTTGCGACAGGGTAGAGATTAGACTCTTCAGGGCTGGGAAAAAGTGAGGGAGAGAGCGTAGTGCTGTTTTTGTAGCTGAATGATGGTATTACCAGTCTGGTTTCTAATCTGGAGGGTGTGAAGGAGGGTGCTTTGTTAAAGTAGTGGTAGTTGCTGCTGTTGCTGCTTTCTTCTGCTCAGTTCTTTCCACTCTGCTGGCTTAGGAGCAACACAACACTTCTTCCTTCCTAGGTGCCCCCTCTCGATGGTTGGTGGGAAAACTTGGTCCTGTGCTGTAATATTTTTGTAGCTGTTGTTTTTTGTTGAGGGATTTTTTTGTTTGTTTGTTTTGATGCTTCTGACCCAGCAATGAGATGACCCTCATTGTTTGAAAATCTTAACATTATGCATTTGGGAATAAATCCTACAACATCCCAAGTCTGTGTGGATGCAGGGAGCAGTTCAGTTGCACAGATGGATCTACTGGCTAAGGGTGGAGAAACTTCGCTGCGAGCTGCCTTGTTTCCTGGGAGCTCTTTGTACAAAGTATACAGGCTTGTGGAGGTGGGTTTTGGAGAAAGCCTGCCTCCTTCTCTGTCAACATGGCAGTTGATGCTCAACCAGGTTGTCTAAACTATTTGACAAAAGTTGCCTCTTCAGAAATTGGCTCTGGGTGCTGGGTGTTTAAAGAAAATGGGCAAAACTCCTTCCTTTCCCAGAAATTACTATGTCTATATACTGGCTTTTTTGGGTTTTTTTCTGAAAGATCGGTGATGTATCTTGGTAGAAATGGCTACAGTTGGTACCTACAGGACCTTTGGACTTTTAGGGGCTCCCTCACAAGATCCTAGATGAGCATGAGAAGGAGATTTTTTTAAAAACACTGTGATTTAGTTTTTAAATAGTTTGAAGATAACTAGAGATATATTTCTGTGTTAGTGGATTTTTAATTCCCATCTCAAATATTTGAAAGATAATGGGGATCGTTACGTCACAGACCAAATATTTTCCACTGCTATGCAAGAGAGGGATGAGACAGCTGAATTTCCCTGGTTAGTGGCTTTCAACCAAAGGCTGACATGAATGAAGAAAAAAAAAAAAAAAAAGGCAAGAAACTCCAAGATGAGTCATAGAAGTGGGCGTTTCCAGAGACTGAGCTTTCATAACAGATCCACCAGTGTATCATGAGCGACCAAAGAATAGTAAACCAGAGCGCAGGACTGGCAGAGAGCAGTCCTCCTAGATACACAATACTGCTTCCTAACACGGACTGCATCGGAGCCGTTAGCTTCATAGGCGTGACAGAAGTGAGTATGCCAGCAGCGGTGATAGAAATTGTTCTTAACTTAAATTTATTTGTTTATACTTTAAATAATTTTTGAATTCAGGATTCTTTAGATCTGACGGATCGACCTAGCTTCCTCTTAAAATAAGATCTTAGTTTCAGGGTAGGACAAATGAGATTTGTGGTAAATCGCTTGTATGATGTTAAATAAAGTAGTGATTTGTATGTGGAATTGGGACAATGCAACAAAATGGTGAAATTAGTTTATATGCAGATAAGAGATACTATTTTCCAGCTAAGAAAGAGGAGAAAAAAAATAAGAGCAAAACTTGTATAGTTACAAAAACAAACAGAAGGATGTTGAAAGACCTAAATGTGGAAGTAAAAGTGATAGTGTTACCCAGATTATTTTATTACTATATAAAAAAAAATCTCTTCGAGTCCAGTTGATTTAATTTCCAGTTGTGAAGGAACATATTTTGCTCGTAGTTTAAATTAATATTTAAGTGTTTATAAGAATGCAAATTTGATCCTCTAAAAATTGATTTAAATTAATTACTTCTGGAAAATCATTTGTTGAAATAAAACCAGTGGAGAAGTTAACAGTAAATTTGAAAACCTAAACAACCTCCTTTTTCCTCATCATACTGTGGTCTCTTGGGGAGATAGGAATCAGACTTTTAAAAGGCTTTTGAACACAAGTGCATTTGATAATGTCCTGTATATAAATAATTTATGTACCTGGTTGAGTGCTTATGTTCTTTTGAGAAAATTTTGTCATCTTTTAATGCTTCCTCATAGCCTGGAGGAGTGGAAAAGATGGGAGTGGAGATGAAAAAGGTGCATGAAAGAGAGACGTTTATTCTTAGTTACGCTAGTGACCAACAACCCCCCCAAAACCCAGGAATTATACTTTAGATTTTTAAATTATTATTTATTTTTTACTTCTTTTTGGGTGCACGAGGAGATTAGGAAAGGCCATTTTTGGCCAATCCCTATTCTAGTGCCAAAGTTGTGCCTATTTTGTGTCACAAAAATTCTCGTGGGAATCCTGGGAAAGAGCTTTTCACGCACCCACAGCTTATATCTACAGCGTTCATCAGAACACAAAGGTAGCTGGCTGTACTGTTAAAGGCAAAGGTATATTGGAAAACTGGTGTCAATATTAGGTCTTTCTTCCGTGATTGCTGTTTAAATCCAGGATCCTGCTTCTCATGCCGCTTTGGAGTACACCTTTGCTGACGGAAGTCTCTGCAGTAGATGTAGCTTTAAAACTGCTCTTCCTGGAGTTTAGTACCTTTTCATTTTTCTGTCTTGCAGTTTTTCTTCTGTTTGTCTGTGGTTACACCTAAAAAAGGTGACTAACAAAAGCAAGATTTATCGAAATGAGAAAGTGGATTTAAAATAAATGTTTCTTCAAGTCTATTACATTATTATTTTTTGTTACGCACACTGGATTCTTCATTCTCAAGTCTGCTGTTTTACAGAAAGGGGAAGTGGGACTTGCAGCTTTCTGAAAGTAGGCCTCTAGCTAATTACTTTAGTAATCAGTTTTCTCTAGTTACTTGCATTTACATTCACTTCACCATTTTCTTAAACATGTGTTGCTGTAGGTGCAATTCCTTTTAAAAGTTATTTTTCAAAGGCTCCATGACATCAGTTCAGCCCTTCGCAGGTCACTTGAATCTTCTAAGAGTGTGTCAGATCTCTCACTAGAATTCCTTGAACAATTTTTCTTCTGGTATAAGACAAGAATTAGGATTGTCTATCCTGATGTTCTGACAAAATGCAGTAAGATCCATCCTTGACTTTGGAATTTTTAGTGCAGTAGGTACAGTAAACAGAGCACAAGATGATTGTCGTGTAGACCTTTACATGTCTACTGGCAGCCAACTTGCAGTAAACTTAATCAGTTCTGATCGTAAACCCTTACTGAAAGAGGCTGAAAAGGTTTGTGTTAAATTTTATGCCTACTGGAACTCCACACAGTTGTTCCTGATGTAGACAGGCTGGAAGGTGGTGGGTCACCCTTTTCAGTTTCATTATCTTTAAATATTACCAAGATACTCCATTAATTTCAGCTGTAAGTTTATTGTGTGGGAAGTGTAATTTATTTTTTTTTTTGTGTGTAGAGTAACTGGGGGAGGGAAAGAGAGTTTAATTTGTGATTAAAGAGACAACATAATTATATGCTTTATTATGATCGATTTTTACACAGAAATGTGAATGACTAGGGACCTCTACTGACTTGTAAACAGAATCATTGTAGTTGAGTATTTCGCAGAATTTGTCAAAAGCTAATTTTTTTAATTTTTTTTTTTTTTAAAGGAACTTCATGTTGGTGGTGTTTATGCCAGAACGTAGTAAGCAAGGCAGATTAACTCCAGCCTCGTGTAAACTTTGAATTGGCCAACATGATGCAACTGAGTATGAATTCCAGGTGGTGTTGGAAATGAAGGAGAACTGAGCTCTCTGGCTGGAAGCTGAACGTGATGACGGCCTGGTCTATGGTAGGGAAGCTGAAAATGGAGAAGAGGCGCTCCAGAGAAGACAGAAATGTGGAACAAGATGCTGGGGAATGCAGTGCTGAATCTGAGGAATGGACGAGCTCAGAAAGTGAACCTGAGCAACCGTACTTCAGAAGCACCTGTAGCAATATTCAGTGGAGAGAAAAGGAGGTTTCCACTAAACCCCATCGGCCGCTCTGTCGGTCCCCTTGTTTGGATCGCCCAAGTTTTTCACAGAGCAGTATCACACAAGACTTGAAGCTAGACGAATGCAAAACAAATTTGGACAAGGAATACCAAGCTAAAATGGATTTTGCTTTAAAGCTTGGGTATGCAGGAGATCAGATCCAGGCTGTACTGAATAAATTGGGAGCAGACGCGCTTATCAATGATGTTCTGGCAGAGCTTGTGAGACTTGGCAACAAAAGTGAATCAGAGGGACAAAGCAGTGCCAGCAGTACCACTAGTGCTCTGGTGCCAAGAGGCCCTTGCCCAAAGGAAATAGCAAGCCCTGAATTGTCACTTGAAGATGAGGTTGTGGATAACAGTGATAACTTGAGGCCAATTGTCATTGATGGAAGCAACGTGGCTATGAGGTGGGTCTCCCTGTCACAATGTTCGAAAAGAATAAATCACTAAAATATTTATGAGAAAAAGGCAATATTGATGGCAAAGTAATTTTAAGTTGTGTAGTGTATTTACACTGATAATACATCTTTTTTATGGACTCTTTAGTCCAGGCTTTTAATTATTCCAGTTTCCCTCCCCACATTTTCAAACCAAGTTCTCCCCTCAAATCTTTTGTTCCAGCAATCTAGCTGTAGCGTGCTTTTGTGTGGATGTGTTTAATTTTTTGAAGTTCTTAAACAATGCTGAAAATTATTTTTCTTCAATATCCAGAGGCACCCAAACAGGGGAGGAAAACTTGCTTCTTTCTAAAATGACGTGCAGTGTATGCTGATGATGCGCAATGGACTTCAGGGTATTTGAGCTCCTGCTGATTAAGCCTGCTCAGAATTCAAAGCAATTTAGCGGTGTCAGTGCAGGGGTATGGATGAGCTGAATGTGCCAACACCATAGCTGTGGTGCTGTAATTACAGGCATGTGTGTGCACGTGCACTTGGGTCAACACTAACTCAAGAGATACCTGTCCCATGCCACCTTCCAGCATGTCTGCCGAGTACACAGTTCAATAGCCAATGATTTGTTCATCATTGAGAAACTATGATTTTCTACGAAGGAGTTCTTTAAGAAAACATTGATTTTTACAGGTTTATTGGGTACTCTGAGTTTTGAAATATATAACCCCACCAAAATCCTATAAAAATATTTTATACACAGGATTTTCCGGTGCCAAGTTCTGTTTACATCAATCCAAAAGATGTTTCTGTAAAACAACATCACCAATATGGATTTAAATTTGCTTTCCTTTTTTCCTGTGCCTGTTGAATTTGCAGTCTCTGTACTGCTTGAGTTATTCCTGAGTGTAATGTGGCAGCATCTGGAGAAACGCCTGTGCGTGCTCTTACTATTGCACAGCTTAGAACTGATGCTCTGTTTATAGAACCATGGAATGACAGAATATCTTTAGTTGGAGTGGACCCGTATGGATCATCAAGTCCGTAATTATTGATGATACAAATGATGATACACCTTGTCTTTATGGTAAAACATGTATGTTGTAACTGAAAGGTGGCTGTATATGGAAAATGGAACCATTTCTGTTGTCAGTATTGAAATTTTCTTGAAGTGAACAGTTTCGGGGGATGCTACAGAGAAGAGCTTGGAACAGGGTGGTGCAGCAGCTGGATGCCACTTCGTGTACAAACGTCAGCTGCTTTACGTAGTGGGAGGACTTTCCGTTATATAGTGCTACAAAGCCACCTTAATTACAGCCAACTGCCTGGACTGCCCACGCGCTTCAGGGCTGCTATTGCAGAGTCCTCTCCTGCTACCTGGGCCCCTGGGGTTCGGGGATTTTTTTTGTAATAGGGGTCATCATGGGTGTGCACGGATGGCCTCCCTGGCCTTCCAGCGTTCTGTAACCCTCCCTGGCCCGGACACTCAACCACTTTCTCGTGGTGAGGATCCCACTCCTCAATATGGCATCACTGATGCGATTCAGATGGTACCTTTTGCAGTGGGTGGAGTGACTGGAGGAAGTTAATTAATTATCTTCACAAGTTAATATAGAAGTCTCTTTAGAAATAACGACTGGTGGGTGGCAAACTAACTGGGCAGCATCACTGCCGTCGCAACTGATGAAAAATTAGAGCTGTGTGAAGAAAGAGGGGTGTGTGTGAATTTGAATTAATACATTTTGAAGAGCGTGCATCAAGGAGCATACCATTGGCTTCCTAGTCTACCCTTTTCAAATGCAGTTTTGGAAGTAGTTCACTTCGCTAGCCAAACTGAAGTGTAACAAAGAGGGTTGCTTTTATTTGGTTGAGTTGGGTTTATTATTTTATTTTTTTTTTACTGATTTATTTTACTTTTTTTCTCACATAGTTGCAATATTAATTGAAAAGAACTGGAACCCTGAGTTTTTATTACTCAAATATATGGTGTAGCAGTAATATATGCACTCTGTTTTTCAGACAAAGAAAATGTTGGCATGAATGCAAATACGAAATCCAGCCTTAATCTGTGTGTTTCTCTTACCTGTGTAGACTAACTACTGAGGATATTACAATTCAGTGTTGTCTGTGTGTGCTTATGTATTATTCATACACTCCGAAACTGTTTCCTTAGAGGATTTAAAACCTGATTCTTTAGTCCACCCTGTGTTTAGCAAATCAAGATAGGTGCACCCTTGGGGTAGACTGAATAAGATTCTACTTAGTTTCTATTAAACCTCTAAATGATTTCTTTTTTCCTTTGGCAAAACTCCTTAGGCCATTTTAAAAATTAAACCCCTTTATCTGAACTGTGTGCTGTTTTAAACTCCTGCGTGTTTCAGAAAACAAATTTTTGAGGGGGGGACAGGCCTTAAAACACTTTGAGAGGATTATTTCTTTCCCTTAAAGAAAAAGTCCTAATAAAAGATGCAGAACATTTAGATTAGAGAATTATTTTTTTAAAAATCTGGATGTTTAAAAGCACCTATCGGCCATGACAGCCAGCATTGTTAGTTCATTCCCTTTTTTGTTATTGATAACTTTTTATGGTACTATTTAAGGTAAGCTCAATTTGCTGGGGAAAATAATATTTTTCATTAGCTCAGTTAATAAAATGAAAAAGCAGAAAACCTTCATGTTTATTTGTTTTTGCTTTGGGGATAGTGAAATTCCACCATTTCTAGAGTTTTAAGTAGCAGTGTTGCTGTAATCTGGTGTCTTGGACAAATGTCTTTTTCCAATTACGTAAACTAGTCTAAAGTTTGCCTGTCTGTACAGGCTTTGTTTCCTTTATATCCTCAGACCATGGCAGCTTTGGGAGGGAAAAAAACACAAACAAAAAAGCCCCAAAACACCACCACAACAAAACCCAAATGTAACTTTTGCCCTTGCTGTTTTTAAAACTTTTGCATGTTCTTCAGCCATGGGAATAAAGAAGGATTTTCCTGTCGGGGAATTCAGCTTGCTGTGGATTGGTTTCTGGAAAAAGGACATAAAGATATCACTGTGTTTGTACCTGCATGGAGAAAAGAACAGTCTCGGCCCGATGCACCCATTACAGGTAACAGATCAAGATTTTCTTTGATTCATTGGTTTAAAAAGAATAATAAAAAAAGGTATTGCATTAATACACAACCATGTCATCTTGTCTGATGGTACTGTATACTGGGCTGTGGATGTGGTGTTGCACATGAGGTTGCACTCAACTGTTCTTTTGAAAACACAACGGTTTCCCTGGTGAGGAAACACACATTCAAGTATCTGCATCTGTAAACAATGCTGGTTTTGGTAACACTGCTAGATGGTTTCAACACTTTGGAGAAGTAGTGGTCATAATTTTCCAATTAGCAAACATTGTTAAGCATATAGGAACTGATTCTAAGTTGCTGGGTGAATAATAAGTAGTGTCAGGCCAGGGACTTCCTTTAGTAGGATTGTCTTGAACACTGAAGAGGCAGGATGTGTTTTGACCCATGGAAAGTACTTTTGGTTTACTCTGGGCTAACAAGAAAGCTATTGTAATGCAGTAACAACTGAGTTCTGGATGTGTTCAGGAAGACTGAGTAAAGGCACATGGTTGTTTACAGAGGAGTAGAGTGGTTGTGAAGCTTAAATATTGAATGTTTACCCAGAGCTTTGAAACCTCAGAAATAAAATGGCACTCTGCATCTAGGTATTTTTTAGTGATAATGGGGACCGTATGTGAACATCATTACAAAATGCTTTGTCAGAAAAGAAGGCAAGAAGTTTCTTATTTCAAAGGCTGCATTTCTGTCTTTCAAAACTCTTTAAAAAGCTGCTCAAATAAAATTATTTTACAGATCAAGAAATCTTACGCAAATTGGAGAAAGAAAAAATTCTTGTTTTCACCCCATCTCGAAGAGTTCAGGGAAGAAGAGTGGTTTGCTATGATGATCGATTCATAGTAAAACTTGCTTTTGACTCAGATGGCATCATTGTATCAAATGACAACTATCGGGATCTTCAAAATGAAAAACCAGAATGGAAGAAGTTCATAGAGGAGCGGCTGCTAATGTATTCTTTTGTGAATGACAAGTATGCTTTTTTCTTCAAAAGTAAAGGAATTTGCTAATTCAGAATCCTCAGTAAAAACTGAAGTTCACCTTCCATTTCTTTGCCCTTAGATTTATGCCTCCTGATGATCCTTTAGGACGCCACGGTCCAAGCCTTGAAAATTTCTTAAGGAAAAGGCCAGTTATTCCTGAACATAAGAAACAACCGTGTCCTTATGGTAAGTGCTGAAGTCAGATTGATTTACTGTATTCAAAGGTAGGTGAAGCAAGCAATTAATTAACATCTTGTCATTACCGGGAGACAAAAAAAAAGCCATTTCTCGTGTTGCCATCCAAACACTATATGCATTTTTATACCCTTCATACACATATTAATAAAAACAATGTAACAGAAAATTAAGGCTTCCCAGATATACCTTGTGGATAACACAGCCTTTTGCTGTTTTCTTCTGGTTTGTATTCAGGGAAGGAGATCTATAACTGTACAAACTGCGTTAGAGCTGTTTTGTTTTAGATAGGATTGCGTATGTTGTCCATAGTGGAGTCATGAGCCTGTGGGAAGCAAAGCGATGTCTTGCCCTCGATGCAGTGATGCATGGATGCGGGTGGCGGAGTTTGTGTCTGCCTGTATATACAACATATATAATATATATAATTATTCCTTAGGGGTTTAACATAGAAATAGTACTGTTGAGAAGCGGTGAAAGATGTAAAGAAAAAAGGATAGCAGCTGGTGGTATGGATTGGTTTTTGGTGTATTTAACATGAAAACGCTTTTCTTCCAGGTAAAAAGTGCACCTATGGGCACAAATGTAAATATTACCACCCAGAACGGGCAAACCAGCCTCAAAGGTCAGTAGCGGATGAGCTTCGAATAAGTGCCAAATTATCTGCTGTGAAAACTATGAGTGAGGGAGCCTTGGCCAAATGTGGCACAGGGCCGTCCAGCTCCAAAGGAGAGATCAGTTCTGAAGTGAAACGCATTGCCCCAAAACGTCAGTCAGATCCAAGCATTAGATCAGTAGCTGTGGAGCCTGAGGAAAAGTTATCAGTAGCCCGGAAGTCCGAGGCCAGCTCTGTCCCGTCTCTGGTTTCTGCGTTAAGTGTACCAACGCTCCCTCCACCAAAAAGCCATGCAGCTGGTGCATTAAATACTCGTTCTGCAAGCAGTCCGGTGCCAGGTTCCTCACAGTTCATGCATCAGAAATCCTCACTGGAACATATGTCCAGTGTGCAATATCCTCCTATACTAGTCACCAATAGCCATGGCACCTCAGTTAGCTATACTGACCAGTATCCCAAATACGAATCGCTGGGGGACCATGGCTATTATTCCTTACTCAGTGATTTCTCCAACTTGAGCATAAGTAGTATCCGTAACACAGATTATTACGGGGCGGATATGGACCAGGGGATGTATTCTAGAAACTCAAGCCCCTGTCCTGACAATTGCTTAAGCCATACAAGTAATGATTCTTATTCCTCTTACAATGACTTGTATCTGGGTGTAGCAGATGCCAGTCCAGAAGACAGTGTGAAGATCCACAGACTGCCATCGCAAAATCGTGTTCAGCCTTTTTCCCATGGTTACCATGAAGCCTTAAATAGAGTTCAGAGTTACGGAACTGAAGAGCCTAAGCAATCCCTTCGCAAACAGTCAGTTTCCCACTTAGGCCTACATGCCCAGCATCCAGTGGTCGGAGCACGGTCCAGTTGTCCAGGAGAATACCCTGTGCCTCAAAATGTTCATCCATCAGCTGCACAACCAAGCCGTGCCTTGGTCATGACAAGAATGGACAGTATTTCCGACTCACGGCTTTATGAAAGTAACCCTACGAGGCAGAGGAGGCCGCCCCTCTGTCGAGAGCAGCATGCCAGCTGGGATCCGTTACCCTGTGCGTCCGACTCCTACGCTTACCACTCGTATCCACTGAGTAACAACCTCATGCAGCCGTGTTACGAACCCGTAATGGTAAGGAGCATGCCTGAGAAGATGGAGCAGCTCTGGAGGAATCCCTGGATTGGGATATGTGGTGAGCCACGGGAACCACACATCATCCCAGAACATCAGTATCAAACGTACAAGAACCTCTGCAATATTTTCCCTCCGAGTATTGTCCTTTCTGTGATGGAAAAGAATCCCCACATGACAGATGCACAACAGCTGGCAGCTATGATTGTTGCCAAATTAAGAACAGGGCGTTAAAGCATTTACAGCCTCTTTTGGATAAATGAAACTACACAGCGTGAAGAACCGGGAGGAAAACTTAAATGAAGGAGGAAGGGGCCAATCTATTGTAAATATTTTCTACTAAGATAGTATCCAATTCTGTACACAGTAGCAATCATATCTATATATATATGCTGAGGCACAATGTAAGAGCTGATTGTATTGTAAATTTTAAGATTTTAAATATAGGGATTTTTAATAGTATTTTATAGGAAATGCATACCTTGCTGCATGGATAGCTCATTAAGAACTACAATGTCACGTTCAGTGTCTCAAAGCTGTTACTACAAAATTATTGTTAGCAATTCTATTGCATGTATTGGTGTACACATTCAATTTGCTTATAAATACCTAATTGGCCTTTAAAAAGTATGCTCTATATACACTCAGATGACTTAAAGGGTTTCAGCTTTGTCATTTGACACTGCCTACCGGCATATTAAATATTGAAGAAAAAGCAAACGACAAAAATTAAAATAGTCAATTTGTAAAAGGAGAAAACCTGATTTCAGCTTTTGAATGTCAATATTGTTGTTGGTACTTAAATTTCAAAATGGTTCCCCAAGAGTTTGAGTATCTATTACATTGTCCAGTACGTTGGCTCAATCCAACAGAAGCCAAAATATTTTATTAAATTAGGACCAAAACATGAAGGAGCGTGAAGGCGTCAGCGCCGTTCAATAAACGAAAAGAAGTTGAACTGTAGCTTCTCTCTTCAGAGTCGCCTCTCAGCTGCTGGCCCAGAGGAGCCGAAAGCAGAGTGTCAGGTTTATGTAAATTGGATTTCTCAGCCCGAAGCGGAAGCTGGAAGTCCGTCAGCAACTCCAGCCCTTCTGCAGCCCTTCCTCTGGGGGCAAGGACAGTGTCTGAGTGAGCCCAGCATTCGGCACGGCTGGAGAAGGGGCTCGAGAGCTGGGGAAGGCGCTTCTGGAAAAGAGATGCTACAGTTCGGGTTTGTGGCAAAGCTGCCCTGGTTTTTTTGCTCTTCGGATCCACGCAAAGGTGTGCATTTGCCTCCTGAAGGCTTTTAGAGTTCCTGTTTCGACAGGTGAGATAATTTCGTGTGGCGTTGTTTGCGCAACTGGTATCTTGCTCAGGGTGGGAACCTTTGTAGCTAAATGTCTCCAAAAGAGGCGTTTATTGTTTTTTAAGCTGCACTGACTGGACGCCCTTTTTTGAATCCATTGTATATTTCAACATTTCGAACCATTACTAACTCGATACGTCTCGAGCTAGGACTTGTTGACTTCTACTGTAGTTTTTTTCATGAAAGTTGAGAAGGCCTGGTTTATGGCCTTTTGTTTCTTCATGAGAAGGTGTGACACTGCCTAAATGTTTCTTACTGTGAAACACACGGAACGTGAGGCTGCAGTCAGGGTTGTTTCTGGTGTTTTGATAACGGCTTGCATGCTGCTTTCTAGTTATCTGTTCGTCTGGGAACAAAGTTCTATGATTTCTTCCACTTGTGTTACTGTAATGGTTGGTTTGGTTCCAAATACCTTGTGGGCTCTTTATCATGTGCAAAATACGTTCCTGTCGTATAAGAAAAACCCAAACAAACCACAATTACAGGTGCAACTACAGTTAATTCCGGCGTATTTGATAACCGTACCATTTCACACAGGATAAATGTACTTTGGTAGGGGTAACACATATAATGACCACGTCATTATATATTGAACATGAGTTAACTTGAAAGTTACTTTCACACTTGGTGTTTAAAAATAACTTCAGTTTTAATTAGTTCCTTATCGTCTCTGTTAAAAGGGGAAAAAAATAAATCTTCAGACATTTATAGTAGATGGGGAAAACAGATTTAACTCCTGACCAGTTTTCAAAAACATTTCTTCCTAACCAGCATCTTACGTTTTTAATTTGCGATTAATTCTTATTCTCTTCTCTTGCATGGTATAAGCAGCTGAGAGCAATGCCTCAAATAACCAGAAATGACCTTTTGTTTGTTGATACAAATTGTATCTCTTTTTCTTGATTGTATAAAAACTGTGTATAAAAAATAATAATAATAATAAATCTCTAGATTAACTTCAGTATTACATTTTCACCACAACGTTTGTGACACCGTGTGTCACAGGGAAGTAGCCCATGAGTAATTATGGATCTTTTTTATTTAAAAATGGGCACTTGTAGTTTATAGACAAACACGGACAACTTTTCAGAACCGGTTTACTATGTGCACAGATACTGTGTGTACACCTCGAAGCATTACATAGTTATCTTCAGTCTATTTATTAAGCAGATACATTCTTGCACTAAACTTTATGTAAAAAAGTTGCTGTGGACTCATCTGCATGTGTTTAAAACTGTAAGAATATAATTGCTATAGACCCCGCTTTATTCTTAACGGATTAATTTATAAATTATTTAGGTATAAAATGAAGTTTATTGTGCACTCACGTTTTTCCATCGTGCATGGAATTAAATATTTGTATGTAGAAAAATGTTTGTTCCCTTTTTCTCCGATTACAAAGATAAGCTACTTTAAGAGAGGTGCAGGAGGTGTTTTTGACGTTTCCTAGCGTGGAAAACGGAGCGGAAACCTCTGTATGACGCGTTGGGTGGTTTCTGGAGATACACTCATTTTTGTCGGATTTGTCTAGTCATTTTAATTGTCATTAACTTTTGTCTTACTGATGAAATATTTCATTTTCACACAACGGGAATGCTATGCCAATACAAACCCAGCATACTATTTCCCTAAGGCACTCTGAGGGCAAATAATTGGCTTTTCCCAGGAAGCTGTTGGCATCTCTTGCACGGGGAGTTACAGATGGGGTGGCGGCGCCTTACGGAAATAATTTGCAAATTTTGTGCTTGTTTTAGTCCTCCTTAGAGGTAACGAAACTTTTGTATCTGCTGTAGTCCTTCCTAATCAACTACTTTAAGTGATAATTCAGTCATCCGTGTCCGTTCTGAGGTATGTTTACAAGCCAATTCAAAACACTGACACGTTCATTAATCTTCAGCGCATAAGCTTAGATTTCTTCTTACATGGAAGAGTTGATCTTATTACCACCTGATCACAACTGTCTATATTGTAAATATAAGACTTTGTATAAATGCTCTTTTTGAGAGCATGGTATTTAAATGTTTTTAAAACTGTAACAGAACAGTTCTAGAAACTCTATTTTAATAAAATCCATGAAATTACAATTCTAGATGAGGAAAAGCAAAGGTGGGAAGGTAAAATCCTGGCCCGCTGCAACCAGAAGAGTTCAGCCGCAGACGTGGGGGCTCTGTGGGGCCAGACTGTTCTCCGGGAGTTCGGATTTACTGACCTTTCATCTTTTATCTATATTACTTTCACATAATTTGTCACTTAAAAGTGTATAACCTTAAATTCATCAATCAAAAATCAAATGCTTTATGATGGCTTAAGTTATTTATTTATTTTTTTTAAGAATTACATGTCATTAATATATTAAATTGTACATATAGATGATTTCATTACTGTTAGTCCTGTTGTTGTCGTATTGAGCTGCAGTAGTTGGCTTTATTCATTTGTAGAATGAAACATTACTGTTTAACTGTTGTAAAATTTTATAAATCTCTTTGGGTTTTTTTGGTTGACCCAAATATAATGTAAGTCTTAATGACAAAAGGAGTGAAAATGGATGTTAAACCAGTATGTGGTATTCGTAAATCTCTGTAGTGACAAGCGTGCACTGCTCTAGTTGCTGCTGCATGTAGTTCATTCCCCAGCATGAGTCTGTTTAGCTTTTGTAAAAAAAAATATGCTTTAATGGTAAACTTAAAACCAGGTGGTGGGGATAGGGTTGCTTAGAACAAGCAGAAGGATCCTCATTAAAAAACCCAGCCCCAAACCATCTAGCTCGGCGAGTTCCCCCGCCGTACTTCTCGAAGAAGTTTGCCTCAAATGGTGAATTTTGGCATTTTTGAAATTAAAAGTCAGAATAGGCGAAGAATCTGTCCAAATAATTGGGTTTAAAGATACCCGGTGCCGTGCGGGTGTACCCGCGCTGTGTAACAAACTACCACCAGGAACAGGTCAAGGGACGTATTTTGGCTACAGTGATTTTAAACCTCCAGGCTGGAGAGCAGGAGCGGGAACACGCCTCGTTTCTGTGCGACTCTGCTCCACCCAGTTGAAATATTACTTTATTTTGACTTGCCAAACCTTTACCCGAAGCATCGGTACCACAGGACTCAGAGTAGTCAGATCATTAGATCTGTCACTGGAATTTCTACGGTGTTTATTTACTGCTCCTCGTCCCTTCCCCCAGCTCCTCTCCGTGACACAGCCCTTGTTCACTGCATTTCTTGCAATATTTCAACGGGAGAAATACAGGTGCACCGTCACGTCCGCTACTCTCGCGCCCGTGTTTGGTTGGCCTGTGAAGAGCCCTTGTACCGTAGCTGTGATTTTGGTCTGTGGTATTTAAAGCCTGAAAATGTATTATAAGAATTGAGAGAAGAATCTAAAAAACCCAATATATCAGCTATAACCTGTCCCCTCCCCGCTCTATGTAAAAGGTTTGCACAATTATTTAATAATACGAAACATGTTATACTTTATATATATTAAAAAATTGCTTATTTAATAAAACCGAGAGCCATTGGATTATTTGTTTCTGGCTTTTGATTTTGTGACCCACTTTATGCGAGAGTCCCAAAACAACTGCTGTAGTCTGTCCGAATTATTTCTCACTATTTTTAGCTGATTTTACTGAAGAATCCCCAGATTCTGACACCGGACATAATGCTCAGATTTTCCATCTGTGCTTAAATATCTGAAGAACAGGACAAGAGTTTCACTTCATCAGTTCCCACAGGATGGGGCAGGTGATACAGCGTCATTTGTGACCATCGCTTTGACTCAAAGAGCTTTACTCTGGGGGGGAGGAAAGCAAAGGAAAGGAAAGTGCCAGACGCCATCATCTCCTTCTCCCCGTCGCCGGCTCTCGCCACGGCCGGGAGCCAGGTGAGCCAGAAGGCGGCACAAAACCAGCGCAGTGCCTGTATCACAAAGATGCTGTTTCCCAATCCTCAGCTGTTTATGCCTAATTTACCCCCTCAAGCGCACCACTCCCGAAAACACGTACTGGTTAGATTCCACAGTTCCAGTTTTTTCCCCAGAGCTGTAACCCCGGGGTAGAGCTGAGGCCCGCGTCAGCGGTAGCTGCTTTCGGGAATCGGAAAACAGGATGAGAGACTTGAGGAGAATTTCTTCCTGGCTACTAATAAGGTCCCACTCCTCCGTCCAATTGCTTACACTGACAAGAAATTCAAAACGTGGCAAAAGCCGAAAGGGGTCACAGGCCACAGAAGCAGCGGCCCCAGGCCTTCACTTCCTTAGAATTCCCATTTGCAGGATTCATCCCACATAGTCCCAGCCTCTAGCGCTGATCCCTTCTATAGCATCCCTTTGGAGATGGGTTTTTTTCCTTGCAGGGAGGAAGCAGCCTCAAGAATCCCTGCCCAGTGCAAAGGAAAAGATCAAATAATTTAGGAATCCATCACCATTGCCTTCAGGCTCCCCACGCAGAGCGTGCTTCTGGCAAAGAACTGCTAACAACAAATTTTATCAAGTAAACTTTTACTAACGGGGAAAAAAAAATGGTACGTAGCCAGTATTTTGCCAGCATCACCTTTTCCTTTTTGAACTCTTCGCGCTGACAGAGCCCAGAGGTACCAACCACACTCTTTACTTACGCGCTTCTGAAGTCGGGTGAAGTGGCTGCCTGTAAGTGTTAAGATTTTCTATGCGTTTATTGTGTGTTACTGACAGTAACGGCCTCGTTTCCCAGGGACTTGGGAAATCGCTACAAAATTGTCCCTCCTGTGAATTAATCACATGAAACAAACACCAAGTTTCATAATCCTGAACAAAGCAATACAAAAGTGTCTCGTTTTTATGCTGTTGTTGCTTTTTTAGTAGAAGCCCCTTTTAAAGACAATCTTAACAAATTATAACCGTTCGTGTGTTTCTTTTCTCCAGCCGTTCCCATTTTCTTTGGTTTTCCCTTTGTTCCATGCCTGCTCCCCCCCAGCACCACGTTGTTTAAAACCCACGCCATTGCTCTGGCTTCTCCTCAAGTCTTGGCATTCTTTCTTTTTTTTAAAGAATCTGGCAGTTTTGTGCTTTTCTACAAGTCGCCCACAGCACCGCATTTAACGATTTTATGACTCTGCCATTAGATGAAAGACCAGGATGCTGATTCCATCGTTCCCTCGGTGGGGCAGCGGCAGAGACGCAGGGCAGTGGCTGCAGGTGAGGAAGAAACCGGAGCAGCGCCGGATTTTCCCAAGTAAACCTTTGCCAAAGGGGAAGGCGGCTGCAGAGAGCCCAGTGTCTGCCACCACCGAACCATTCGGCTTGTTTGCATCGACAGACCTCAGAAAAACCAAATATGATGATTTAAGTAATTTCATACCCTACCAAATGTAAAAGAAAAATCCTCTTCGCTCAAAATTTCCTAAATAAGCTTGAGGAACTGCTGGCTAAGAGACGTTTCTAAAGATACCAGAAAGGGGAAGGGCTTAGATGAAAAAAAATCCCTCCGAAGAGAGAGAGAAGTTTGTTCTCTTTTGCATTAGCGCTGCTTGCTTGCAGAGAAGGAAGTGTACAATGTCTCTTCCATTTTAAACAACTTGTGGCTGTCTGGTAGAGGGCAGCTGCAGTAGCACAGGATGACAAAAAACCAGAATGCAGAAGTGGAGAGCCAGCCCAAAGCATCCACCAACCTCGCAGTTCCTCCTGTCCCCCCTCCCCCTGCAGCCGTAGGGCCCTTTTCGTATCCCTTTCTCCAGAGCGCGGGCGCGTCGCGTCAGCAGCAGCTCTGACGGAACCAAAACGATGCCCTTTCACAGCGCTGCGCTGACACGTTCCTGTTCCGTCTGCAAATCCTGCACATGGTTGGGCTGACTCCGAGAAAGGCTGCGTCCTACCCTCTGGCAGATACACGCCAACAAATTCTTACTGAGGAGTCCTGCCATAAATCCATGCTCAAACTCCTATTTTTTGACAGGTAATTCCAGAAGCCTCCAATGCCTAAGAACCTTTAATCCAGGTCAAGGAAACTGAATTTAAGAAAAATGAGCTCTAAGTCCTTTTTCTCCACAATCTTCCAACACGGTGCTCAAGCCCATCCAGGCAGGAAACACACCGGCTCTCACACCACTCACCAGCCCCAGCGAAATCATGAACAGAAATTAACGTCAAGGAGAAAACTTTAATTAAAAGGAGACAGTAGCGGCCTCAAGACTATCACTTGATAAAAAAAAAGGTGAGAAAAATAATTCTGAAAGACATTCATGCACTGGAGTGTGTTCAGCCATGCTGTAACTAGGCTGGATCCCTGAAGCTTCACATGAAATCCCAGACAGATGAAAACGGTAGCACCATCTTATCCTTGCAAAATCAGGGAAACAAGACAACATTAGCGTCACTGAAACAGGAAGGGCTCAATAGTCTGGCTAAGGAGGACCGGGGGACACTTCCCAGAACACCTGAGTGGAAAAGGGAAAACAGGATGCAGAAAGGTTTGCCTTCCGTCAGTTGTATTTATTAACCACAAAAAAATTTAAGGAACACTGAAGGATTCCAAAGTGCTCCCGCTGTATTTGGCAAACACAACTCAAGCTAAAAGTTCGTGACAGTGGTTAAGCAAGACAATGGTTACTACACATGGAACTAAAAACACACCACCTTTATCAAATATTCATTTTACATGGCAAAAAAAAAATAAAAATCAGTAAGTCTTCAAGAAAAAATAATATCCTGGGAGTGACTGTTTCCCCATCACCTTTACTAGTTCTTCCATGCCGCTTATCTGGTGCAATACCGAAAGCCGCAGAACGCTCTGCTCTCTCAGAAAAGTTGAAGGCCACTTTTTATTTTATGGAAGTCATTCTGGGTCCATAACAATCCTCCTGTCCCAGGAATATTCAGTTCTGCAGAGCTGCGAGAGGAAGAGAAATAAAGCACGTAAGCACCGAGCTGATTTAGAAGTAAATCACACCACCAAAGTCATTCTGAAAGCACTTTAAACTCGTTAAGTTCTGTTTCCAAAATAAAACCTTACGATGGCGATAAGATTCTGCACAGGGAAACCAGCCATTCCTACGGCTTCACACAGAAACTGGTGCATTTACGGAGACTTTAAAGGAAGCTGGTGTTTAGTGACACCCACAGCACGCTAAGTAACTTCTAGTTTTAGAAGGTGGCTCACTCAAACAGGCGTAAAATCCCTTTTTCGTTGGGGAAGTTGCCCAGGGCTGAGCCCCAGATCCCGCAAAGACCCGTTTACGTGACTCGTTAACACAGCGCACAAAGGGACAAGTTAAGATTTTATATTGTGTTCCCGGGCACACGGCACTGTCAAACGTAAGGCGGGAAGAACAGCTGGAGATCAAACGTAAACCTTTCCTTACCCAAAGTTTTACAACGTGAAGGAATTTAAATCACTACCGTGTTGTTAAGTGGGTCAGATAAGGGTTTGTTTTATCATTTTATTCATTACATGAGAAAGGTGAAGGTGAAAGCTAAATTATCGATAAAAAACCTCTTTAAAGGATCCACCTGAAAGCTGGTATCTGACATTGTGAAGGAGAAAAAGGGAAAATCTGGTTGTCTTGGGCATGTTTCTCACTTTCTCTATCCCTGATGCCCAAGGAGAGCTCATGCACTCCTAGCTACAGCCCAGCATCCTCCGGGATAGGAATATATTGCCTGCCTACTCACCGTCTTCACCCTTCGGCACATATTAACCATCCCTCTCACCTACCTGCTTAGGCATCTCATCCTTAGGACAACAAAATCCAGTCATTATCCACGGCCGTTAAACCATGAATCCCATTTCTGAAATGTCAGTGCAACCGCTTGACGCGATCCCTAAAGCAATTGCACGCCCCCAGCTCCACCCTCAGAAAACTTCCCAAACGGTCATTATTTGCCAAATTCGCCCCTGCTGTCAGGTAAAACCGACACTGGGAGTAAACTAAAAGCTGCCCAAACCCCCAAAAAGGTCTGCCCGAGGATGAGAGCAGCTATTCAAAGCCTCAGAGGTTGCCACAGCAACACTAAACACAAACTTTGACAACACACATCCACAGCACACACCAGAAAACCCACCGCAGAACACAATCTTTTGGGACCAGGGATGAACTACAAGCTTTTCACAGGAACTTATGCCTCCTGTTAAAACAAAACCCCCAAACCTCTGAAGACAGAAAATAATATCTGCAAACCAGACTGAGATGTTTGGAAAGTTTGATTTAAACAGCAGCTTCAAGCTATACACCGAAAAACTCCATGTCTTTTCCAGATGCTCAGTACTGGAATAACTGGCTCTATAGCTAAGGCTGCTCCTCAGAGATAGATAATTTGTCCTTGAAGGTCAAAAACGCCTCTTAAACACTCCCTGGGCAGGCAAAACGCTGCCAGAGGCCTTGCAGACAGCGCCAACACAGGAACAGCCCAGCTCTCACACCCAGCGCAACGCCGGCTTTCCTCCTGCTGTTGGAAACCAGCCCGAATTCCAGGCTGCTAACGGGGCCATTCCCTCCTCCTCATGATGTGGACTCCTTACCATTCCTGACTTCACTCCCAGGACAGGGGACAGACGCTGACACCATTCCCTGCCCAAACTGTGCTGTGCGAAGGTTGCTGAGAGCAAGCTCATGGCGGCGGAGCAGCTGCTTCTCAGGAGGGATGAAGCTAGAGGATCGCCAGGAAGAGCACCAGCACATCAGTGCTTGGGATTCAAGGGAGAAAGCGCCTTTTCCATCCTCAGTGCTACTTTGTCCCCTGGCCACTTCCTTGCCACAAGTTTTTTCCGACAGTTCATCCGCAAAGACAGCTACATGCGTGTCAATGGAGGACAGGCTCAAAATTCACTGGTTTGGGCTGGATCCTGCTCTTTTTTGAACTATTTTGCTTCTCTGAGATTGAGGCTGTTCTGTTTTGGCAGCAGCATGCTTGCCTTTGGGAAGATCCGATGGCAAACTGGAGAAACTGCACGTAAAGGGTTCCACAAGGGGCCAATCTGAGTGATAAGGGGCAGGCACGGAAACAGGAGCAGGGAAAGAATGGAAAATGACTTATCCAGCAACTGCCCCGGGGAAAACTCTGCAGATAGCCAGGCTGTGGCTTTCAGCGCAGGGAAGGCACATTCTCCAATTGCCTGAACCTCCAGAAACAACAAGAAAAGCAGAAAAAGAAGTGAAACACAGGAACTGAGATGTGCTCTTGACTGCCTGTCAAGACCGAGTTCACCTTTAAAAGGGAGGTTGTCAGCTGAAACCTGTTTTTTCCCCGCTACGTCATCAAGTTTTGCTACAGATGCACAGGAACTCTTTAGAGAGAAGCACAGACCTCAAACAAGGCCGGCAGAATTCAGGCAGATGTTGAACAACGTACATTCAACGCCTCCTGAGATCACCAAATGCTCCAGCCTTACCTGTGGACCTCGTGAATTAGGGCCGCAGCAAGAGGTTCTGCTTCTCCAAAGCCCTTTTTCCAAATTTATGTCAAACTCCACGCTCCAGGAAACCCTTTCTGCAGCTCGTTACCTTCATTCGCTTTAAGTTTGCGGAGCCAGAGAGAAAGACAAAGAGGGCCACGGCTTTCAGAAAGGACGTGCCCCATTGCCTATAATGCAGATGCTTTTTCCAAGAATCTTCCGGATATTTTCAAAGGAAAGCATCAAATTTTCGCAATCCCTCGTACCATACTGCGGTACCCCTGCAGCGAGCCTGGCAGAGCAGCTCTCTGCAGGTAGGGAAGGCGGAGGGCAGCATGGAAGAAGAAATAAATAGCAAACACACCTCTTTGGAACAGCCCGTACCAACCCCTTTTGCAGGGGAAGTGGAAAACTCTCGTAGCTGCAAGACAGCGGACAAAAGTTTCTACAGAGAGGAATACGTGAGAAGTAGCCAAGAAAATCTGCTCTGGGCAAGTGAGACAACCTTTCTGATGCCACGTGGCCTTTGGCAAAGGGAAAAGGGGCTATGAGAGGGAAATGAGAAGAATGAACAAGCTGCTGTTGTAACGCTCCTGATGAAACTTGGGATTGTTTCCAGGCAGAGCTACAGGAAGAAATCAGGTTCTGCTCCTTTTTATTTGCGGTAACAGCAGGTTTTCCTCATGTTTCTCTCTGAGCTTTTTTTCCCCTTGGCCTCCTGCCAGGCTGCCATCTGAGTGGCAGCAGCCGTTTGCCCCTTTCACCCATGCACAGAGATGCAGAAACACGTCTTCCTTTTGGCCTGGTGTGTGCTTTTTCATTTTCTACGCGGGTATTTTCTAGTAACACGAGCTGCACGACACATTGCGCTGTTCGAAAACCGGCCACCTGGAAGCAGCGCAGGAGGAGAACGAGAAAACCACCTCCTTGGCTGAATACAGAGGAAGCTCTTGCAGTCGCTCCTCTGTGCATCTGAAGCCACACGGAGAGCAATTACTGCGGGCAGAGGGGAAAGCAACACCTGCTGGCTTTGTTCAGAGCCTGCACAATGAAGCACTGAAATCCATATATCATGGAATCACGCAATTTCAGAGTTGGGAGGGACCTCTAGAGCTCATCCAGTCCAACTCCCTGCCAAAGCAGGATTTGCCAGAGCACATCACTCAGGTGCATCCAGACGGGGATGGACAGTCCCCAGAGAAGGGGACTCCACACCCTCCCTGGGCANGACTCCCAGATCCTTTTCTTCAGGCTTCCAACTTTTTTAGTCTGCAATCAATACGCAATCAGTCCTGGCCATGACGAAATCGCATTTCAAAACGCAGTCCAGGCATCTTCCTCCAAAGGAACTTATCGCTACTGATAAGGGAAGGAAACATTAATTGGTCAATTAGTTTGATCTAAACCATTGCAGAATTTCATCTGCCAACACGAGAGACAGACTTTTGACAGATTATTTGCTGCCTGTGACCCACCTGCCGGAATGGTTTACTGGCCGGCCCAGAAAGAACGCTCAGTCACAGAGGTGAAAGGACAGCATAATACTTGCTACCCTATGAGAACTCTACCATTTAATGAAAATAAAAGATATTTAAATACCTTTTTTCCCCCTAGTCAAACACAGATCAAAAGATCTGCAATTCTGAAGGCAGCAAAGAAATGCTCATCCTTTCGAAAACGAGGAAAAAGACGACAGATCTGTTTGTTTCGCAGGCTGCAAGACTCCAAATGCTGGCAGATGAACAGAAGCTGCACAACGGTATCAAATCCACAACTTAAAACACCTCCATGTTTGCTCTCCAAGTAGCCAGAACTCGGCGCTTCAGAAGAGAGCGCAAAACCAAACAGAAACAATAAAATACAGGTATTGCAAAGTTGCTTTTTCCTAATCTGAGCCCTCTGTGTATAGGCCTCCCCAAGTATACTCCTCCTGAAAATGAGTACTAACTACATTCAACAAGATAGTCTTACTGTTTCTACAAACACCTCAAATTAGTTTGACAATTAGTTGGGTTTTTGGACAACAGTGGTTACATGTGGAGTAATCACAAAAGTGGTTCCTTTTCTTGAAATGAGCACAGGTTTTGGGTCTTCCAGATTCTGTTGTAACGATTCCCGCCCACCCTCCATCCCCCCATCCCTGGCAATTGTGGAACAGAGGTCTGTCCTGAGAAGTGGTTTGGCATCTCTCCAACCTCCCCTTCATGCCTACGGATGAGGAAACATGCCGCCAGCCACCAAACAACACTCCTTTCCTGCAGGTTTGCTTTTTCTCCAACATCAAAAGCAGTTAACAGCAATAAATTAAAATTAATCCACCTTCTGGATTTGCCAGTGGGTTTTGATTCCTCTTTTTCCCCGTCTTTTAGGCAGGAAAAACTCTTTGAACCAGTACTGTCTTGTATAGCTTTACAGCCGTGACCTCGGCGGTGCCTTAAGGCACTTCAGTACCTTTGTGCCGCAAAGACACGCAGCGCAGAAGCCAAGGAGGTCTGAAGAAGACAAATTGTATGATTAGAAGCAAAGCCTCAGGTTCTTCTGAGGCACCTTCTGGACAACAAGGTCTTGTAACTCACACAAGAATCATGCAGGAGCAATTATTATAAATCTTGTCATTGCCATTATTTAAAATGAAGTTTCTTCAAAGATGACAGCAGCAAATTCTGATTAAAGCGAGCTTCAACACAACTTACAAATTCCTAGAAGCAATTAATTATATCTCTATGGCAATTTCACCCTTGAATATATGCTAAAATTGTATTATATTAAAATATGAAGAAAAGGCATGCAACAATCTATGCAGAAGACTATTTTCAAGACAATATGAAAAAACCCAACAGCCTACAGTGAGTAGAAACTGGTGTGACCTTTGCTATTTTAAGTTTCCAGGATACTGCTTTTCCAGAGTACTTCTGCTGCGCTTGCCTTAGCTGCTATAATGTTCCACCCAAGAAGTGGCTGAACTTTGGGGTTGGCAAGACAGTTCCTCATGCCCCTGCTCCGTAGATTGCTTCGGCTTTCTCTGCAGCGAGAGTTCAAGAAGCACAAGTAATTCTGCGCTACACAGACCAGGCACCGCGCTCCGTGCAGGTCTGCAATGCAGCAGTTAGCGGGGACTCATTCTGCTTCTGTAACATAATCACGAGGCACTGCACTGCAGCAGAAATCAGCTCTTAGGCGATTTCTTCAGCAAGTCAGATATATCACGTACAGCGCTTTCTTCTTTTATTTCCATGGTGCATGAAGAGAACACAATGCCGTAGGTAAAAAGTGAACGATACCCTCAGCCTTAACTGCAAGGTATTTACTGATGGCTGAGGCTTCCCCCTCCCTTTTTTAAAAGCAAAATATGGTTTCTAAACCCGCCTGTGTAATTGGTTTCACTGATGGCTAGTTCCATGGCAACATCAGAATAAGCCTCTTTGCAAAGCGCCACCACAGAAATTCCACCCTTGCCCCCAGGACAGGCATTGTGAGAAAAGATCTAACTCTCTCCGGGGCAATCTCCTACATTGCACTATAAAATGAAATGGCAGCTTCCTTCTAACCATAAAACTGCGAACAATCAATCTACACCAACCACTCTGTCATGAATTCCTTAATGTCACCACATGTTTTTTCATATCCTTGCAGGAACCAAGTAACTAAGCATTACCTACAAGAAAAACACCAAAGAAAATGGAAAAAAACCAGGTCCTTCCAGCTCTCCTATCAAGAGGAGTGTTATGGCAGATGTGAGCAAGAATTTATAACACAAATTAGGTTTGTCTCTTCCAGGAAGAGAGGAGCCGTGCGCCTTGGCAAACATTTCTGTTCCGGTTACCGGCAGCTTATTCTCCAGGTCAAGGTAGGGGCCACAGCCAAGTGTGCAAATAAGTCCCATGCCACACAGCGCGCTGCTTCCTGAAGATAACCCATGTCATTCCAAGGATCTTGCCTCTGCCAAATATCTCCTCGAGGGAGGGGATTCTGCTGCTCCATTCTGTTCTGGTGTGACCCCACGTGGAGCACTGCCTCCAGCTCTGGAGCCCCCAGTGTAAGAGGGACATGGATCTGTTGGAGTGAGTCCAGAGGAGGCCACAAAGATGATCAGAGGGTTGGAGCCCCTCTGCTGTGTGGACAGGCTGAGAGAGCTGAGGGGAGACTATGACCTGAAGTATGGGTAAGCAATGGCTCACCTGTGGAAAATCATTAAACGGTGCATTCTAAAGAACAGTTTATAAAGAAAATGGTTCATTTGTAACCGTGAGAATCTATTTCAGTATCTAATTAACAGTATAAATACTTTTCTCATTTTGTTTTAAAACTAGAGCAACTATATAGTTATGCATTTTTTAAAAATTCGTTTATGATCAAGTACAAATCTGACTTTCCAATGATTTTTACAGCATGGAGGGGAGGAAAACACCCCAGACAAGTTTATTACAAGAAAGAGGCCTTTTAAAAAAAACCAACAAACAGCGATGCATATTTCCTACACTATTAACCTTCATGGAGAAGGAGGATGACTGCATCCTAGGACATCTTCCAGAGCGTGCACCATGCTGTTAGGGTCCACATTTAGCTGTACATCAGCTCCAGTACGCAGAAGCGTTTGCACTAGCTGAGATCAAAGGTCTGGGTTGCCTGTCTCCAAGGGGGTTCAAAAGCAGATGCATAAATAAGCACACAAGCAGAGAACAGAACAGTGTTCCCAGTTACCCTCCCACCTGCCAGCAGTTAGTGAATCAGACATCGCTGAGCCAAAGGTCAGCCTTGTGTTTAGATGCACTTGTTGACGTGTGGGTGTTTGTTTTGTGTTTGGGGTTTTTTTTCCCTCAAGATCCTTTAAATATGTGCCTTTGCAAACTATTCAAGCAAAAATCTCAAAGCACCTTCAGAGACATCCAAACTCCCAGAACCACAGTTCCAGCTTCCATGTTAATGATGCTGGGGTGCTTTGCTCTTGAAGCATGATAAGGGAAGCAAGGCTGGGAAAACCAGAAATCTTACACATTTCAGGCATTTAATTGATGTGCAAAAATCCTAACACAATTTACCTCCCAAAACTCTTTCCTATTACCCTTATATGCCCTCCAAATCCAACGAATTAGATCACATTTATTCTGAAGTCACCAGCGGTGACATTAAGCCAGGGACAGACTGGAAGCTTTACCAAGTCACGATTTAATCATAACGCTCAAGTTCTGCTTGCCAGTGCTGTAAAACTGCCGAGACTCAAACTGCTTCACATGACTCACCGCAACAACCGTGCATCACGAAAGCAGCTCCAAGTGTCAAAGTTTGATAAGAAGGAGAGAGGAACATAACACTGAAGGCGCAGCAGGACCAGCCGCACCCAGTTATTGCTTGCTTCATGGTTCTTCTTTCTAGTTGTTAGCAACTATGATGGAACTCTAAAACACAGAGGACTTTTTCTTGTTGGACTATAACCAAAATACATTGGAAACACTCTCTAGAAAACATCTCCAGGTCAGCTGCCAGCATCCACAGCTGAGCCTTTCCTATGAAGGGATAAGCAAGCAAAACTTCTAACAGTAGTAGGAAGAAAAGATTTAGTGGGTATTAAATGAAAGCAGCCAAAACCAAAGTAAAGGCAATGAAAACACAGTTAATTACCTTGCTAATGACAAAGCAATAGAAACTGCGAGGTTGTGGGGTTTTTTTGCCAGCTGTAGGAGCAGCTAGTAGTACACTGATGGCACACGCTTTTGAGGAACTTGGGATATAGGAGAATGTTGTCATGGCGATGTATCTCAATTCTTCACCTTCCCTGTGAGAGTACAGGAGCATATTGCCACTGTCGGCACTTCTGTTCAACAAAACCAAACAACTACCTGCTCAAATCTCACCACCAGAAATGCTGGAAGCTGCAGCAGAATGACCACTGGTATGGGGAGGGAAAAGGAGGCAAAGCAGCTGGAAGACCAACAGAAGAACGACCAGCTCATCTCTCCAACTGCCCGCAGCCGGAAGATTAGAGGTAAAAGTAAGAGACACAGATTACCAAAGCTCCCAAACCACTGCTGTTACCACATAACATGTGGAATAAAAGCATCAAGAATAAAATGTTGGTAAGAACATCAGCTGCAAAAATTGGGCAGCAGAATAGCAATAGTTTCTGCTTGCTGTTTTCTCTCCAAAAATACTCACATTTCTCAGGAATCCAGAAATAGAAAAGCCTGGGGGCTTTTTTTTTTTCCCCCCTCTCTTCTGGGGGTCTTTTACAGTACCCCTCCTGCTCTCAAGTTTAGCCTTTTAGGTAAGAGGAATTTGGCAAGGGTGGAGTTTGTATAATCTCATCTAGGCTCCTTTCCCATGGAAGGTTGGACCAGATGATCTTTCGAGGTCCTTTCCAGCCTGGCCTATTCTGTGATTGTATCACAATACTTGGAATGGAACAGTGATGCGCATGAGATGACTTATATTCCATGATAATTCAATCAAAATTAAATATAGAATACAACTAAGAATATAAAATTTAACAGAGATGTTTCCACACTCAGAGTAAAGCTGTAACTAATCACGCTTCACTACTAGCACTCACTTTAACTCCTGCTGACACTAGCAAAGATTTTGTTAATGTCCAAGGCAAAATGACAAAAACCCACTTAATAGTAATTTTAGTGATTTTTTATTAATAAGTGAATTGGGTAATACGTGCTGTGGATATTCAGACAGTGGACTTGAGCACAGCCAAGTTCTAGCTCCTTTAACATCTACGTCAGTGGTATGATATAAAGTTTATATCACGAGGAATTCCTTTGCTTGTAGAGCAGAACCTGAAATCATTAGCTGATTTTTAATTCCTGTTACTCCAGAAACCACTCCAAGAACTACACTGGGATCATAGGACACCCGAAGCCTACAATACGCAAGTCAAAAAGGGCACATGCTACAGCTGGTTTCAAGTAGCAGCGTACAAACCAGCCAGAACAGTGAATGACGCTACTCCACATACGCTTCATTACAGCCTCCGTAACGATGGTTCCAGCTACCGTGCACAGAAAACCAACGGAGCCAATAAGGATCACATTAAGAAACCCCCACCCACCTCTTGTCAGAGCCTGCTGACTCCACGCCAAATGGCACTGATTACTGCAGCCAATTAGAATTCTGCCGCAGCTCCTTATTCTTACCAGTGATGTCACCTACCTGAACATCAAGGCAAAGAGCTTTACGTTTAAAGTCTCCGAGATCAAGTATTCTGTCATTTGTGATTACAGTGGGAGTGCCAAGGCTCTGCAGTCTGGAAGCAGATCTGCAAATTCCAGGAATTTGCCTTATTCCCAACATGTTGCAAGAAACATGATTCATGGCTGGCTGACACCAAAGGGCTCTTGTGCTGATTCAGAGTGGGTTTTTGCACCCAGTATATAGATTTACTCTTCTTTTGGGGATGATAAACTATCAGAAGACAAATGGTTACCTGCTCTCTTCACAGTCTGAAAAGAAATTCATGCCGTGCTCAAAGCACAGGTCTTGTCAGTGATTAATATCATTTGAGAGGACTCTCAAAGGATAACTCGTTTAACCTCTCATATAGAGAGGCAGGTTTAATCCTGCCTTTCCAAGTGTTGGAACCAAGGATTTCCTAAGTATTGGGACCATCAGAAAGAGGAGCAGTAGGAAAGGATAGTTTCTTTTTGATTACCTAGCAATCTCCAAGATTTTACATTTCGATTCGACAAATCAAGCAGAAACAATACCCTCTCAGCAGGCCTGAGCTGACAAGAGCAGACTAGTCTCAAAGAGATGACCAAGAAGATGGAGAAGAATGGAAACCTTGGTCTTTAGAAGGTTTGGAACTGGAAGCTAATCTGAAGACAACTCTGAATATGTGAAAATGTAAGTATGGGCAAGAGCACATCTTTGCAATGCAACACCCCAGGCTGCACGACTGCCACTTATTCACGTTTTTTGGAAGCTACTGGATTGCACCCATCTTCTAATCAGTGATTCTTTCCCTGTAGACAGTTATCCCATCAAGTGTTCAAGAAAATAACTGCCATTCATTTATATTCTGAAGTGTTCCTTGGATTAAAATACATATAATTCCATCTCCTATTGTGTGTGAGATGAAATTGATTGGACAGTTTACAGCAATCAAGTTCCTTTGACTTCAAAGGGTGAAATAATGACCCTATTAAAACGTCTTCAGTGGGACAGTTTAACTGGATAAGATTCATTTAGTAACAGAGGTGATCTAACTAAAGCTTTATAGAATGCTACCATTATTTCCATGACAACCTCTATTTCTCTACTGAGGTCAGATCTGCAGCTTAAATTACCGGCTGCAGCTCTGAAAAGGTCACTGAGGCGACACCATCATACTGTGGGTGAGGATCAGAGCCCCAGTTCATAGAAACGGCGTTTTCAAGCCTGCTGAGGCTGTGCTAATAACTTCCAAACTGCTAAGCAGCAGTATCTCATAATCCTTGCAATGGTTTCTTTTAGAAAGAGCAGGAGGAGTGAAGGTGGTAAGATTACAAGCTGGCTTCCTCAAAGGCCACCATGGAAATCATATTTTTGATTGCCAATTAGGACACTGCATGTAACTTTCAGATAGCGCAAAAGACCCAAGGAGTGCAACACAAAAGTACATTCCCAGAAGGGAATGAGAACAGCAGCGATTACAAATAGCAGCTCTCGGACTTGATGATGGGAAAAGATGAAGGAGGCAAATGCAGAGAGGGAAGTGTTGAGTATATTCTTTCAGCTTCAAAGGATGACTGTTAGCGCTTCATGAAGTAACTTACCAAGATACCGGTGAGTTGTCACAGCAATAACTTCTGTGCAAGCATACTGCCAGACTAATGCGGTGCAAACAAGCAGGAAGAGCTCCTTGTTGCGGTGGGGGAGGGTGAGGAGCAGAGTTTGCCCTCGGTTGGGTTAACCATCAGATGAATAACGGCGACTGTAGTGACATAGACCTTACTCAGGAAATGTACTACAGTCTGCGTTTTGAGCATACAGAAAAGAGACACGTTTACATTCACTGATGAGAAATTCTCAGCATATTCACCGCCCCAGTTATGTACAGGCAATTCCTTCCTCAGGCGTTACAGAAGTAATCTGCAGTCAACCACCTCCTATGGCTACCTTCTCTTCTCACCTTCAGGCTTCCCACAAAAGCCTTCAGCAAACCACTGTGCATTTTAGAATGACTCCTCCTTCCTATACAAGATTAGGCCGTCTGGGAAAAGTGACACTGGGGGAGGCTAAAATGACTTCCAAGGCTTCTAGTCCTGAACACTTTATTTGCAAGGCCACAGTTGTTCCCATTAAAGTTACTCATCCCAGTAGTATCACCTGGCAGATTCTGCACCAGCTCTCAGCAGCCTGCTTTAAAAATTCTGCACTGCCAGGTTAGTAACTCTAATGGTCAGCAGACTGCATCTTAACTAACAGCATCAGACAACACTCCAAGTTGTCAGCACAGTCTGAAGAGCAAACTGTTACGCTATTACACCAGCACTGCAAAGGTCCTTCCAAACACACACATCACTTGAAAAATCCACGAGACGCGCAGTCAGTAAATATTAGAGATAGTAGTAGATATTTGGGTCAAACTATTGAGTTGAACAGAAGGAGGAAATTTCATCCTTAATTTTTCACATATAGTACACGGTGCAGAGTGACAAATGCATTTCATGGTTCAGGGGCAAAGTCCTGCCCACACCATTACTCACGTTGTATTGGGAGACTTCCACTCATCTCTCGCTGGCTGATCAAGCAGGGACATCATGGAATAATTATCCAGCATGAGAGCATCAGGGTCATCTGTCTGACCTGGGAGTTTCCCAAGAGGAAAGTCTTTCCATCGTATTTCATCTGGGTAAAAACAGTACATAAACGAGAAGTCTGAGATCCCAAGGGAGATTTTCAAAAAAACAAGATCTCCCCCCAAGACCACAAATATTGTCTCATGCAACTCAGCCATTCAGCAAAAATGACCAATCTCAGGTACACAGCCAAAATAAGTTGGAACTATAGTTTTAACTTAACTAGTTTTATTTCTAACCTTACTATCTCTTCAAAAGAAGGTCACTGTAGTATGTGAGACAACAGGGACACATCTGGAGTCACGTAACGTTACACAGACTACACAGTGCAGCTCGTCCAAAGCACTGTGAGACGATGTCCATTAAAAGAAATGCCACAGTATTGTAGAGCAACCCTCTGTATTTACCTTCCTCTTTTAAGCATACTTTCGTTTGAAACATACACATTGACTCACATACATTAACTTTAAAAAACAGCGCAACAGTGACTACAGAAGAACTGAAGCCACAAAAGCAGAAGAGCATAAGGCTGGGTAAGATTAATTAACCAACAGAACAATTCTGGACAGACAGGTGGGCTGGGATGAGATGGCAAAGAAAAAGAATATGACAATGCCTTGGAAACTCTGCTATTTGTTTTTACGAGCACCTATTGCTGCTCCCTCTCCACCACTTCACATTCCTTAGATCTGGCTTCCAATGGGGGCCAGAAACTTCATAAAGGGAAACCATCCATCACAACTGATAACATCAGCGAGCCCATTCCTTCACACTGTGGTGCCAGAATTTCAAAGGCAGTTCCCAAGAGGGAAATCCCCTTTTAAATTTCATTATTACTTCACATCCTACCAAATGAAAGATACAATTTATTATGTGCCATTGTTTTGACAATAAGAATCCTTAAGCCTATGAGCTTTTTTGATACCAGAACATTTATTTCTGGAGCGCTTACTAGCAGTTCAGGGAAGACCAGGAGACAATATTCAGAAGCTATGGCACGGCACTCCACTCCAGAGAGACAGCAATAATTACACAGACTATTTAAGACCCCTGCTAATCACGTACACTTGGCCATTTCCTCCTCTTTGCCTGAAACTGATTTGTTTTACGTACCAGGTACGTGCTCAGAAACCCAAGCACTACCCTAAAGAACTAGCAGATTGATTTGGTTTTCCTTTTATACTGTTCTTGGGCATTTAACAGAACAATAGGTCTTGACACAGGATTTTGCTTTCTAAGTGCTACAATTTTACTATTAAAAAAGCGGCAGAAATAGCATTTGGTAACATCCAACACAGCTGTAAGGCAAATTACCATTATATATATTTAACAGACTAAGCCCCCTCTTTTGGCAACAACCTCGTAAATAGCTGATATCCCACATGTTGTCATGGGTTTGTACAGACCTACTGACTATAGTTTTATACTGTTTAGGGATGGTAATTACACAGATGTTATTCAAACAAAAATTAAGTTTATCCACAATTACACAATAAGAATATTCACAAATATCAAGTGGTTCGGGACACAATGTGTGTTCCTTCATTGAAAGCTTTGCTTGATTTGAACCAAAGTCACTGAAGCAGAGGACAATTTTGCTTCTGTTCTCAAAACGTCCAGCTCTAACAAGCTGTTCACATCAGCATAACTAAGCCAAGCTGCTTAAGCAGATCTCTTTGGGGTTTGGTTTTTTTGACTTGGAAAACACTTTGCTGTGCGTGAGGAGCAAGAGGTCATTATCTTCTAATGGCTGCTTTTCTTCTTCTTCCTTTAAATATTGCTTTCCCTCCAACCCCCCTCCCACTAACCTCCTCCTCCTGTCTCCAAGTCCCTCCATAAATCACCCATCTTCTTGGCTACAGAGCCCTTGACCCCAACGAGAAAGTACAGCTACCATAATAAAGCTGACAAAACACTGGATATACTGTTTATTCCCTCTTGCCTTGCTCCTTTATTTTGCTCCACCATGTCATAACAGCAATCTTCCTGGAGCATAGAACTTACGAGCATGATTAGTGCTTTCCAGCACAGACAAACTGTGCTTTTGAATACCCCAAGTCTGACAAACAGAAATTCAAGAAACATTCATATTTCCTTTGCCATTCATAGCAGTGGGCATATATGCTGCCCCATCAATTGGATATATTGAAATTTTAAATGGTTTGGAAAAGCCTGATAAAAAATTTAATGAGGCAGTAACAACACGCTCCTGGAAAAAAGCACTTATAGTATTTTAAGAGTTTGAGAGATGACTCCTGCATATAAACAGAAGAGTGGAAAAAACCCAGTTTTCAGCATTTTGGCATTTAGATGATTTTGAAGCACACTTCAATTCTGGCCAGGCCCAGAGGGCTGAGATACCTTGGCACGTCATTTAACATTTGCCAGTGGCAAAGACTGTCTAAGTCTTACAAAGTCATTTTTTACCTGCAGTGATCTGCCAGGCGGACCCTTTCAGTGCTGCCATTTTCTCAGCAATAGCCACTGTGTTACGAGAATGAGCAAGTCCTTCCAAAGGATTAGTTTCAGTTACCATCTCTTCTTCCTCTACACCATCATCTCTCTCCAGCACATCATCTTGTTTCTTGACAGTCTGCCCTTGATTTTTAACCTGATTTTCTTGCCTGGCTCTCCACTGTAAGTTCTCTATTGTGTAAATTGTCTGTTCACTGCAGTCTGAAGAGAGGCCTGGACTGGACAGAGGGCCGCCTCCTTCCGTGTAAACATAAGCGAGATAGAGAAGGTCCTTCCGCGAAGAATGTGGCAAGCGAGGTCTCATGATTGCGAGGATCCTAGAAAGGAAAAGGGCAATGTAAAAATCTGAAAAGCAAAAGAGATTCCAGAAGAAGGCTATCAAGCTGAGCAGCCTTTTAAGTGTGAGTTTCCTCCAGGACAGCTCACTCATATAGCTCCTCTAACAGGCCAGTCTGATTATTCCCTGGTGGATGTATGCTGAAATACTCCCTCTTTGTGATTACAATCAAGGACTTCAACTGAATTCCTGCTTTGCAGTTTTCATGTGAAAAATTTACCACCTGTGCTATATTTGTACCACCTGTATAAGCAGTGACAGCTCTGCTACCATGTCACTTTTCTTTTGACCAGGTTGCTTCTTTAGTACCTCCCTAGACAATTTCTGCTTTGAATTTCTCCTCCTTCTTCTGAATGGGGAGATGACCAGCAACAAGCAGGGCTTTATATGCACCTGCCACAATTTCTACTAGGTGCAAAGGAAAGGAAGGGAATGCGGCTGTAACTCAGCATATCACAAGGGAGCGGGTCAAAAGCTGTTACAGAGCACTGTTTGCAATCCCTTTTCTAGGTCACAGGAACAAACTTACAGTTGTAGAAGGTGTGGGGTTGCCCAGCAGGGAGCTTCCAAGCAACTGTTAGTCAGTCTGGTCCATTCCAAAGGAACTTTGTGGAGGAACAGCTTTTTCATGGGCTCCTGATTGTTACACGGCTGGTTTTTATTCCCTTCAAAGAAGATAATGAAAACAATAAGGTGCTCAAAACTCATTAAAAATATGCCCTTTGCAATTTTACTGGAATACTCATTGTCAAATAAGCTGGCATTCCAATCCAAGTCCACGACCAGGTGCACTGACCAGATACACCAAGGCTGTTACAAGGGACTTGCCAATGCGCCGACGGTGAGGTTAGCTCCACGAGACACGACCACGGTAAGGTGCAGATGTTCCCAAGCTGGTTCTGTGCATGCCACTCCAGACAGGAAAGCCACAAGATGCGTTTGTACAGTATCATCCCAAATAAATGCAGTACACTGCTGCAAGGACCCCAGACCATTCCAAATAGCACTGCAATGAGTAGTCTTAACAGCTGGGAACTGCTACTGTTCAGGGATCTTGGTACATACTAGACACACTCAGCTCCGACTGAAAGCATCAGACATGAATCCGTGACTGCCACAGACACTGGCAAAATCTTGGTGCAGACTAAGCCAGCCCAGGAGAGGAGAGAAGAGGTGGCAAAATTAACCATCTGGAAGCCTCCTCAAGGATACACTATAGCGCAGTATAAAAGTCCTGTTAGAAGAATTCCTGTGACATGCTTCCAATAATTAAAGCTCTTTTGTGCCCCTCTCTCTGAAGTGAAACATACAGTTTGCCAATTTAAACAATTCTTGGGAGTTAGGAACAGAAAGAAAAATATTACTTATTATTTTCCTGGAAGTTTAGACGGCATGACAAATCTTCTGATAGGATTAAAAACAGAAGTAAGACGATATAATTGTCTTATAAAGGCAGGCTTCTGTTAAGTGAGGAAAGAACTGGGAACAGGGAACTTAGGTTGCACGTAACACCTTCATTTGTTATCTGCTACTGTTGTTTCCTACAAGTACTAATATCTGGAAAAAATAGCACTTAAGGGTCTGATCTTTCATGGAAGAGATTGGCTTTTCCTGTCTTGAGAGGGCTGCAGCAAAGTTGCCATGTCAATTTTTTGCTAAGAAATGCATGACTTAGATAAGATGCAGGTTGAAAAGTAGTAAGAAATGCAACAAGAAAAGCTCTACATTCACATGACACGATGTAATAATGAGGTTATTGCCCTTTCCATCTAAAGGTCACATCACTCTCCCAGTTTTCCGAGTACAGAAGAGACTCTTACATTTTTTACAGGCAGGAATTCTAGACATACTCACCTCCATTTACTCTGCCAATGTCAGTCAGGATCTCAGAAATCCAGTTGATCAGGAACTGAGACCGGAGTTCTGAAGAGTCAGAACATTCCTTCAACTCCATAAACATTTTCTCTATTAGAGTCTGTGTAAAACTTCGGGAAAGGAGGCCTGTCAGCAAAGGCTGCCAAAAACAGTAAAACATCTGTGGAATTTTGAACTGCCATACCTCTTTATTTGCTGCAATAATAAGAAGAAACAAAAAAGAGAAACCAAAAAATCACTGTTTTTGTGAACCACGGGTGCTACACTATGTTCAAACTGAAGTAGTTTGTTCTGAGAGCACTGGTTCCGGGGTATTTCCTGGGATCCTCACTGAACCTGAACAATTGTTTTCTCATGTCAGGGAAGTAAAATAAGCAGCATATTGATGATTAACACAACAGCTCAATGAAAGTAAAAAATACAATGTCTGATCTCATCACATGGTAAACCACAGGAAAATCTACCTGTTTTGCAAATGCCTTTCCAGTTTCAGCTTATTTCACACATAATGAAGGGCTATTCTGTTTAAAAACTATATCACATTGAACAAAGCAACAGAGAATCAAAAAGCTCCTAAATTTTTACTACTGTAATATAGTCACATAAATTTAAAGATCTTTCTTGGAAAGTTGTTTGGCTGGTCTTTCCAGGAGGTTCCAGGGAAACAGACAAATTATCAATTTTCATTGCCTCTTGGTACCTAATTCTCTTGCAGAAAATCCACACAACTCCAGATGTATGGACAGCAGCACAGAAATAAGATGCAACCAGTGAACGAGGCTCAAAAAGCCATTTAGCTTTGCTTCATATCTTCAATGTAGAAAAGAAACTAGTGGGAGTTCATGAAAGCAGCTACTGCAGATAAGGGCAGAGATACAAGCTTCAAAAGATGTTTTGGCCAGGCAGCATTCAGTGCTGAGAGGTACCCTTCCACGGTAAGGGATTTATCTAAAAGCACTAGCTGAGCATTGCCACAAAAAGGTCTGGAGAACAGGTCAAAGGATGTTTAAGGACCCAGATACACAAAAATATGCAGGGAATTACAGATTTCAATACAATGAGAAAAAAGGAACAGACTTAGACATAACACTAGCTATGTGCTTTTTACTTAAGTGGTGCCCAAAACACTAACCTTCATACTGGATATTTAGCATCTTCAGACAATCCATCTTTGGGATGAGAAAGCCGTCACTGAGAAGAGCTTCAGCCACTGTCTCCCTAGAGCAATCAGAGAGTCTTATCAATACCATTTACTCCTTTTCATATCATGACACTACTTGCACCAGTTCTGAAACAAGTTTGAGAGCCAAATACCTTGAACTACGATGAGATGTAGCTTGTTGTAAAGCACTAAAATTTATGCCAGTTTTGGGCTAGATAGAACCCACTAGACTTGGAAGGAATGTGTGGTTGTGCAAACTGGAACAGAACCAGACCCATTTCTGCTTGAGTTGCAGAGGCAAATATCTTGGTATTTCAAAAGCACAGGAACATTTGCCATAAACATTTCAAAAGCACAGGAACATTTATCATATTAAAATACCTATGGTTTGCAGTATGATCCAAACCTTCTGCCAGCAGGCCAACCAAGATTTGAGGACCTGACCCACAGAGATAGCTTAATTTTGAGGGGAAAAGCCACCCTGTTGACTTGCTGACAAGGCACACCGTAGGGTGCAGTTCTCAAATGAAAGCAAGAAGCTGAGTCCTTAAATTAAGCATCTGCAGAAATACATAGGAGACTGCAGGAACAACCCTGTCTTCAGCCAAGAAGGAAAACACCATTAGTCAGTCCTTCAGAGAACTAAATTCTCATGGAAGCCTCTGGGGGAGCACAAGCCCATCTGTATTTGTGATACACAACAGGCTCCAAGCGGCTGAAAGAGTAAACAGTTGCAGCATTTCAGCACAGATACGAAGCAAAGCAAAAGCAATTATCACAATGGGATTCAAAACCAACTTCTAGGAACCTCTGTGATCGCCTATATAAACATATACGCACAAACATATGTCTAAAGCTTGCGGAGTTTCTTTGTTTTTTTAAGTAAAAATATGAGTTGACTGTAAGCACTTGAACACTCATTGCTGTTCTGGTAGCATAACACTATTCATCTCAAACAAATGTCACGGTGGAGAATGGTAGCAAGGGTTGGAGAAGGCAGAGCTTTTATTGAGTTTCTGAAGAAATGAGAGAATCTGTGACCATTCACACAGGAACATTTAATGGAGAATTCCCTCTAATGAAAGATAAATCTGCACTTAAGAGAAACCCCATGCCATACCACTGTATTTACGTTGATATATAAAAAGCAATGGAAACCTGAGTGCAATAAAGTCTCATTTTCAATACTGTTAACATGCAATTACTAATAAATAGAAGGTACACGTATGAATCCTTTCAGAAAACTGTTTTTAATCAATTTGGGCACTCAGAGAAAACATGTAGGTGGTTCTAAAAAGCTGTATATAGGTGCAGCCTTCCATTAACTCTAAACACAACAGCTCGTGTTCTTTAAAAGTTGCATCTGGATGGATGCTGGAATAAAAATGGCATGAGATGAAGTAGGTGCTCAAGGACAAAATATGGGAGTGAGCGCCAAGTCCTAGAGTTTGCTTCCAACCCACCTCAGTCTCCCCCTTCATAAGATGTATGTACTTGTGATTTGCCTGACTGTTCATCACAGTCTGCAGAAAGGACACTCCTGCAAAGCTCAAGATGTGAATTTTTTTTTTTTTTAAAGTCTTAAATTGATTTTCAAGTAAATAATTTTACCCCCTGCAGGACTAAAATGGGGAAAGTAGGCATAAAGAAAGCTTGAATGAGGGGAATGATGGCAGCATCTGGCCTACATTGCTTGAACCAAAAACAGAGATTGAGAACGGACAAAGTAGCTCTTTAGTACAACAACAGTAAGCAGAAAATTATCTCAATACCTGCTAAAATCTGGTTCCAATGACTGCTGCCTCATGTTGAAACAACAGCTGTGGAGCAGAGCCTGTACCGTGATGCTGGTGAAACACTCCCATTACATCACTATTGTTTCAGGTTCTTCACAGAGAGCATTGCACAAGTGCAACAAAACCCGTGCAGAGCTACCACGTGATGATGCATGACTGGATCTTGCCCAGGGGCCTGGAAACCAACACCACCCTCTGTGGTACCCAGCACCAGAGCCCCGCTCGGCACTTGGTTTCCAGCTGTGCTAGCTAGAATGAAGAAAGTAAAGGTTTAGGGTCACCTATTCGGCTGTGAAGAAAGATGTCAATCAAGTCCCTTGTCCCACTTCTCTCTATGTCCTGATAAAGGAATGAGACACTCCCCAGGAGAAATAATAAGCTGAGTGACCAGACCTCCATATTCTCCTGTAAAACATGCCCCCTCCCTACTTGGGTTCTGCCAGCTCTCAAGAATAACCACATATGTGAATATAGTCATAGAATATCAGGTTGGGAGGGACCTCAAGGATCATCTGGTCCAACAACCAGTCAAACCGCTCTGCACAAATCAAGGAAAATGCAAGGAACAGCACAGCCCATCTGATATCTATTGTTGTCAAGAGCAGAAAAATATAGAAAAGTACCAAAGCTAGCCGTATGTAACCTGGCACCAGGGCTCTCTGCAGCTAATACTGCTTGCAGAAGCAAAAGGAGGGGAGAGAGAGCTTGTAAAGTAAAAGGGATAAGGGCTGGAAACTCACTGCCAAAGCTGTTCGCATCCAGTAACACGTGTGTTTCCTTTCCACAAATTTGGCACAAAGTCTGGAATTGTGGAACCAGTACTTACTGGAAATAATACATATATATACACACACATATATAAATAAAAACATTCTTGCCAAAACTTTTCTCTGCAGTGAACATACAAGGCAGTTAAATGAATTGCAAAATCTCTCTGCAGTAGCATTGCTACTGAAGGGTTTGGCTCTTTGCTAGTTTTGCAAACTAAGAGTTGTGAAACAGTCCCCATCCCTGGTTGCTGTAAGCGGGGGATTTCCCTGCTTATCAGAGCAGCTATTTTAATGAAGTTGCCTGATCATTAGGAGTCACTCAGGAAACCATGAAACAGCTAACAGAAACGAAACTCACAAGATGGGAAAAAACCCAACATTTTTATAGTCATAGAAACCAGCTTCCTCCTCTGTTTTCTTTGTCTTATTTGAAGCCTATGCTTAAGGAAACCATCAAAAAAGCCTTATTTGATGTAGCACAATGCAATTATGACAAGGTTCTTATGAAAGCGTTACTGCCAGATTTGAAATGACAGATACCCTAGAGATACTATACCATCAGACTTTTTTGTTGGAACAAAGGATCCGGTGACGCTGTTTTTCACAGATTCTTGCCCTATCTTTGAAGTTTCTTTAGGCCACACCTAACATCTGAGCTTCATACCCTTATCTAAGTTACTGGGCTGGAATTCCAAAGCTCTCAGAAAACTGACAGTGAAAGCTGGAAATGAAATCAGGCTGCTGAGATATGCCACCTAGTTCTAGGACTTTCCCAGACAGATGACAAACTTTTAAAACTGCTTTTAATTTTGGAAGCAGCATCTCCTAAGGACACCAATTTATTGGTGCCCTGTAATCCATGCTGTCACATACACCTGAGGAAGAAAGGTAACCCCTCTTACCAATACATTACAACTCTTGCCTGACCGTTTCCCACAAAACCCATTTCACATAAGATGAAGTCTCTTGAATTCAATTGAATCTTTCAAAATCCTTGCTTTATACTGTGGCAGACTGTTTCCCTTCTTCCGTGTAGCTGATGTCAGATTCAAATATTTATTTATATACAAAAGCAGCTGCACTCGGCCCATTCATGTTCTGATAGTGGCAAACAGAGGATGCTTAGGGAGAGAGTATCACAATCACAGGTAAGTGCAATGGTTGGCTTTCACCAGTACCTTCCAACCATCTAGCAACAGATAGTTTAGGCGATATAGAAATCCCATGTTTAGTAAGTGATGCTTCTCATTACAGAAGTTTCATGCCTTCTTGCTCATTAATCCACACTCAGCAACCAATGGGAAATGCCACTAAGGCACAAGTCTCTTCCTCAGAGTTTTCTTCTGGCACAACATCTAGTAACTTCTTAAACTAATCAGCAGCTTGTATAGCATATGTATTAATATTCAAAACATCAGGAGTTACAGCTTATATCTGTAACATGATACTCTCTCCCCTCTAAAAAGTTACACTGAATAAGTTTCTCAGAGCAGGACAGGATCTTCATGTAAATTTTTGTAGTAATGATGTAAGTAATGTAAGTCAGTGTGTTTTGTGCCTCAGCACACTGGGTCCTAGAGGCCTTGTAATAGAAAGAGAGAAAGTATAGAAGCAGCCAAGTATGCCCTGCAGTTTTGAAGAATTCTAAAGGTTACTGTGAAATCAAAGTCTACCCAAGGTTGTTGGAGAGCTTTTGAAGGCAATGAAGATGCTGACATTCCCTGGGGCCAGCACAGCTAAGTCAGGGACACCACCTTGGAGACCATCTGGCACAGGAAACATTATTCATGAACAACTCAGCCCTCAAAGACGTTGAGGAAATCAACCAATTGCTTTCTCCATGACCAGCTGAAAAAGAGTGAAACGGTAGTGCAACAGGTCTATAGGCCCAGCTCTGCTTTATAACTTTCACCTCAGTTCCTTATCAGACATTTACCTGTTCTCTTGCATCAGGTCTTTGATCTGAGCCAAAATCCAGTCCACTTCTGAAGAGGAATCGAAGCACAGTTCTTGAGTCTTCGAACCAGACTGCACACTCTGCATAACCTGAGCAAAGGAAAAATCTAAGCATTAACAGAAAATATGCTCCAATGGCAAACAGAAAGGCATCGCTATGAAGACGCACATGCCATACGTACTTCACCAACAACACTTCAAAGAGCTCACGGAAGTTCCCCTTCCTAGGAGTATATTAAAAATTAATATAAGCCATGTCATACTCGGAAAAGGCCTGATATAGAAAGGCAACAGCACCAAGGAGTCACAGTCCTGGCATCCTCATTCTAGTTCGAAACCTTGCTCTCCCTGACTTCAGCACAAACCAGGAGAGGCTCGTTTTGAATCATTAACTTCACATGTGGGATCGGAGTGAGGTTGCCTACTCAGGACAAGGTTTTGCCAGTCATATTATGCATACAGTAGATCAAAATGTCAAATCAACACGGCCATCTACACAACCTGTAATCAGCTGAGAGCATCCACCGAGTAGGAGCAATGCACAAAGCAGACTACCAGGTTGTATCAAGAATGGAAGACAGAATATCATAGGTTAGTACTCCTCCGAAAGTTAGTGATTTCTTGGTTTTGTATATACATTATTGAGTCTTTCCACCAAGGTAAGATTTCCAGAGACACTAGGATGAACGAAAACAAGCTGAGCACTATCCACTTGAACAAGGAAGACTTGGGATCCCCAACAAGTAGGTATCTCATTTATAAACATGAACAAAGCATAAGAAACCATCTCAAGCTCAAATTGCTTGTTCTCTGCAGCGTATGACAGCACTAGGAGAGATACCTGAACAGGGAACTACCCAAGCCTCTCTCGGCACATGCAGCAGCCCTGGGTCCCCTGTGGGCTACACACCAGAGGGCAGCGCGACTTCAGGCAAGAGCACATGACCTGGCAAGTGTTGGTAGCACTGTGGACACTGGCTTACTGCCACCTCTGCAGCACTGACACTAATATCACTTCTGTATCACTGATGCTGCTGGACAGATTCTAACTGTGGGAGGACACGACAGGGAGGAAACCAGGGATCCTTGCAGTTGTACGAAACAAACTCCTGGCACAGGAACTTAGTGGTGCTAGCACTTGGGTACTTCAGGCGAGGCTTGGCAAAGAGCACCAGTGCTTCAGTTTGGGCAAGAATGACAAGAAGGCTTACTGTCCCAAGCAGGAAATTAGAAGAACCAAAAATGCTGATGCTCAGACTGCACTTACCCGAAACTGCTCATTCTTGTAGGATATCAGCACATCTCTGACTTTTTCTAGAAATAAACATAAAAATATAGTTTAAACAGGGAATGGATCAACTATATAAGGGAATTTTGTATCGGGGCAAGCTGGTTAGTTCTGCTGGATATACAACAATCAAAGAAGACATGAGCCAAAGGAAGTCATAAGTTCTGATACGGACAACACTCTGAAGACTCCCACAGCTCCCAGACTTTTCCAGCAACATAAATTTTATCAAGTGGGGTTGAACTAGGAGTTCAGTATTTTATCACTAACAGTGGCCAAAGACAGACAAGTTGGATAAATCCAGACAGCTCCAAAAAAATCCCTAAATATACCTGTTTATGAAGAAATTGTTCCTGTAGGCAGTTCATGTCCTGATGCATATTTGTATTCCTTATACTTGCATTTAAAACCTATTGCAAGAGCACTGCGGCTATTTACAAACCAACCCCATTCTTATTGGGCTTTACTACACTTTAATTTACCACCTACATGAAATGCCCTTTCTCTATCTGTGGACCACTTATACTGTACCTAAAATAGCCCCATATTTCAAAACAGTTCACCATTCAGGTGTCATTGTCACCCACTATCAGGAACCTCACCACCCAGTACAAGCAAGATAAAACTTCAGATGCATTTTAACGGTAGGACTGATACACCTTTGCCATTCCATTACTCTGGACATATAAATCACAGAATCTACTGTATCATTCTGCGGTTCCCTTTCAGAAAGTGGATGTGGGGTTTTTGGGGGATTTTTTTAGGGTAGCCAGGGAGAGGAAGGAATAAGGAATAGCACATGCTTGGATCTCATCCAACATGAAGTCAGACAGAAGCCCAGACACACACTAACAGGCAAAGTGGTAAGTGCTGCGGCATTCCAAAGTTTAGTACTGCCTCTAGGTTTGAAATATTCTAATGAATTCCGTATTAAACTCAAAGTGCACAACAAATTAGCTAATATTTTCTGGATCATAGCTATTGTATCTATGTATGAGTCTGTTATAAAGGAATCTAGAAAAGAGTTGCAACAAATCCATAGATCCTAAAGCCAGAGAGATCATTATAGTCACCTAGTGTGACCTTCCAGGGAGCACTAAGGGTCACTCCAGCATTTTCACACGCTCCCTGGACCTTGGATTGGGCTGCTGTAATGTATTGGGCGAGTAACTCCTCATAAACGTGCCATGTTTTGTCAGAAAAAATTATGACTAATTGGTTCTACTGTTTGAGGCACTGTTTGATAACCTCACACCCCTCAAATTCACAGACCAGCCATCCAATCTGAACTCCCGCTTCCTCCAGTAAGTCATTCAAACTAAAAATCGACTTTGAGAAAAGCTCCTAATTTTAGGTTCAAAGACTTGTCGTGATAGAAAAGCAGCCACTGGAACAGTTTGCTGAAGTTTTCACATTGTTTTGTACTTTATATCTTAGATTACACCCAGGCTGAGTAACCTGTGATTTTTATTTATTTTTTTATATACTACTGGAAGCCACTGATTTTTCTGTCCATCTGCAAAGTATTTTGAA
>VXBO01011654.1:185622-223607 GCA_013400135.1 Rhinoptilus africanus
AATGAGAAGGTAAATGAGTTTAAAAAAAAAATTTAAAAAAAAACACAACAAAAAATGCCCACAACCCAGTATCACAGGCGAGGTAACACCCACCCACTGTCTTTTTGGCAACAAGAAAGATTGGATACCGCTATAGTGCTGCACCTTGCTCAAGCTAGGCCAAACTAAAGCAGAAACTGAGTCTTAGCAGTTGGGTTCTGACAAGAAAATGAGTCAATTCTTTAGTATCACCATGATCAACATATAGTCTACAATAATATTAATTTTTTTGTGCAGAGACTACACTAGGCATACATTACATAGAATGGAAAGAAAACCCCTTTTCTCCCATCACTATTTCACTACCCAACTCAAACTAAGGACCCTGCTGAAGGTTATTTAACTGGCTTCTCAGTGCTTAATCCAAAATTCCCAGGAATCCCTTCAGACGCCATGAGCTGGTCATTCATTCAGGCTTGCAGTACCTACTGTGTTTCTCCCCAAATGGAATTTTTTAAGGATCTCTAAACCATAAGGAAAAGCATTTACCTCTTTCTCTAAGCTGAACTCCTGCGCTATTAAAAAGCAAGAGGGCCGAAATATTGTTTCCAGTATTTTTTTCAGGGGAAGGAGAAAGTCTCTGAGCACCTGCCCTGCGATGCACCACAGCCTGGAGCCACTGGGCAGCAGCAAACCCTCCTGGTGTCTCACACCACAGCTCTCCCTGCCAGGATGAGCCCGCCGCCTGCCCTGCAGGGCCCCAAAATGGAGGGAGGGATGTTCCCCTCAAGATCTGCAGCACTGGCATTGCCACCATGAGCGCACCTCAGGCCGAGCCCTCCCAATGCCACCCGCCGGCAGCACTCACCCTTGCGGCACAGAGCCAGCGGCGGCAGCTTCCCGTGGGTCAGCTCGTGTCGGAGATCTACAACCCAGATAGGGATATCCACCTGGAAGGACAGCCATGGGTGTTATCCCACAGTTCCCGCTGCATCACGCCACAACCGCATTCAGAGGACCTCCATCCGGGTGGGAACGGCCTCTTCTGGGCCACTCCTGCACTGCAGCCCTCTGGCTTCCCACTTCAAAGGCGGACTGAGATCCCCTCCTCTCCAATCCCACTCCTCCCATGGCCCAGTATTCATACAAACTTGGGATTTTACAGTTTAAGTTCTTCAGCGCCACTTGCAACAGCAGATGTCTTTTTAGACATAGGTGCTATGTATGATTTAATGAGATATTGAGCTGCAGTTAAATTATATTTCAATGAAACATTCTGGATAACAGTTTGTATATCAAAGATACAAATCATTATCACATATAATACTCAAATCATATATGCTCCAAGTTGTGTGCAATTTTTTGCAACTTCCCTAAGGATAACTAGCTTCAATTACGCAAAATANCTACAAATTCAGTGAGCTAGTACCAAAAAAGTCAGTCACCCCAAGAATCCACCAAGGCCCAAAGCGGAATCCCAAAACCTGATCTCAAGGTATATCTTTGTGCATTGTTAGGGCTAAAAGATTACATTTTTAATCTGCTTTCTCTAGCTTGGCATGTATCCGCCGTTGTTCTAGGGATACCTACCATGGAATTCCTTGTGTTTCTGACAGGCCTCATGCTGTGGGGTTTCAATGTCCCATGCATCATTGTCCAAATCTGCATTTTCTTCCACCCCTTCCTGCTCCTCATCCTCGTCCTCACTTTCTTCACATAAGTTATTGCCCAGCTGACGGCTCCAATACGTCTTTCGTAGCCAGTCCAGCACAACATCACAACCTAAGGGAGAACAGAAAACATTCTCTTCTCAGTGAGGTTTTCTTTATTATTGAAAAAAAATAATATAGGTGGCACATCGCTAACTTGCATTGTGAAAAGAAATGCTGTTAACAAGTTAGGAACCCTGAAATCACATAGAAGTCCATTAATGAAAAGGTGAACGAGTTAAAATTAAAAAAAAAAGCACAACAAAAAATGCCCACAACCCAGTATCACAGGCGAGGTAACACCCACCCATTGTCTTTTTGGGAACAGGAAAGATTGGATACCGCTATAGTGCTGCGCCTTGCTCAAGCTAGGCCAAACTAAAGCAGAAACTGAGTCTTAGCAGTTGGGTTCTGACAAGAAAATGAGTCAATTCTTTAGTATCACCATGATCAACATATAGTCTACAATAATAACATTAATTTTTTTGTGCAGAGACTACACTAGGCATACATTACATAGAATGGAAAGAAAACCCCTTTTCTCCCATCACTATTTCACTACCCAACTCAAACTAAGTATGCTGCTAAAGGTTATTTAACTGGCTTCTCAGTGTTTAATCCAAAATTCCCAGGAATCCCTTCAGATGCCATGAGCTGGTCATTCATTCAGGCTTGCAGTATCTACTATGTTTCTCCCCAGATGGAATTTTTTAAGGATCTCAGGCATCTCTAAACCATCAGGAAAAGCATTTAGTTCTTTCTCTAAGCTGAATTCCTGTGCTATTAAAAAGCGAGAGGGCCGAAATATTGTTTCCAGTATTTTTTTCAGGGGAAGGAGAAAGTCTCTGAACGCCTGCCCTGTGATGCACCACAGCCTGGAGCCACTGGGCAGCAGCAAACCCTCCTGGTGTCTCACACCACAGCTCTCCCTGCCAAGATGAGCCTGCCGCCTGCCCTGCAGGGCCCCAAAATGGAGGGAGGGATGTTCCCCTCAAGATCTGCAGCACTGGCATTGCCACCATGAGCGCACCTCAGGCCGAGCCCTCCCAATGCCACCCGCCGGCAGCACTCACCTTTGCGGCACAGAGCCAGCGGCGGCAGCTTCCCGTGGGTCAGCTCGTGTCGGAGATCTACAACCCAGATAGGGATATCCACCTGGAAGGACAGCCATGGGTGTTATCCCACAGTTCCCGCTGCATCACGCCACAACCGCATTCAGAGGACCTCCATCCGGGTGGGAACGGCCTCTTCTGGGCCACTCCTGCACTGCAGCCCTCTGGCTTCCCACTTCAAAGGCGGACTGAGATCCCCTCCTCTCCAATCCCACTCCTCCCATGGCCCAGTATTCATACAAACTTGGGATTTTACAGTTTAAGTTCTTCAGCGCCACTTGCAACAGCAGATGTCTTTTTAGACATAGGTGCTATGTATGATTTAATGAGATATTGAGCTGCAGTTAAATTATATTTCAATGAAACATTCTGGATAACAGTTTGTATATCAAAGATACAAATCATTATCACATATAATACTCAAATCATATATGCTCCAAGTTGTGTGCAATTTTTTGCAACTTCCCTAAGGATAACTAGCTTCAATTACGCAAAATATATTTAAGCTTGATCAGTTTAAAAAGCTGAGAAGCAGCAAGTTTCTTAAAAACTAAGCAAAAAAAAATTTTAAAAATATATAAAATCAATGAATCTTTCTTACATAGGGGCCCCAGACATGGGTGCATTTACAGCGGAGTCTCAAATACTGTCTGTTCTTCACTCTCAAAACTTGCTGTTCAGATCCAGATATGATGCTCAGTGCGGCTGGCAATAAAAGGACTCCAGCTTGTCCCGCTATGACAATTACACCTTGAACCTTCCCTCCTCCACACAGAAGTGTACAAGGTCACCTCAAGTGAGAGACACGAGATGCAAATGACTGCAAGCATGATTAAGTGCTTTTTATGTATAACCTTGCTTGTCATAGACTAGAATTTATAAACTACAGATTTAGCTCTTTTTCCATATCAGTAGCTAACAAAAATATGTGGTGTATATGTCAAGTGGGACTTTGTTATTCCTAATCTGACTTTAAAGAACAAAGTTGTAGATCTAGTTACATCAAGCCTCTTTAAAACTTTGCAGTTGGAAAGAAGTGGCATCTATATCCATTATTTTGGTTACAAAAGAACGACACCCCCCCCAACTCGCTCCACCCGGTGTTGTTAATAAACAATGCATACTCTCTCTGTATATATGTAAATTACTGAATAACTCTTATTAAATATTTACCTCTCTGGCTAATTGTCTCAGAGGAATGCTGACCGTTTTCTGTTTCCTTTCTGTGATCAAGTTGACAAACCTGCATGCAGGTTACAGAAAAGATAAATGATTTTCAAATGAGCTATCATGAAACTTGGATCCCCAGAGACAAATCCCCCACGTGCAGTGGTCCCAGAGTGAAATTAGACAGCCGAATAATGATATGGGTCCAGGTCTCTCTCTCACAGCACACTGGTCTTCAAGCCCTACCTTACAAGAGCCAGCCCGTAAGAGAGGATGAGCTCGTGCGACTTCAGCCTGCCAGATGAATCCAGCACCTTGCAACGAATCAGTTCAGCCGTGCAATCCACCGCGAGAGGCATTTTGGGACCGTACCTAGAGATAAAGGAAAACCAGGTGAGCAGATTCACACGAATACACTCCCTCCTGCAAAAAGGGTGGCTTTGAATCTGGGCACTGGTGAGGCCCCACCTCAAATACGGGTGCTTTTTGCGCTCTGTGGTTCGTAACAGCCTGAGAAACGGTACGCAGAAAGACAGCATCTTTACAGAGGGCTTTTATTTGGAGCAGTGATTACACGGCTACTCCTAAGCACATGTTTAAGTACTAGGTGATATGCTGAGCACATAAATGACACAAGACGCCCAGTGCTGCGTGTGGATGCAGCAGGGGCAGCACAACCAGCCCAAGGTGACCCGGGGGCCCTGAGGTGCTCCCTGCGGCACTCTGCCGGCAGAACCACACGCCCCCCCGGGGAGCTGCGGGCCCACCTCCGCCACCAGCCCCAGGCCCGCGGCGGGAAGGCGGCACCGCCGACCCCCCACCACCACCCCGGCCCCGGAGCACCACCGGGGAGCCGCAGCCGAGCCCCGGGCGCCCCACAGACCCCGCACAGANTCAGGGAATTGATCATCCCCCTGTACTGGGCACTGGTGAGGCCCCACCTCAAATACTGTGTTCAGTTTTGGGCCCCTCACCACAAAAAAGACGCGAAAAAGAGGTGCTGGAGCGTGTCCAGAGAAGGGCAATGAAGCTGGTGAGGGGTCTGGAGCACAAGTCTGATGAGGAGCGGCTGAGGGAGCTGGGGGTGTTCAGCCTGGAGAAGAGGAGGCTGAGGGGAGACCTTCTCGCTCCCTACAACTACCGGAAAGGTTGTGGAGAGGTGGGAGTTGGTCTCTTCTCCCAAGTCACAAGCGATAGCATGAGAGCAAGTGGCCTCAAGTTGCACCAGGGGAGGTTTCAGATTGGATATTAGGAAAAATTTCTGCACTGCAAGGCTTATCAAATAACAGAACAGGCTGCCCAGTGAAGTGGTTGAGTCACCATCCTTTGAAGTGTTTAAAAGGTGGGTAGACGTGGTGCTGAGGGACATGGTTTAGTGGTGGCTTTGGTAGTGTTGGGTTAATGGTTGGACTCAATGATCTTAAAGGTCCCTTCCCAACCCAGAGGGTTCTATGATTCTATGTGTATCTGCACTTGCAGAAGACTTAACTGCTCTTCTTTCCACTGGCAACATTTTACAGGATTTTGCAGTATTGCTGAATCAATAAAAAGACTGTAAATCACCATATTCTTGGAGCCTTTTTTTTTTTTTTTAATTTATCTTTTCACTAATCTGTTTGCATAATCCCAGGAGTAAACTTGTGTTAGAGGTCAGAGGGGAGGCAGAGCTGCAACATGGGATGGGAAAAAAGCACTGGAGGTGGAAGTCCACAGGAGTGAGTTACACTGTTTTTCCCAGGGCTCTGAGCAACCTCATCTGGTGGGAGGTGTCCCTGCCCAGGGCAGGGGGGCTGGAACTAGATGATCTTTAAGGTCCCTTTCAACCCTGACAATTCTCTGATTCTATGAAAAGCTAAGCCAGTAGGTTCTGGTGCTATCTCCAGTACCTAAAGAGTAGCTTGGTCTTTCCCCAAGGCCGTCAGGACTTTAGGATAGCTTAAGCTTTTTTCTTCAATACTCTGAAGCAAGATTTTGTTTGCAAAACTGTTAATCATCCTGACCAGCTTTTGATGAACATTCTCTGAAGAAATGCTTGTCCTGTTCTTTGCTGTTAATAAATGTAGGCCAAATTGAAACAAGAGTTTCATTACTCCAAAGAAATGTAAGGTTGAGGGAACAGATTTGACATTCGTTGCCAAACTCCCGCAGTGCTTCACGCAGTGAAAGTGAATTCTCAGAAGATAGGAGGCGGGGAGAAAACTTGGAACAGGGCCCTCTTCTCTGGAAATGGAGTTGCACTTTTCATCTGCTTAAAAAATGTTCTGAAAGGACAAGCTGTTTACTGCAATCAAAGGGTCTTATTCAGAGCATAGGAACACCATGTGTCATTTTGCTTGCCAGATTATTCCTGGGTTTCAGAACTCAACTGGAGTGCAAAGGTTGTAAAAGGCAAAGAGTGCAGTGCTGTGGAATGGATAGGATACGTCAAATTTCATGATCACCTGCTTCCAGAACCTCAGAGACACATAAAATTAAATTAAAAGGAATATTTTTCATTCTTACTCGATGTGGAGAGGGAGAAAGATGTGAAGGGTTTGGTGTCTGTTCTAGAGGTGGAAAGGAGCAAGGACTGAACCAGCAGGGAATTTCACATGCTACACGTGCTTTCGAAGTCTGGATCTCTGGGGAATGATGCTTGTGCTGTTGCTCTGCTGGTGATGGCTGGCTACAAAGCTGCTTGGTACAGAATTGGGCAAAGATGGCTGGTTGCCCAGAATGTCCCACAAGATTGGCAACAACTTGCCATTCCAGTGTCTGCAGCCCTGCTGCGGTGGTGGCTAAAAGAGGCCAGGGTTGCCTGTGGTGTCCCTGCGGTACTTTGGGAATCTGGGTGGTGAGGGTGAGTGAGGTTACTTGCATCTGCAGGTGAAGTGGCAATGAGGAGCGTAGAACCAGACTGCTATCTCGGTAAAAGGCCTAAATGGAAAACTTATTTTTTAAATTAAAAGAGATTTCAGTATGTCAGGGTAATGGAGGTGGCGGACTAAAATGAAAAATCCAGCAGGTGAACTGTGAGACTACTTCCTCTAAAGAGACATGAATTCTGCTTTTCATTTGTATAACTGAAAAGGAATCCCCCAGAACCTTCCTGAATAGTCATGCTTTTGCTGGGAATAAGGGCATTCCTTTTCCTTCTTTCTTTCTAGCGAGTTTGAAGTAAGCAGGGGTGATACCTAGAAACGGCCTTGGAATGTCAGCTGAAAGGGAATTTCACACAGAGCATGCTTTTCTTGCCTGGGATTAACAACTATGTGCCAACCTTCTTCCTGGAGTAATCAATGACAAAAAATGCATTTAAAATCAGTGGGTGCAAAAGATTAAGCTTTGGGTCTACAATAAATGAAGAAAAAGCCCTTTAAACCAATAAAGGAGAGGTGTGACAAGAAGATGGGAGGTCAGGTGGTTTTTTTCTTTGTTTTTTTTTTGGCTGCTGTTCTTGTCTATATTATTTTTTTAGGTCACACTTGGATAAGGCACAGCCGAGAAAGAACGATGCTCCGTCTGCTTTTCTGTGGCTTGATGGTTTAATCTCTAATTGGTCCCAAGACATTTGAGCTCCACGTGTTTCCCAAAACGCCACGGCCCTTTGAGATTGTTAGTAGAGCAGTGGGTGGCAGAGCAGTCAGAGCATATCTGGCCTGGCAGTCGTTGCCTTCTTGTTTGAGCGTTATTCCCTGGAGCGGGGAGAGCGACCGCTGATAGGGCAGAGAAAAAGGGAGAGGGGCCTCCGCATCTTTTCAGTGCTATTGGCTGGTTTTGTTTTCTGGCATCTATGAGACTTGAGCTTTGGAGACTAGCCATCGAACATCCTGTTTTCCCTGCGTTTGTCTCTGTTCTTCCCAGTCTCTTCTCTTTTCTTCTGGTTGCAGAGTTGCTGCAATAGCACCAAGGTAAGAATATGAAATGGCACTTCTCGGCTCATTTCGCACCTGGGGTTTGTTACATTAGAGCAAAAGGTATCTGGCGTTCTAAGCAGATGAAGGCAAGTTCAGCTGGGATCTCAAAAATTGCCGTGCTCTTTAGAGAGCTAGGCAACCGAGGCTAATAGTGTAACTCCAGATTTGCTGAGTGCTGAATTAATCTAACCTGCTTAGAATCACGCTGGGTGGACTCCTGTGTAGCAAGTTCTGAAGAATGCCTGCACACTTTTAATGCTTGTGCTCAATCCTGCTCTCGTTGAAGTTGGTGGAAGTTTTAGGGTGAAGCTGCATCAAGCCTTGCATATGTTGGGATTGGCAAGGACAGCAGATGGGCAGTAATTCTCTTGTGCCACGAGCATGCGACCAAGCTGCAGCTCCCAGGCTTTTCTGATAACGCTGAATGAGGTGCTGTACGTCGTTCTTTACTTCTGGAAGTCTCCCCTGGCGCAGGACTGGTTTCCCTGCTGATCTCAGATGGAAAGATTTGTTGCAGAAGTGACCCATGACTCCCATGCTTGGCGCTTTCTGCTTAAAGGGAGGAGGGACAAGTGGAATTTCTGTGTGCGTGGTCTCAGCACACTGAGCAGCCATCTCTGGGTAAGAGAGCACAAGCAAGAAAGATAGTCAGTATTGCTCCATCATAGGAAGAGAAGGGCCAGAACTAAAAATGTGAGGCATAAGAGGAGGCTGGATGGAAATCTGTAGGAATGGAGGAGAGGAAATGGAGGGGTACCAACAGTCAGAAGTGGATGCATGTGGGTGAAAGACAGCACTATTCACTTTCTCAAGAACATCCTGCCCCTATTCTGCACCTCTCCTACGTGGTCCTGAGGCTACAGAGGTCCTTGGTGCCCCTCCCTTCTTAGAATAATCTTCATAAAGCAGGGCTCAAGTTTCTCCCAGGTATGTTGGATTTTGAAGAGGAAAACAGGGGGTGTATTACAGGAAATAAGCAACCGAACACACTTTCCAATGCCAGACACCTTGGCAGCAGGTTCTGGTGCTGTTCTGAGGTGTCAGCCAGCCCTGAAGGAGGAGGCAGTATGTTGTTCTGTATTTCTATCTAGTCCAGGAATCCTCCATATAGATCCCAGGTAGGGAGCAGCTTCCTGGAGCTGGAAAGGTGATTTGGCTCAGTGGGACACTGTACAGGGAAGACTCAAGCAAAAAACATAATTGAGACAACCTAAATGTACCCACCAGGCAGCAGGGTCTCTTGTGAAACTTGTTATGCCAGGCTCAGCAGAGGAGATTATGTTTAAAGGCTTGTTTGAAGAATAAGCTGTTGATGACTCTCCTACCTCTTTTGCACGTGGACATCTCCGCAAGAAACTGCTTGTGGAGAAAGAAATTGGGGGCAGAGATAGAAGAACTAGATGAGGGGAAGGATAGTGGAAGGAGTGTCTTGGGAATGAGAACTTTACCTCAAATTATTATCTACAGTATGTGAACAAATGTGGTGAAACAGACTCTGGACTGTGCTCTGTCCCCATGAGGAGAAGCTGAGAGGGAGAGCGATGCAAACCAGATGTTTGTCATTTTGTTTGATGCATCTCCTGAGAAGCGCTCAAACAATATGGTTGCGGAGCAGAGCCTAGGAACAGGCACTGAACATGACGGGGAATGACAGAAGTAGGTTTCAGGTACAAAATTTGCTTTAAAAGCATTGGAATGAGGTACTCTGGAAAAACTTCTGACTCCAAAACTTGCTTTACTACTTTTAATTTGTGGGTTTGTGTTTTTCTCTTTTTGACTGAAGGTAAACAAGAGCCTATGAGGACTTGCACCTCCCTCACAGATGGAAGGCTCCAAGGAAAAAATCATCCTGAATATTGGGGGAGTCAGATATGAGACATACAGCAGCACCCTCCGGACCTTCCCCGGGACCAAGCTCTGCAGTCTAACAGAGCCCCACGCCCCAAGCGTCTACGACTATGATCCCACCACCAAAGAGTTCTTTTTTGACCGGAGTGCTGAGATCTTCAGCTACGTGTTGAACTATTACAGGACCAAACATTTCCACTGCCCCGTTGATACCTGTAGGTCAGTCTTAGAAGAAGAGCTGGCTTTCTGGGAAATAAATGAGACACAGCTAGCATCCTGCTGCTGGCTGAAGCTGAATAACAAAGAGGTGCAGCAGGAGGAGTTTAACATTTGGGATGAAAATGAACAGACTGATGACCAGTGCCTCATAGTCCAGGCAGAAAGAAGGGATTTCAGCTGGCGAATGAGGTGGCAGCCAAAGATTTGGGCTATATTTGAAAAACCCTTTTCCTCTTTCAGTGCTAAGGTAATACTCTATGTGTCCTGTACAAGGCTGTGTCCTTTGGGATTACTGGAGCGGGTCCGTGAAAAATGCTAAGGGGTTCATAGCTTTGATAAGTATGCTTTGAGTCGCAGATTAAAAAAGAAAATAAAATTCTCTCTTCTCACTAACAGACACCTCCTCCTTCTCTCCTCCTCTTGTTCCTGTTCTCTGTACAAAATGCATGCCCCGTGCCTCTTTAAAATGTCAGGCATGCAGGGCAACAAACACAGGTCAGAGAACACAGAGGATGTTTTCTGAGCTGCTGGTATTTCTGGAGCCAACATTTAGTGCTGAAGAGGCCCTCAGTGTGAGTCTGACCACATTGCTCCAGCTGTCGGACATTCCCCCTTCCTCACAAACTCTGATACAGGAGTTCAGGTGTTTTTTCTTTGACTCCAATCTTCTCTGTTATTTTTCAGTTCTGAAAGGAGAAAATGCACTCCATGTGAGCGAAGCAATGGTGATTGGAGAAAGATTAGTCTGGGATTGTGCTGTGCATGTGGAGGGGATCCTGGGGTTGTGGTGGGGCAGTGAGGTGACGCGATACTTGTTTGTTGAACTAATTGCACATGTGCCCTTGCCTCCCTCTGCAGTGCTTGGCTTTTGTTTCTCTGCTGTTCATCGTTGGAATTGTCATCATATTCTGCGAGGAGACCAAGGCACAGTTTGAGTTCTTTACTGCTAACTTCACCTCTGTTGGCTATTCCGAGGTCTCCCACAACGACCATGAACCCCATTACCACCAGGCTGCCTATTTGCTTCATCTGGAGCTTTTCTGTGTCCTCTGGTTCACTTTTGAGTTCTCTGTGCGATTTTGTTTCTGCCCAGACAAGAAGTTGTTCTTCCAGAATCCCCTGAATGTGGTTGACTTCCTCTCCCTTTTCCCAGTTTATATTGAACTCTTTGTGGCTGGGCAGATTCAGAGAATGCCCAGCCTGGGGCTTTGGTTGGGCTTCGTTCGCATTGTTTATCTGCTCAAACTCCTGAAGATATCCAAGCTGATGGAAACGCCACTGATCCTCCGGGTTCTGTGCTACACATTCAAATCAATCCTCAGAGAGATTTGTATCCTGCTGATGATTTTGGCCTTTGAGACCCTCTTTTTTGGCTCTCTCTTTTTCTATGGGGAGTTGCTGGGTAGCCATCCCTCTTACATGGGGGAGCTGCACTTCACTGACATTCTTGTTTGCTTCTGGTGGGCTTTGATCACACTCACTACAGTGGGCTATGGAGATATTATCCCTCTCACCACAGCTGGCCAAGTGACGGCAGCCTTAGCTGCGGTATTCGGCATGTTAACTATTATCATCCCAATACCCATTTTCCTGGTGAAATTTAAAAGCTATTATGACATTGCAATCTTTAAACAGAGGCTGAAAAGGAGCAAGAAACACTAACACTTCCCAGCCTCTGTTCCTCTTTGCCTTTAGCAGTAAACCTTCAGCATGGTGGGAAGGGGGCGCAAATAGTTCTTGCTGCATTTACTTGCTGCCTTAACATATTTCAAACCATTGGTGAGGCCTCAGGTTGCAGTACTTGGTACACAACCGATCAGACCTGCCAAATCCCATGGGTCTTTCCCATTTTGTACTTCCTCCCATGCTCTTTTATATGCTACAGTTTCTCTCTCATCTCGCTGTTCGGAGACAGGCTGTGACGCTGCATTATAGCCTGGCTGTGCACCACATAGCCCATTCCATGACCTGGGGCCATGGCACATTCCCTCAGTTGGCATACAAGCCGTGATGCTAGCTATGCCCTCCATCGCCTGACAGACCATAATCTCATTTTGCATGCTGGGAAAGAAGATTTGTGCACGGTCCTGCTCTGACAGCAAGGAGGAAGCATGGGGGTTTGTGTTGTTTTTTTTTTAAACAGTGTTCTGTCTCCTCATTTTACCTAAACAAGCCGGTACATCTGATTTGCCTGCACTCACACACAAATGTAAAGGCTGAACTGAATAGCTGTGGTCCTGAGAGCCAGCGCCCTTTGGTAACCTGCTTTGTGCACTCCCAGGAATTGCTGTGACCTTCAGATAGCAGCAAGGGAGCCCTCCAACAGCAAATCCATTTTTGGCTCTGCTGAAGTCAATGGCAACCTTTCCTTGACCCCAGGGAGCTCAAAAATTCATTGGGCACTTCCAGTGGATCAATGCATTTCAACAGTTTTTCATTTTTATGTAAAAAGTCACTGAGCTATTAGCCAACATATCTGTATGGTTTTTGCTGTTCAAAAGGAAGAACACAATCCACAGTACTCAATATAATTTTAATGTCATTTACTTTCTTAAGGCATATATATAAACTAGGAATATTTATCTTTTAACTGGATAGTCTTAATTGTTAGCTATGTTTAATTTTGAAATAACAAATATTGTTGAGGTGTGAAAAATCCCCCGTATCCCATTGTTTATAGAGCAGGATGATGTGCTAAGATTATTTTGCTTAGTAAGTAAAAATTTCTGTATACAATAACATTTATCTATTTAAATTTCATTAAGGCTGTATTTTAATTGCAATTTTGATCAAGTTTTGTCTGTCACTATGATTTTTCTGTTCAGGATGCCATTGTAAGGCTGTTTTATTTTTACTGAAACAACAGGTAACTTCCCTCTATTCCAATGCAATTAGAACGAATTAGGTTTTGTCTAAAGAGAAAGAAAAGACACTGCAAATGTTTCAGGCACGAAGCACATGAGAAGCTGGAGACACCCTGGCAGTGGGAGGAAGGTTTGGGTGTTCTGCACCCACCTTTGGTGCGCGTAGAGGCGGGGGGGGTGGGCAGGGTAAAACCACCGATGCTGGTGCACAGGAATTTTTCTTAATCAGATCAAAGAGCTACGTTTCCTGTGGACATATATAGTCTTCTTGGAAATTCATATTAATTGCAACAGTTCAACAGAGATTTACCAGGCCTGTTCGCGAGTTTTCCTCAGTCTGGGAAAGGGTCCATGATATAATCATAGGCCATGACCCCATTTTAAGAATCCAAGGCAAATCCACTGGGATAGTTACTGGCTGCGAAGTTAGGAGGTGGTTCAGAATGCTGCAGTGCTTATTTCTGTGTTTAGACAGCTCTGCTGGTCTACACCCATTTTTCAGCAGATGCTTCACAGGAGACAGAGTTTCTGCAGTGGAGGAGGGCGGCCTTCGCTGCTGCTCCCTAAACGCACATGGTGGCCCCATTTCTGCAGAGGCAGCATGACCCGAATGTCAGAACAGGGTATTACATTGCTCTCTGAAACACTACTCCATCTAGACCCAAACGTATGTTTCTGTCACATCCTGTTTGTCATAAAACCAGCAGTTACAGCAGCAACATCAAGTTGATGTTGATGTGATAAAGGAACGGTTGTTCCTCTCGATCAAGTGATCTAACCCTGCTGAGAGCTCGGCACTGGGTTTATCAGAGGAAGAATATGTACTCTAAGCTCAAAAAACCTGCATGGAGTTGGTGGCAAGCAGAATTGGTTAGATCAATTGGTTTTGGTCAGTTAAAAAGCAGTATATGGAAAATCATCAGCTATGAAGAGTTGCCAAGCTTTGGTTAGATTTCAGTGCCTCGCTCATGATCTTCATATTGTAGGTGTTATGGTACCCTTGGGGAAAGAGTCTCATTTTCTGGGAGTCAAAGTGCTATGTATATAAGGAAAACAATGACTTAAAAAGTACACTTAACTCAAAGAACACTGCAATGAAGGATATAATTCACTCCAGAGAATAATCATCCAGCCGAGTTTCAAAGTGCCAAAGACAGAAATATATTATCTTGGCTACATGCTGGAGTTGCCTTTTTTGAGGTTGGTCCAGTCACTGGAAGATATTGTGGAAAAATAGCCTTCTGTGTATTAATAATATATAAATCATAAAACTATCTTCATGCTAGGGTTAGGGATTTGAAGGCTTGCAGAACATATCTCAGGGTGAAAAATGAGATTAGTGGTTATAAAAAACCCCACATTTTTGTTATAGCTGTCATTTGTGAAAACACCAGAAGGCAACTGTGTTGAATTGAAGGACATAGATCACAGACTGTCCTGCAGGAGACTCTAAAGTAACTTCCCTAATCCTTAGGGTGTGTTTCACATATTCCTCAGGGCAGAGAAGTTGCTCCAAGATAGAGGTGTTGCTAAGACAGATGGTCCTATTATTTGCCCAGCCCATTGCCACAAGGTTCACTGGTTCACTTGAACGCAAACACTTCTCAAAGTACTGTTCTCAAAGTTTAATACCTCCTGTTTTCTGCCTTCACCCCAAACTAGATTGGTGTCCAAGCTGTAGCATTCGTGAGCATATGGATGGTTTCAGGAATAACTCGAGTCCAGCAGTGAGGAGCGGGGTATGTCCTGGTTTCTACTGCTCTGGTTTCACTGACATCTGTGTGCGGAACTCCCCTGGTAATCAAAACTGAGGCATCTGCTCTTGAATCAACGCTTCCTTGGGCTTCAAGCACCCTCAGGCTGGCCCTCTGATGGTGTCTGAGTCCATGTGGTCAGTAAAGCAAGGGTTTAACTTGCTCTTAAGACCAGCTTGTGGATTTGTGCCTGAGAAGTCACCTCAGCCCACGCCCTGGCGTGGAATAAACGGGGACAGCCTGAGCAGTCACAGCATCCTGGCCAAGTTCTTCTGCTTGTGTAGCACAGGCAGGCAGGACGCACTCGCTAATTGCTAATGGCACAGCTAAGCACGTTGCAGACAGTTTGATCACTATAGCCTGTCTGGGACTGGTCAACGACACGTGTTATTGTGGTGGGTTAACCCTGGCCAGCAGCCAGGCGTCCGTGCAGACGCTTTCTCCCTCCCCTCCTCAACAGGACGGGGCGAGAAAATAAGATGGAGAAGCTTCTCGGTGGAGATAAAGACAGGGAGACCACTTACGAACTAATGGCACAGGCAAAACAGACTCGACTTGTGGAAAACGAAATTACTGCCAATTCAAATCGATGTGTATAGTGAGAAACAACCCAAAAAATTAAACCAATACCTTCCCCTCCCCATTTTTTCTGGGCTTAACATCACTCCTTCATTCCATACTCTTTTACCGCTGCCTGCCCAGCGTGACAGGGGTCAGACCTCACTACCGGCACCTCGCCACCTGTGCCCAGTGCCACTGTGTCACTGAGGATGTCACTGACAGGCCACTGGGCTGCACAGCGCCGACGCTCTCTGAGCCCCACTGTGCTGGATGGACGAGCAGCTGGATGAAGACGAGGGGTAGAACAAGAGAAACTGGTGGCTTTTTACATCAGTGCACTGCCCCCACCCAGACATTCTGCTTCCCACTCACTCTAGAGCATTAGACATCACAAGATGTTCTTTGCTACAGTATTCACTACCCAAATGCGATTCAAGAGTCTTCCATGTTCAGTGAAAGTGGACTTTGTGAGGATTCCTGTCCCAGATGGGTTCTCAGCAGTTGGTAATGTGCTTTTAATTTGAATCAGAATAAAAAGTCAAAACCTGAGTGTCTCTTCAGAATCAGATTGTCAGGATGCAATGGGCCACAGGGTCAGGGAGCCAGGAGTCAAGCCCGAAGCCACAACCACCAGAGCAGGGTCCTTGTCAGCCAGGACTCAGCTACACAGTACCAAGGTGAATAAGGCAGACCCAGGGACTGCCGAGATAGGACAAGAGGAAATGGCCTCAAGTTGCACCAGGGGAGGTTTAGATTGGATATTAGGGAAGATTTTTACACTGAAAGGGTTATCAAGCATTGGAACAGGGAAGTGGTGGAATCGTCATCCCTGGAGGTGTTCAAAACACAGGTAGACGTGGTGTTTAGTGATACAGTTTAGTGATGCTTTTTGTCAGAGTTAGGTTGATGGTTGGACTCGATGATCTGAAAGGTCCCTTCCAATCTAGACAGCTCTATGATTCCCTTCTATGGCAGCCGGATTCAGCCAAGACTCCTGATCTTGAGGCAAAACTGTGGTGATAAGAGGTGAACCTGCAGATCAGGGCCAGCATCACATCCAGTGACAGTCGCCAGGGTCACACAGCCCAGCGACCACCAGGTAGGTCCAGAGAGAAACAATCACTTTTATAACACCAAATTGTCTCATTTTGATTTGGTAAAACCACTTGATTGCAATAAAGGCAAAGCAAGAGAAAAGGACTATGTGTGTTTAACATGCAAACACAATAATGTGTTAACACAGATGTAATGTCCAAAAAAAGAAAGATGTAACGAGGCATTTTTAGCTCATCAAAACCCTTCCATCTTTATTGATGAGAAAGTCAAACCCCCCCCACTTTTCATGGAATCATAGAATTGTAGAATATCCCAAGTTGGAAGGGATCATCGTGTCCAAGTCCCTGCTCCTCACAGGACTACCTAAAACTAAATCATGTGAGAAAGAGCACTTCAGACTTCTTTCCTGAAAACATCAGTAAAAAGAACACGTTCCTGCAAAACAGCTTAGGCTTTCCCAGCGCCTGCTGACCAGTGCTGCTAACTTGTGCCCAGTGCTCCCCAGCGTGGAAGGATGAGGAGTTGCTTGTCACCGGGAAACTCCCCGACGCAGCTTCAAGACGGTGCAAAAGCGATGGGGAAAAGGGGGCTGGTTTTGGCAGCGCAGCTTTGCCAAAGCAGATGGGTCCCTTCCCCTTTCCAGACCACGCTTCTGTCCCTCTTGTGGAGCCTTTTAGCTGCAGGTTTCCCAGGCGAGAGGAGCACTGCAGGAGTTGTGCGTTAGGGAGGGATAAGGGAAAAGCTTGTCCTTGCTGGTGTTATCCACCGTAAGAGCAGTTTGTGCCACAGTTGCCTGATGGCTCCAGGGCAGCCCAGCAAAGGAAGGCACTGAGGCTTATCCACCTTTGTGACCTGCTCCTTTGGCCCTGCCGGGGAGCAGGGGACCGCAGCCTCTGATCGGCTTTCAGTCTCTTCTGCAGTGCTTCGACAGGAGTAGGGAGTCAGGCCTCAAGCCGTAGGTGATCGAGGAGCAGATGAGAGCAGTGGCATGGGGATGGATTGTATTGGACCCCCAGGCATGATATTTAGGTGGGTGGTTTCCTTAACCAGCCATGTCATGCACTTTGTGCTTAGAAGTCACTGTCTTCCCAGGTTGCTACATTCACCCCCAAGGCCTGTTTTCTGAGCCTTTTCTAAAGCTCTCTCCTCTTTCCCTTAAAAATAAAGTATTTAACACAAATTGTCTCACGGTGGGTTAAAGTCCAAGCTGTTTCTGATACCCTGCATGATAAATATAATCCGTGTCCATGAAGTCTCTGCTCCCACCCTTTGGCACTTCCATGGGAGCTTGGTTTCCAGGCTAGGTTTCTAAAGGAGTGAGTTTTGTGGCTGGTCCCCATCCCAGCCAAGGACCTTCAGACGAGCATTGTCCCCTCCTCAGGACCAGCAGAGAGAGAAAGAATAAAGCCTTCTGCAGCAAGACAAAATGAGCCATCCTGGTAATTAGTTTTCTTGCTCAAATGAGATTTTGAGGTGTAACTGCCCAAAGTGGGGTTCTTCGCTGCTGCTGCTGCAGGTGGGAGCCTGACCAAGGTAGCTGCGTGTGCTGTGTCCTGCATCCTTTCCTTGAATTAGTTTGCAGCCGGTTTCATGCTCAGGTTCCCTACCCCTTTTGCCACAGAGTGGCAGCAAATTAGCTGATATATTTGATCTCCTGTCTCCGACACAGCCGCAGGGCTTGACCAGGATTCAAACTGAGGTAGAGGACTGCTCACAGTGGCCATTCATCACCAATAGAGAATATTAACTCCTCCTTGCTTCCCACACAGTGACAGCCCGCAAGCAGTTAAAAGTTCAGTATTCCTGTTCCTCTCTTCTGAGTCTTAATATTGTCTACACTTGATGGGCTGAATTTCCAGTGATTTTAGCCACGTTAACCCCACAGCATCCCCAAACAGTCCAAAGCGTGTGCTTGCAGCTATGCTTCGTGGGGTTGTGACATCTCTGTGCTCCCTGTGCATTGAACACGGATCCAACCTGCCCAAGGCTGGGACAAAAAAGCCAAAAACTCCTTGCAAGAAAACTCCTGGTCAAGTGTTTCATTACGGGAAGGGCCAAACCCCACCCGCTGCTTCTCTCATCCCCTACAAAGGCTGTTACAGAGCAGGGTACTGTTCACAGAAGGGGTAGGATGTCAGACTTACCGTACCCATGAAGTGGAAGAGAGGGATGCCGACGCAGCTCAGGACACTTTCAGAGAAACAAGCCATGTTCTCGGCTACCCTGAATACTGCCAGCACCACGACTGGCGAGAGCTTGTTGTGCCAGTGAGGGCAGTGACTTTCCTGGGCCCTCGGGGTATGGAAAATTTAGGGTCTGGAGCAGCACACTCCCACAATCATCCAGCCTGCGCTTCCAGGGCATCTGCACGGCCTGTCTGTGGGCAGAGTGACTCAGCAGCGAAGGGAAATGCAGTTGCGGATGGCGAAGTCAGAGGCTGGTGAAGCCCCAGGCTCTGACTCACAGAAAGCAAATGCATTTGACATATGCGGGAAGTGAATGAAAGTTCCCCAAATCTGGATGTTTCTCAGGACTCAAGAACAAGAACTCTCAAGAGATATACTGACGGAGACAATCATGCTATTAAATTTTTGCTCACTGAAGTGCAAGCAGTGCCCCTTGCAGATATTTCTGCCTTTTGGTGTTTCTGTGCAGTTGTAGCACTGCTCTGCTGGACATATTTAGGTTTGATGTTGTACTTGTCCAAAAGTTTTCATTCAGATCCCACAAAATTTGCAAAGAAGTGATGGAAAATCCTTGGTGACTGACTGATGGGGTTGTGTGTGTGTGTTTGAGGGGCCCTGCCCACTTGCTGTGCCCAGGCAGCTTGTAGCCACTTGTCCTGGTTTAGGGTAAAACAGAATCAATTTTCTGTTTTGTAATTTTACTTTTTAGCTGGGCCTCTTCTAACTGACTAAACTCTGAAATTAACAGCATATCGTTCAGAAACTGTTCACTCTCAGAGTGATAAGACCTGATTATATCAAGGAATGGTACACAGAAAGGCTCTTATTGCTATAACAACCAAGGTCAGCTAATTTCGTTATTTGCCCCATTAGAGGGTTGGAAGCGGAGGGGTGTAGAGGGGTCCCACCTGCAGGGAGGAGCGGACAGGACGGGTGACCAAAAACTGACCAACATGGGTATTCCATCCCATCTGCCCCATGCTCNAAGGGGCCATCTGCCATTCTGATGGGCCAATCTGGCCGAAACCACAACACCGCTCTGTAACATCTTCATGGTTCCCGCTCCTTCCACTAACTGCTGGAAATTGCATTTCACACTTGCAGTGTAGGTGCGGGGTGTAAGAGCCTCCGACTGTAGTTCTTTCTAAAAGGTTTTCCTGCCTTTCTGCTTTTGAGCTTTATGAACTGGAGATCTGCAACTTCTAAATGCACCAAACAGAGCCATGGTGCTCTGAGGAAGCCTTTCTGCACCCTAATAGTTTTGCAGAGTGGCCGTCTCAGGCTTTTTGCTTTTCCATTTGGGAGGTTTCTTGGCATGATTTAAAGCTGTCAGTGTTGCATGATGTTGCATGAATGGGGAGAAATAGACAATAGAAAAAAAATTCTTTTATGTGCTGCTCTCTCCCTTCCTGTCCTGTTCGTGTCGAGACCTAGCAGGATGAGACAAGAAAGGAGTGGGAAGATACAGCAGAAAAAGGAAGAACACAGTTGCATCAGCCAAACCTCCACTACCTCCATCAGCTGGGAGAAGTGTGGCCTCAGCTTATCTTGAAGTATGCTTCTTTTACACGTCTTCCTTTACAGAAAACTTCTCTAATATCTCGGGCTTTCTTCCACATTGCTGTAATTAACCCGTCTTTTCATACATTCTCCTTCAGTTCCCACAATCCTGATATCTGCTCGAGTTATCCCTAGCTACTCCTTAGCGTCCTCCAACTCTGGGCTCTGCCAGCCCAGGGCAGCGGCGATGAGCTGGTAGGATACAGTCACACTGCATCCATCAGGGAAACATGACCTGCCCCAACACCAGTTAGTTTAGCAGCACTCCTGGTTTTCCTAATTGGAATTCCTTTTCCTCTGGATACTTCCTTACATCTTCCTTCTTCTTCCCTCCATATTAGCCAGCTGGAAAGGACAGGGAGTATCTAACGTTCATGCTGTGCATCTCTGCTCCAAGCCACCTTCACGCACCTCTGACTGAAACCTGGTGGTGGCCTCAACTTGTGGCACAGTCTCTGGGTGAAGTTCACTTGCATCCCTCTGCTAACCCAAGCCCTGACAGCGTGCCGTGCTCCTCATCAGCGTATGCCATCTATTTTCAGATATACCCATGTGGCACGGTTTCCCCAGCCACGGGGAAATTCAGGAGCAAACCTTTGCGGAGGAGATCTCCTCTGTGACTCATCTGTGCTAGGGAGGGGAGAGTTTCTTTTTCATTTCTGCAGCTTGGAGAGGTACCTCCTCTCCTGCCTCAGCAGGCCAAGTTTCTGACTCGTCCCTGGGCTGCTGTACTGACACGGGGTGTGCGGGGCCGGGGAGGGGGGGGACCGTGCTCTGTGGGAGCGATACGAGGGGAATCATCCTTTTAAAATACGTCTTTCTGTCTCCCTCCCCCCACTTTCCTTTTTCCTCCTTCAGGGTTGTCACCTTGTAGTATTTTAATCGGAGGAAGCAGATCTATCAAGGAAGTCAATGGCAGGGGCGAGGTGGGCGGGGGGGAGGAGAGGAAGAGGAGGAAAATCACATCACAGCCCAGTCTGCCAGTGTAAACACTTGATGATTTCCTGTTATTGTAGCCTAAAATGTACCATGACATCATTTGCGGGCCTCCCAGAATCACCCAGAAGGAGGAAAAGCCAGCATTCCCAGCCCGCCCCCAGCGTGAATCCAGGGGATTCAGACCCTATAAGGCAGTGAAGCTCCACAAGCAGCAAAGATAGAGTTTCGAAAGCTTGCTTGTTCTTGGCAACGGGGAGATTTCACAAACAGGAAAAACTGCTTTTACTTTTCCTAAAGGGGAACCGTTTATGCCTCATGAAATATTGATGCCCTGAACCTTTAGAAGCATATATATAAGAAATGCATAAATATAAGAAATGCTTGTAGCTGAGGACAAGCACAGGGGAGCCCCTCACCAAAATCACGTCAGTTCTTCATTCCCGGACATCCACTTTTTTATAGTACCCACTTTTATTCCAAATCACTCTACAAACAAGGTAGTTAAATCAAAAGCTGTGGATTACATAAAATAGTCCAATATGGAATGAATTTGGTAAGTTTGAAAGGCGAAGCTAGCCCTCAATATAGCAGAGACTGCCAGTGAAATGTTCTTCTTCCTTTCCTGAGTATTAAATCAATAGAGACATTTGGCCGGAAAGTGAAGAGCCAAGCTTTTCTGAGCCTGGATACACGAACTATCCTGGAATTTGACCCAACGGGGCAGATTTGTGTCTCAGTTACAGTTAATCCTGAATCACTGCCCTCAGTCTGTAAGGAAGAACGGAATCGGGTTCACCGAGATGGGCTCTCGTAACTCTTCTGAGAGGGATAATAACTAGGCTGATCCCACACCACACCCTTCAGCTACAAACTCTTTGGGCAGCCTTTCAGATAGACCACAGTGGGATAGCTGCAAAATTTTTTGGTTTTTTTTTTTTCCTAAGCAAGGTAACAAACTTCAAAAATAGAGTGCTGCATTTGTAATCATTTGGACTCATACCCTCCCTTGCACACCTGCCAACCGCTTGGCAAGCATCAGTAATTATAGCGTAACTTTTTGTTCTCGAAACAGGAGAAATCAGTGTTTTCATGTTATACGTAGGGAAACTGAGGCACTGAGATTAAATGAACCACTACCTTAAGGAACAGAATGTATTCTCTTAATGTGGGTTTAAACTAATCCTGTACCTCCAAATAGCATCAGGAAATTAGATTTGTCTTTCCATAAGAGTAGACTTGAGAAGTCTGAAGAGAGTCAGCCTAGAGAAGAACAATACAGGCAAGTCTGGTAAATAAAGCACGCTTGTGGCTGACATTAAAAAGAAACAGAAGGGCATTGCCGTTTACTGGACAAAAAATAACAACCACGTATAAGTTTTGCTGTCACTCTCACTTGGGCTTGCTGGAATACAAAAGCGGGTTGTTCCCTGTGGGCTATTTTTGGCCAGGAGAATCGAGCCATTCAATTCTTCACCATGCTGGGCTCTTTTCAAAGCTGTACATACAAGATGACTATCACTCGTTAAGTCGTTTGCTCTTCATTCCCAATGCTGCAGGGTGCAGCACTGGGAACTGAAGGGAGTTTAAATTGATGCCAAGCGTGTCAGGACCCTGCACCCAATGAAATCAAGGGGCAGGTTCTGATGATTTCATCATCTTCATCAGGAACCTGCATATTCATGGCCAGCCCTGCTGTGAGCAAGGCACCAGGAGAGCAGAGGGAGCAGACACCCCTGTGACAGCTGAGGGGTGTCGATGCCTTGAATTAACTTCTATTCTGCTGTATTTCATCAGAGGGCTGTCAGGTGGGCTTGGGAATGGAGGGCAGGAGAAGAGTTCCTCCTTCCGAGCACTGAATTTGCCAGATCTAATGTGCAGTTACTCTATCTCTGGGATATTTGCTGAGCGGCCTGAGAGGGGAGCCGGCAGCAGGGCTGAGTACCTGGCGATGGATGGATGATTGAATATCTGTGTGTGTGTGAGGCAGCTGGGGAGTTTTCTGTGTTGTGAATGTTCATCTAAGATGCTGCCCAGCGCTTTTCTGGGATATTGATCCTTGCTTGTGCAGGAGAACTGTGGAGTTCTCCGTTTCCAGCTCTGGAGCCCTCAGGAGAGGAAGGACATGGACCTGTTGGAGCGGGTCCAGAGGAGGCCACGAAGATGCTGGGAGGGCTGGAGCCCCTCTGCTGTGGGGACAGGCTGAGAGAGTTGGGGTTGTTCAGCCTGGAGAAGAGAAGGCTCTGGGAAGACCTTATAGCAGCCTTTCAGTACTTGAAGGGGGCTACAGGAAAGCTGGGAGGGGCTGTTTGCAAGGGCATGGAGCGACAGGACGAGGGGCAATGGCTTTAAACTCGAGCAGGGCAGGGTTAGATTAGACATGAGGAAGAAGTTCTTCACCCTGAGGGTGGTGAGACACTGGCCCAGGTTGCCCAGAGAGGGGGTGGAGGCCCCATCCCTGGAGACATTCCAGGCCAGGCTGGATGAGGCTCTGAGCACCCTGCTCTAGTTGAAGATGTCCCTGCTCCCTGCAGGGGGTTGGACTAGATGGGCTTTAAAGGTCCCTTCCAACCCAACACATTCTATGGTTCTATGAGAAAGTTGGGTGATGTGCGAGTCTCTCTCGTTCCATTCCCCCAGCACAGGAATGACTTGCCTGCACAGGATGCTCTTCCCTTTATCCTTATGCACTGCTGGCTGCTTCGGCTCTCAGCAGGGCAGGGCGGTGTCGCGATTTTTGACATAGCTAGCCTCTGATGCTAAATATTTCCCATTTCACTTTTATGGCATGATGTGATGCCATGTTTCCTGGGTAGGACAAAGATGAAAATAGCACAGTGCTGTGACGTAGCATATGACTGGGATTTATGAGAATACTCCACCCCTTATGAAAAATACAAAGTGATGTAGAGAGAAGATGAGTAGAGATGACAAAGTAGAAATGAAAGCAGTTTAGGGTATGATGACAAGTTTGGGAGAGCAGCAAAGTGTGCTTGATTCCCACTGATTTGCACAAGATTATCTCTGCTTATAGCCAGGGTGAACTATCCTGGAAAGTTTGACTCCATTTATTGTGGAAAGCTAGGCAAAAACAAAGCGGAAGAGAATCTGGAAGAGCAGTCATTCATCAGGGCAGTAAATCCAGGTTTAAGACTCCTAAGTATTAGATCAGAAACACATTGGCCTGGTGGTACAAGGAGCCCATCCAGAGGCGGCTCTTTCTTCTGGTTCGAATTTATTAAAAAAACATTGCTGAACTTGTTTATCCCAGGAAGATGGATCAAACACCACCTGTCCATGCCCCTATAGATTTATGCCAGATCAAATCTCATCTCTGCTGAAGTGTGCTAGCATTAATGCATGAAGTCAGCAAAACTCAACATGACCTCGCTAACCAGACAGAAATGTCCTTGTCTGCTCCAGATTAAAACTTTACTGTCAGCGATCCAGAACTGTGTGGCTCCTGTAGTAATGTTCACAGCAACACAGCCTGTCTGAAAGGAAATCTAAAAAGAAATAAATACCTTATCTGTGTTTTGTTGGTCTACGTCCTCTAAATACTGTAAAATGAAAACTGGAAGAAAACGCAACTGGAGGGAAACTGGCATATTTTATTACATGGTTTGGCAAACCAGAAAGTACTAGAGAGTATTTAATGTACTTTTTTTCATGAAGGGTTTAGGCTGCTGGTGAAAGACGCTACCCCAGTGTTGCAGATGTAGTGACGTGACAAGGAAAGGACAGCTGGTTTCTTCAGGTTGGGGCAGAATTTGGGTCAACACCCAAAGTGATGCTCAGCACCTGGAATATGCTGCTGTTCCAGGAGGAACCATGTAGCTAACAATGAAGAAAAGGCATGTGGCTCTGAAAACGATGACTAAAAATCCATTTTACTGAACGCCACACAAACGAGAGGACTAGCCTGTGTTTAAGAATCTAGCCAAGATTGCTTGGGTTGAACTTCTCCAGACAACGTCGTTAATGCTGGTTTGACCTTATTAAAGGCTGCAATAGGGAACTACAAAACATTCCCAAGCTCTTTCATCATCTATCTGCTCACTTAGAAGGAGGAAAATGCCAAAGGAGCATCCTGCCTAAGCCCGTTCTATAATTCTTTATCTAGCGAACGTAAGATCCATATGCCTGAGCAAGGCCCTTTTCAGGAGAGACTGGAAAAAGATTCAGGTAATTTGAACATATATTCTGTTCTTACATTTGGCCTTTTAGGTGCCCTCAAGTCGATAGACAAGATTCACTTGACAGGTGGACAGATATAAAATTAACGTCAGCGCCCAAGAAATGAACCCTGTGAAGCAGCCTGAGAGAAACCCAGGGAAGGTGTTGGCTTTTTAAACCTTGTAGTTTATCAGTGTATTTGTGTTTTGGCCTGCTGTGGACCTGCAGAGGCCTGGGGCAGGCACTGACCAAGGATGTGGTGGTAGGACTGCTAAAATAGGTTAGTCAGTGTAGGTTTTGTGGGGGAGAGAAGGAGATATCTGCTACATTTTAATGTTAACAAGCCAGGATATGCGATGTACCATGCGGCATTGGAAGCTCTGGGTGGTCCTCCAACCATTTCAATCAATTCAAAACCATCTGCATCTTCATGGAGAGGAGGAAAAAGCCTGAGGAAAAAAAGTTTTCTGTGGTCATTTGTGGTGGGCGAAGCAGCTTCCTAATTTCATTCTGTTTGAAATAGGCGTCAGCAGCCTGCACGTGTCTGCAAGTCAGTGACTGTGTCTGCATCCACGGGAGAAATGGGCCACGTCATCCAAGGCCAAGGAACGTCTTGGGAGATCAGCTGCTCAGCAACCCAGAAAAGTAGGTGGGCACTGTTTTTTGACATGTTTTGCATGTATCTAAGGAACAGGATCTTCTGGTCAGAAACAAAAGGCCCCAAAGGTCAGGCTCAAGGCCTCCACACAGGGAGTGGAGTTTGTTCACAGTGAGCATTGCATTATTTTGACATCTCCTTGTGCCGTTGCACAATATGGATACCAACCATCAGGCTTAGGTGGACCGAGCATCATCAGTGCAGAAACGTGCAGTTAAAGTAACACCACATCGCCATCTGTATTCTGAAATACAAAGAGCTACTCAGCACTCGTCAGCCAGCCCCCACTAATCAGTGTCTGTTTTCTTCTTGTTGTCTTGTGCCTTTCATTTGTCCAGAGAATCAGGGCTTTTTATTCCCTGTTTATTTACCAATAGCAGCAGTGCTGGGGCAAAGGGAGTGGATCAGCTTCCCGCATCTAAGAGCTTGGGCAAAGATCTGGAGTGTGAAACCTCTTCTTGTGATTACTGCAAGCCCTTAGCAGTGTTTAAAACCATACTTTTAACACTTTCCCACCATAAAATCCCCACATGCTCAGGGGATTCCCCAGGGACCACTGGTTTGACTAATAAAATATAAACTAGTTTCGAATAAGGCAGATTCCCTGCCAATCCCCCAGAATACACATAACACCAAATGAATCCTGGCAAGCTGAATAATGCCAGAACCTTTGGTCACCTTTGGCCCTCGGAGTGCGTGCAACTGTTAATTAAGACCATCGGCACCCCAGTAATTAAGCACTAAGTGGGGAAACTGAGGCAAGAAGGAACGACTTGCAGTAATTCCCCTTGAGATTAATGCACCGCTCTTTTAAAGCAACCCATTTTCTCAGGGAGAAGGCATGAGCCCAGCAGTGGGTTAACGAAGTACAACGTGGTGCGGTGATGTCCTGCGCCATTTCTGCATGTTGTAGTGGGGCGACACAGCGTTTCTATTTCATTCCAAGAAAGCTCAGTTTATCTAGGCAGGCTATGCAGGCGGTGGTGGGCATTGCGGGAGTGGCTCTGGTTGGATGTCTGTGTTACTGAAATGAAATATTTACTGAATTGACATTGCCTGAAATCTTTATTATGTTGACATTGCAAATATCAACACGAGGACGTGATGACGACTGATAAGAAGGAGTTTGCTTCTACGCTATGCCGTACTATGCTATTCCGTCCTACCTTGCGCCACCCCATTCCTACATTCCTTATGCTTCTGAAAGCATTCAGCTCCTGCAAATGCATCAAATAATAGGAATAATAGAAAATAAGAGTGGAGTCTCAAGAGGCCACCTAGCACATATTGCTGTCTTTAAAGCAAAGTTAGCTATCCTACTCCATCCTTTTTGACAGTGCTGACCGTGCTGCGGGAAATGAAATACTAAGGCCAGAGAGTGCACAGAGAAAGCCCTTGGAGCTCCGTGGCAAAGCGAGTTCAGTTTCTAATGCTGTCCTACACCCTCTTTGGCGGCAGTGACAGGAGCTACATGCCAAGTCCAGGACGGGGACATGCCCTAGTTTCAGTGCAGGACTGAAAACCTCTCTGGAGCAAATTCACACTTTCTGCTGAGGCCTTGCCTTCAGGGAATTGCAGGGAATGCACTTCCCTCCTCTCTCCACGTCCAGCTTTCCTCACTGAGCAAAACGCTGCTTTTGGATAGACACCAACATTTTGACAGTGCAAGTGTGCGTGAGAGAGAAACAGAGAGACAGTCTAAGGCCAAACTTGGAGCACTTTAGCCCATCCTCATTGCCCAGCCTACCTTTGACTGTAGGATGGACCCTCTCACTATGCTTCGCTTTTCTCTCCTTGAACTGGAAATATTCAAGCCCAAATTCCTTCATAACCTTCCTGCATCCTCAGAGCTTTCTGCAAGATGCAGATCCCATGCAGAACGGGCTCTGTTGCGCGTGTGTCAAGCCGTATGGGCACGTATGATGTTCTGCAGCCCACCAGTGGTGCACAGAATGGGGATTAGATAGTGCCGGGTGACATTTTGAGGCCAATCATAAACCTACTTTCTCTGTTCTCATTACTCTGCAAGAGGAAACAAGAAAGTGCCTTCCTGCAGGTTTGGAGGGGAAAGAAGGTTATTTACTTCTGTAATATACAGCTTTTCCATGCATCAAAGCAGGTAAATTTATAAGTCTCCTCTGGGAACACCAGCAACCCTCTGGTTTTCTGACCTCCTCTGACATGCTGTGGGACAGCCCACTGTGCATCCACTTGTACCTTCAACACTTCCCATCGCAGAATGATCTATGGCACACAGAACCATGGTGTGAATGCCAGTAAACAAAGGAAAATCTAATGGGCTGTGGTTTCTGCTCTCCTTACTATTGATTTCTCCTAACTACAGACAAGCGAAAGGGAAAAAAATGGTTCTGGTATGGTTCAGCTGTGTAATTTTAACCTTGCTGGTGTAAATCCCCCGAGGAAACAGGCAGGATGGGTGTGACCTGAGGGAAACCCTATAATTACAGCTGCATTAGGGTTTTGCTGTGGCTAAAGGCAAATAAGTCCGCGGAAAGTTTTTTAGGTCTTCATGGATCAACTCAAGCAGAAGATGGAAATTTGTCAGAGGGGAGGAGGATCAACCCAACAAGCTTCTATTATTCATTGTTCAGCTCCTAGAGAACGCAATGGAAAACTTCTGATTAATGACTTGGAGAGGTGAAGATGAATTGCTCACTTTTCTGCTATTACGATCTGAAATGAAAACATTAAACACCCACCTGATGGACTCCCATGACCAGATTAGGATCTCAGCTTCACTTTTGAAAAAATACAGCTTTTCGTCTTCATAGGGCTGATGCACGTCTCACACTAAGGTGAAAAATCCAGCTAGCAAATGACACAATGACTAAAAAAGCCAAACCTCATGATTTATGAAAAGCATAATGGTTTGCTGAAGACTGATTTGTAGTTTTAGAGTACTAAATACAGCTATTAGTGTGGACTCATCCTTCAAGGACAATATCTAATATAGTATAAAGCTTAAAACAAAACTTCTTCTAAAGGACCATTCAGAGAGTGTGAGTAAAGGAGCCAAAATTTCTGTTATTGTAACTCTGGAGCTGTATAAGTAGAGAATTTGTCATTCATTGGGTCAAAATGAAGCAATATTGCCAGCTTTCATGATTTAATCTCGAGTTTTTAATATCCTCAGCGTTTTTAATGAACAGAGCTCCTGGAATTGGATGTGTGTGGGTATTCTTTTTTTTTCCTAAAAAGAAAAAGTAAATTCTCTAATAATAATAATCATGCCGACATTTTCATTAAGCATGGAAACAGTGATTTGGATGCAGCTAGGAAAAAAAGAAGCTCAAGCTCCTTCTCTAGTTCTCGGTGTTTTTCAAAACACGTATAGGTCTGTTCCCTGACTCTGGAGGTCCTGCAACGAGCAACATGAAGAGAAAGAAGGGAATATAAGTAAGAAACAGATTAAATTCTTCTCAGAGAAGCAAGTGCCTGCTGACCGGTTCAGGTTAGGCGCTCATCTCCTCCACGGTGCCTGGCAGCAGAGGACAACTCCAGTAGTCCTCCTCAGAGCTCTGGGAGAGGGACAGAGACTTTAGTGCCCTGATCCATGGGGCTCCGCTGATAGTGCCCGTAACTGCTGCTGTAGGAACTGGCTGCACCCTCCGTTATCCCCAGCACCCCTCGGAAAGGACGGTGCGCTTCGAGCCTGGGGGAGCCTTGTGCTGTGATTCAGGGAAGACACAGCTCGACCCTGGCCCTGCTGCTTCCCCTTCTGCTCATCAGAGAGCCAAAAGGCACACTCACAAACACACAAGTTCACTATGGCACCACCCAGCCCCGGGACTGCTGGAAGGACATCTCCCTCCTCGGCTTCAGCGAGGACTTCTGATATCTCCTGTGCTCTTGAGGAGCCGTCCTTTTTCCTTAATGATTATTTTTAGCTGTACGCTAGCCTTTCATGGAGAGGGACTTTGGTATCTCCATGGCTGTGTGGCTTCCAAAAGATAATTACCCAGAGAGCTTTTGTGTTTTCAAAGCACTGTACAAACATCAGTAAGCTAATCCTCCCTGCCCCCAGGATTGCTGAGGATGGAGGTTTCTGGTGGGGAAGGGGGAAGGTTCCTGGGCTCAGGGATCTTCTCAAAATATGTGTTTGGGCTTGAAAAACTAGTTTTGACAATGGGGGGGCTTTTTTTCCTTGTTGTTTTAACTCAGGGGATTTTCTTTTCTGAACAAACAAACAAACAAACAAACAGAATGGGTTGAGTGGGAGAAAAGAATTGTAAAACAAGGAAAAAAGTTACGGCTGTGTTTTAAAAGTGGAAGTCTGTGTTCCCTATGAAGATAGAAAAATTCTCTTGAAGCAGAACAGGCCTAATTGGAACTGAGTGTCTGTTGCTGAAGGCAGCCATCTCTGGGACAGAGAACAGCTAAGAACACAGGATGTATGTATGTGTCTACCTCTGTTATCTATCCCACCTATCTACCCACCTACTTTTTCCTTTTTTTTATAACCTACTCACTCTGCTGGTACACAAATATAGTCCAGGCTGGATGAGGCTTTGAGCAGCCTGGCCTGGTGGGAGGTGTCCCTGCCCAGGGCAGGGGGGTTGGAACTGGATGATTTTTAAGGTCCCTTCCAACCCGAACAATTCCATGAAATATCCTAAATGCCTTAATTCTCTGCATTTCAGGATCAGAGATGCCATGTGTTTAGTAAAAACCTAGGCAATATAAATGATACCATCTCTCATGCCTGTGTCTAACTGGGTGGGGGTGTGTGACGCGTGCTGTGTTGTGCATCATCGTGTTCTCCTGCTGGGAAGAGCAGCGTTGGATGCAGAGTGGGGGGGGGAGTTTGGGTTGCCCAGGGGTGTGTGTGTCTCACAGTCATGCAACCCTGACTGTAGATCACACCGCCCAGCGTTAACAGGGAGGGAGGGAATTCCCTCCACTTGTGAGTGAATCAGATGGGTGGGAGAGGGAGCACGAACATTCCCAGATCAGAATCCTCCTCTTGCATCTCCCATACAATAACATTCTGCGTTGGTTTTTGGGTTGGTTTTTTTTTTTTGAGTCTACTTTGTTCTAGCCCAGAAACAGCTGCGACACTTACCAAGACAACATTGTCCTGGGTCAGGGTTTGGTGTTCACCCGGAAAAAAAGCTGCCTTCTGAGCAGGAGCCAAGAGTAATGTCTTCAGTATATAACGTTCCTGCATTGGAATAAAAACGGCTGGCGACTCTCTGTATATTTTTAAGGTTTCCAAAAATAGGTCTAAGTCTCAGGCAAAATGAATGGAGCCAAGACTTAGATGGAAAGAACTGGTAAACTTTGTCTGAAACCGTTAGTGCTGAGATCATCTTCCACATTATACGCCACTACCTGGAAAGAGGGGCCAGTTTTCTTTTCCCTCTTTATGGCCGGCTGAGCCCTATGTTCCAGCGCATCGATACACTTGACCAAGTTTCAGTACAGTGGGGAGAACTGACTTAATTTTAGTGGTGAGACAGAGAGCTTTGTCCCTGCTCTGCTCCTGCCCTGTAGGAGGTGAATTCCTGGAACACCGAGTCAGTTTTGCAGAGGGAAGCAGGGGGAAGTTGGATTATAAGCAGCTGCTCTGTGTGTGAGGGAGAGAAGGTTTTCTAATCACAAAGAGAGAAGGTCAGGGAGAGATAAGTGGGAGTAGGGGCTAACTGGTGGGTAAAACCTCTGGGGAGGCGCACACTTACGTTCCAGGAGGAATTTGATGAATCCTGATTCCACAGATGAGCCTGTGGCATTCTGCAGAAGGGAGAAGGAGAATTTAGGAGCCAACTTCAGAACTGCAGTTTGGTGCTCGGAGCACCCATGGGCTAGCCTGGCTCCCAGGGGTGGCTCAGCTGGCCTGAGGCTGAAGGGGCTGTTCTGGCCTCATTTGAGACAACATTAACAAGTGGCGTGGTGTAATAGGAGCAGATCTGGAAAAAAAAAAAAGAAGAGCTGCCTCTGAATATTTGACATTCACACTAAATGTGTTTCAGGAAGAACTTATTTTGGGCTTGGTCCATTCTTGGTCTATTGGTCTTGGACTTGGTCTATTCTGGTCCAACTAACTGAATGCTTGCCAATAACTGGATGCACCCCTGGAAGCACATCTTCTGGCTGGTTTTAATCCAAAAGGAATTCAGTTCACCAGGTGTGAGACCTCACCACGACGTGAAGTAAAACGCAGCGCATAGGAAATTCACTTCAAAACCAAACTCCTGATCTGAACTAAAAAGCTGATGTAGATGCAGCTTGCTGACACGGTTTGGTGGCTGAGGAGATGGTAATCTCCGGGAGAGTGATGATGGGGGGGTGTGAAAACTTCTTAACCCAGCCCAGTTACAGCCCGAACCCCACACTGGCCTGCAGCTGAATGCCCTGCAGCCCAAACCGCTGCCCGCATCAGAGGCAGGGCTGCCTGGGGTGTCGCACACAGCGTATTTGCTGGCTCCTGCTTCCAAATAGATAACTGCTACTTATGATTGACGATTCTTGGAGGGATAATTCTGTTCCCTCTCCCACAGCGGCCCCGCTATGCTGTTGATGAACACAAAGGGGAGACAGGCTTGGAAGAGTGAAGTGATGGGACATTTGCTCGGGGCTGGTTCTCAGAAGGCAGCGAGCAGCATTCTGCGGCCACGAAACGGGGTCGCTGAGCAGATTGTGCCTGCAAGAGCCTACGGGCTGCTCCCCCAGGGCACGAAATGCTCTGGACCTACAGAAAAAAGGGGGCAGGGAGAACCATCCAGGGAGCTGAAGGGCTGTTTTTTACTCAGTTTAACATAGACCTGGACTTCATCAAACTGCAGCTTTGTGCTGGAAGCTGGTGATGGTATGGCAACAGCTTGTTTAACGGTCTGTAGGAACTGTTGCTCTGGCTGCAGCAACCTCCTGCTGGTTCTCTTACCCCCCACCCAGGCACTCTCACACAGAGCAGGGGCTGTATCCTGCTGAGACACTCAGGTTGGAGCAATGCCAGCATCTGTTACTCTCTCACTCTGATTTGATTTCGAATCTCGCAAGTAAGCAAGGAAGTTTTGAGACTAACGGGCTGCACCGCACACTTTCTAGGATGACCGAGGAGCAGAAGTGGATGTGCTGTGTTGTCCAGGTGTATTTCTACCCATTCAGAGTGAATGGCTCAGACACACAACCCTGACTTTCCAGCTGCAACATGAGCATGAGACATTTCCCAAGTGGAATGGCATACTTTAGATCCATTACCGTGCATAAGGATACAATATACTTAGATGTGGAGAGTCTACATCATCCACACCTGTTGTGCAAATTTGCAGTTGGTGGGATTTGGATCAGTTTTTCCCTTTTTCTGTATCACAGAGCGCCTGGACAAGAAAAGCAGCTGTTGTTCTTGTCCTGCCATCAGCCTCTCTGGTTCTTGCTGTTAGCAGTGCTCTGAAGTACTTGAGTTAGAAAACCTCCAAAGACTTTAAAAATAAACTCTTTGCACTGAAGCTTCAAAAAACATCCAGGAAGCAATTCTTTTCAATTAAGAATTCAGAAAATGTGTAGAAACACTTATTTATAAATAATTAGCATAAAGTAAAGAATTCACACTGTTGCCTGAAACCTTAAGATGACAACTTTTTCAGCCCCCTTTAAGATAGCCAATATTATTATTATTTTGTTTTTATATCTGGGTTAATAAAAAAGAATACAAAGTCATCCAGTCACCCACCAGCACAGCTCATAGGACCAAGCAGAGCTATCTCCTGGTCTCTGTCCCTAATCTATAGGACAGCTTAATTTTAACAGCTTAATTTTTCTTAGGTTGAGGGTTGTGGATTTTCAGTGCCTCAACTACTTTTACTTTGCCCGTGGAGAGGCAAATTGATCAGGCATCTTTACAGGAAAAAGCAAGCTGTGATGTTTGAGCAGTGTAGGCAGGCCCTGCGTTGATGGCAGTCTCAGGACTTCCGAAGAAATGAGGTTTGTTATTGCTGTCGCTGTAGAGCTCTCGTTTTCCTGTTCAGCACTTTCCACCCCCCCATAAAACAGGCTCTTCATTTCCTCTTCCACCCATTCTTTCCTTCTTTGCTTTCTACAGGAACACAGAATGACTTTGTGAGGAAGACACTTGGAGATCCACTCATCTCTGTGTATCAGGTCCCTGGCTGGTTTTAAAGCTAGATCCAGTTTAATCTCATAAACCACTCCATATAGCAAATGGGATGTGTGTGTGTGCGTGCCTGTGAAGAGGGGATAAGCAAGAAAAGGAATTTATAAAAGGTGAAGAGAAACGTGGGATGTCTTTCCAAAGGGCTGGCAAACTACTGGCACTTGTGCAAAGAACTGATATTTCTAATAAATTTGGAACTAGCTGCCAAAAGAATTTGCTGTGATTTCACGATTTACAGTGTGTCGAATACAGCCCTGATACAACTCTGTTGATCCCACTGGAGACACAAGACAAAGGAGGAATGTATTTTGCAGGGTTTCCTTCCTCCCCTCATCCTTTGTCACCCTGTGAAGGAAACACAAAGAGCCCTGCCAGCCTCTACAGTTGTGTATGAACTAAACCTTTAAGAGTGAAAATATCACCACCCTCTGCCCGATGTGTCACAGCACTGCTGTCCTGCTTCCACTGTCTCCTCTCATGATGGGGCTCTGTCTGCAGCTAGGGACTCCTGCTGTGGTATCTCTTTGGGGCTGTTGGTGATTGCCCTGGTTTGAGGTAGTGATCAGACCAGCCCAAACCACGACAGAGAGCCACGGGTTCATTTTAAACAGCCAAACTGTATTGACCCGAAAATCCCTCTCAGAACTGGCTTCTCTCTGGTTCCTGTTCAGTAACACTCAGTTTGGTCCTTCCACGGCCCTTTTTCACCATCTCAGACTGACTTTGTATGCAATTACTCCTGATTATCACATGTTGAAGCCTTCAGAAAACCCCAGCGTAAGTAAATGCATTCCTGATCGACTCCTATCCAGTGGTTACCTGTATCAGAGCCATCTGGAGCCTGGTACTCAGTCCAGGAGGCTGGACTGGGCACTCACATTCTCTGGCAGGCATGGAAGGAGATGCCTGGTGGCTTTCATTCCAAACTCCAAGTTCCCTATCTCTGAGTCAGAAAGGCTGTGGCCCTACATGGTCATTACACTGGTGCCATCATCTTGGCTCCACACCAGCCATCTCAGAAGGAGGCAGAGCAGGACAGAAGGAAGGAGAGAGGAGAAAAGTCCCAGAGAGCCTGTTTCTTTGGGGCACTGAAACTGGGAAGATCTTTCCTGAAGATTCCAAGTTGCCTCCTTTTTTGCAGCAAAGCCTATTAGCCTTGCGGGTAAGCTCTTGCTGGCCTGAGCCCTGTTGAATAAAAGAGTTGCTAGATTTTATCCCTACAAAGATTTGGATTGTCCTGTTGAGAAAGCAAGGTGGATGAAGAAGAGAGCAACAGGTTTTGTTAGATTTTTTTGAGCTTTAATTGGTTTTTTTTGTCATGGTTTGTTTACAGGAAGGCTTTGCTGGTCTAGACAGCTCTGGTGTGTGTCCCACAGGCTTTGTGGACTGCCTCAGGGGGTAAAATGCAGTGGGTAATGTAGCATTTTACCTTTATCTCCCTGCTTCCAGTATGTTTTTAGTTGACCATGACTACTGTAAATGCTTAATAGCTTCTGAGAAATACATACGAGTAAGCATGTTTCCTTTTGGATATACGTCACACCATCAAACCTATGAGAATAAATACCATTGGAGCTACTTTTTAGGTTAGGTATCTTTTCGAAAACTGAAAGCCCTAGCTTGATTCCTCCCATCGCCCACAGGAGTAATTTCTCCTCACTAATTTGAGACGGAACAGACCAGCGGGACTTGCCCCACTTCCTTGCTCTGAGGAGAAGGCATCAGTGTCAGCCTCCAAAGCTCACATTGTTCCAACTCTGCGCAGATTCCAGAGCGTTTCTACATTAGTACCTTTCACCCAAACTGGCAAAACATATTCCCATTCATTGTTTTGTCCTCGCTAGTTGTGCTATCTGTTATTTGGGCTGTAAATATTTGGAGTGAGGTCCTAGAATACCCATTAGATTTCCCTTTGCTCCCCTCATTGCTGCAAGCAGCACAAGGTGTAGAAAGCAAGCAACAGATGAGCATTTGCTCCCATATGGTACATAGAAAGAACAACGGAAGAAGAGACAATTCTATTAGATGGGTGGCTCATATATTTTTGATATGGTCATTAAATACATTGCACACCCTCTGTCTGGTTTGAAAGTCTCCTCTTTAGTCTCCTCTTCACACCAGATCCCCAGGCAAACACAACATCTCCCATACAGTGTGTCATTGTCCCTAGTCCCACCATCTCCCTTGCTCCTTGCATGGACCTCATGGGCAGTGAGGGACTTGCGCTGGAGGGAACTAGGATCTAGGGCTTTACAGAGCATCTGGCAGACTCAAATCCCTGGGATTTTCCAGTTCCAGCCCTGCAGAATGGACAAGCCAGGAGCTGGGACCATATACTATAATGAGCTCCAATCCTTAAGGTAAAAAAGGGGTCAAAGAAACGAGGTCACACATCCAATGGCCCCATCAGCTTCTGCTCTGTCCCAGCAACTGAGTGGGAGTAGAATTATTTGCAGCCTTTTCAAATCCTGCCTCCCTAAATGTGGTGTGCTCTCCCTTTCCCTTGTCCCTTTCATCCTCCCAGCTTGAGAATCACTTGAAAAGATCACCCTGCTGCTCAAGGCACAAAGGTTTTGAATTGTCCCAGGTGTTTGGAAACAGTGATTGTGGGTGTTTGGGAGAGAAGATGCTTTTTACCTCTAAACACAAACACTAAAATGATCCAAGGCCATCATCAATGCATCTCACTCTGAACTTGTAAGCATTAATGTCTGAGCAGAAGGGAACTGTAAGAGCAGGAGGAAGAAGCTTTCCTGCTATTCAAAGAATAGCTCACAACCAGACTGGTTAATTTTAAATAGAGGACAATCCAGGACTACTGTGTGGTGAAGGTGTAGTTCTCATACTATGGGAACAATCTCATTTTGCGCCTCCCTTTGCCTATGTGAATCGAACTAAATTTCTTTCACCCCTCTGAAATACACCTTCTAGCATGAAACACCTTTGCTTTGGGATTTTTTTTTTGTTTGACTTTTTTCAATTACATTGCGGCAAGGAGGATGGAACAAGGCCTCTACCTTCTGTCAAAGCTATGCAAAGGGCAGTTCAAGTTACCCAGCATTAGTCCAAAAAAACTATATGCTGACGAAATGGCCCCTTGTTTAAGTGCTCATGCTAAGTAATTCTGGTATTTCAGACCAAATAATTTACGTGCCTTTTCTGCTTAAAAGAAGGTACTACAAAAGGTTTGATGTAAATGAAACCAAGACAATAAATCCCCAGTGAAATACCAGACCTCCTCCCAGGAGAATGCTTAATGTCATCCTGGCCTAATCTGATTCTGAAATACTTTAATATTATTTGGGCTCTGGGCAGTCTGGAAATAACAGCATTTTTGAGGCCCTGGGTAATGTTACTCATCTCTACAGCCTCCTGCGGGGAGGATCTTTAGTCAGATGAGACTTTTACCCCTTGGAATCTCATCCTGCACTTGGGGAGGGGAGATAACCCCTGCCTTGCGGCTCTCAAGGAATCCAGGGATGTGCCTGTTCTCACACAGGGCCAGGCGGGAAGGAGTGGGCTGCTGGATGCCACCACCCCCCCTCAGCGGCTGGCCAAGAAGAGGTCGGGGAGGGAGGTGAGATCTTGGTGCAGCACCCCTGCAGCAGGAATTCCTCCCCACACTGTAGCTGGAGCAGTGGTTCCATGAGTTTGAGCTGAGTTTCAATGAGTTGCAACACACCTGAAATCTTTCAGATGTCTCATCCTCCCCCTCGACAGGGAAGAGGAAGAGGAAAGGAAGAAGCGGAGAGGAAGTAAAGCGGAGAGACTCACATGTCTGTCACAGGGAACTCTAGTCTTTCAAGTGGTATGAATGGTATTTTGTTTGGCTACTGCTGCGAGTAATAGAGAAGAAGGACAGGAGAAGTGGCTGGGGTGAGAAAGAAGTGTCTTGTCACGCTGTAGAATTCACTTTGCTTTTTCTCACAACTCCAGGCTGTTTGTAGACTGTGTGACGTGCGGTTTCTGACTTTCTGAGCACATGGGCAATGGCTGGCACACCCGGGGGAATGCAGATGCTTTGGATCTGATTGTTTCGCTGGCACGGGGCTTCGCTTCCATCACGGCTCCTGTCCTTAGAATCATAGAATCATAGAATCATAGAATCCTAGGGTTGGAAGGGACCTTAGTAGATCATCTAGTCCAACCCCCCTGCCAGAGCAGGGCCACCTT
>VXBO01011654.1:223990-327458 GCA_013400135.1 Rhinoptilus africanus
AGCACTGTGAAGAAAACGTTAGGTCCCTGCAGGCTTAACTATGGCTCCTTAAATTTGGCAAGGAAATAGCTAGAATTGTATCCAAACAATTTATCCTTCAAACAGTTACCTCAGTCGTATGAAGGAATGTTGGAACAGAAGTCCCAACAAAAGCAGAATCGGGCTCTCCCCAACATACATGGTGTTGGGGAGTAACGAAGAAGTGTCCATAGAGCCACTTGAATCCAGCGAGAAAGCCCACATCTAACATTCCTGGACCCAAACCTGGCACTGTGGGTGCCCTCTATCCTTTGTCAAAACCACCAGCAAGTGCCTTCATTATTCCAGCTCTCCTCTGCCAATACCCATTTCTGTAGGAAACCTGTGGAACCCTTTCACTGTTTGACCTAACCTAAGAAAGTCTCAAAGTAAAAATGAGTCAGAAAAGGAAGAAAAACTTTCTAAAATAGGCTTTTAGGGACCCTGTGACTTTTTGTGTAGAAAAGTTGCACCAATTTACATCAATCATAATTATACTGATTTTTTTCCTATGTAGACACAGCACAGAGGTTCTAGTTTAGGCGAGACCTGTGCATTCAGGTGAAGCAAACGGAGCTTCTGGACCCCATTTCCATCTCCTGCCAGGTGGGCACAGCAATAGTTTTATTGCTCTCTATAGTAGAATTCCCAGTTTACTCTGGGCTAATACATGGCCTTGTCTCTTACAAACTCCATTTTTCTTTTTTACAGGGTGAGAACTCTTCTGGATTTTCTCTTTCTCACATAATGCTGCACGGTGAGGAAACATTGCATCAAAAAGCAAATCAACACATTTTATAAGCCTCTGGTTTAAAAATTATTTGTGTTATATTACATATACTTTTACAACAATATTATTGCTTGGTGAAAAAAAGAGAAACTTCCTTTCTGCAGACCCTGAGGATTTAATTATGGGTATTTACAAGGCAGTTTGAGATCTTTTGAATGAACTGCCATTTTTAAAGACGTACGAAGTGTTATTATGAATCTGATGTCAATTCCCAACATACCTCAGTTTAATATTAATCCCAGCAGAATCCTGTAATCAAATTAAAGAAAACAGTTTACTCAGCAGGAGCCTGTGCTGAACTGCCTAGTAGAGCTTGGCTTGCTCTCTTCCTATTTTATATCTGAATTTATGTGTTCTCATATTAACACAATCTTCATTTATTCAACATGATGGAAAAGAAGTAGGTATGAAGCACAGCTAGTCTGCATGGTCTTTCCACCAACCAAGATGGCTTAAAGATTGAAAATATTTAGCGGATTTGACAAGAAGACACAAATTCAAGAAAAATAGGAAGATGGGTTTCTACTTTCCTTAAAAAAACCAGGCTGTTAAATTTATTGAGAACATTCCATTTCCTTCTTCTGGATGCAACTTGTTAACTTTAAAAAAGATGACTTGTTGGTTTTTTTTTTTTTCTGGGAGAAAACAGGACTTGGGTCACTGTTTGACAGTTATGTTCAAAGTCCCAAATGTGAGGAGATGGCTTCTTTAAATGGAAATGCTGGACCTCGATTCCTTCCATCAGCGCTTCCAAAACACAGATGGCAGGGGAAGCTTTGGCGAGTGGTCCTCGAACTCTTTTCACCCATGCATCGGATCGCTCATTTATGCCATGGGGTTACGGTGGTGGCCTCTGAGAAGGCTTGAAGACTAGCGGTGGTTTGCCGGCCAAGCTTCAGGGAGCCACAGCCTCTTGTGCTTTTGAAAGTCCTGGGGCTGGATGTGTGCTTGGTAAAACGGGGGGGTTGGAAGCCCTTGTAGATGACAGCCCGCTGGCTGAAGCTGCCAAGGGCTGAGGAGACTGAGCACCGCCCCAAGCCATCATGACTCAGGCTGAAATGAGACAAAAGGAGGGACAAAAGGATTGCCCAGAGAAGCCGTGGGTGCCTGTTTGGGCTGGGCTGGGCACTGAATCAATGACACACGCTCTCTTTACCCCCATCCCTGGAGGGGTTCAAGGCCAGGTTGGACGGGGCTTGGAGCAGCCTGGGCTGGTGGGAGGTGTCCCTGCCCAGGGCAGGGGGGTCACTGGGTGGGCTTTAAGGTCCCTTCCAACCCAAACCATCCTGTGATTTATGATCAGCATGTCAGTGCTGTGCTCTTACCTTGAACAGTGCAACCGCCCATAAAATATCACTTTTTAAAAAAATAATGCTTTCAGCAAGGACCACCAGTCCCCGTGACACCTGACAGGCGAACAAACGGCTCTGGGCTTTCTCGGCGCATTTTTGGCCCCCAGTTTTGGGGCCGCTGGAAACCCCCCGGCTCCTGCCCAGGTGGGACTTTGCCGCTCCCCCCCGCCGCCCTGAGGGGCCGGGCCCGGGCCCCGCTCGGGGCAGCGCCCTGCCGAGGCCGCCCCGCCGCTAAGATGTCCGGTGGAGCGGTGCCCGCCGCCCTCCCGGCCCGGGGGAGGCGTGCCCGGTGAAGCCCATCTAGAGCCCGATGGGGGAATTAATTATAATTCCATGGCCGCCTCTCGTGTGCCCTGCGAGGAGGAGAAGTCGGGGTTTTCACAACTCGTAATTAGTCAGGTTGTGTTGCTAGGGAGCCTTGTCCCAGCTTGACTCCAAGTATTTCTTGGCTGGAGAGATCTTGGTACTTCAGAAAGTCTGGTCAAGTCCGTACTTGACTCTCCCTCCCGCAGCAGGAGTTCGGTGACTAATGAGGAGCGGTGGGGTTTTTCCATCTAATTTCTCCTGGTCGGAGTAAGAGAATTGTCCTAGCCCTTCATTGATAAAACAGGAAGGAGCAGGCTGGAAAGCTCTAGATGTTTCCTCCCTGGGAGTGATCTGAAAACGGCCTAAGAACATCTAATGTTTAAGCTAAGAGTCTCTGGTTTACATAAAGGAGAGAAAAAAATCCTAAACAAAACCCCACCCCTATGGAAGTTGAAATGGAATCCACCCTGATTTTTTTTTTTTAACAGAGAGTTTAATTTTATTACTTTAAAATAGATGTCAAATGCCCGTTTGACTGACTTCTGCTTTTCCTGCTGTCTTAAGCGCCAGCTCTCTGAGACAATAGCTGGATTATTTTATTTTTTTTAAAATGTCAACATTTTAAGATATCAAACTCAAGCCACTTGAAGGTTAAGACAGTGTTTTCTGAAGCTTTAGAGAGGCCTTTCTTCAAACATCCACAATGCTTAGTGAAGAGTTAATTCCCAAAAAGGAACAATTCAGGTAACAAGTTTGGTAAGATTAACAGAAGTAGCTCAGGTTAGGGGACTTCTGGGTAAAAAGCAGTTGAGATGTTTTAGCCAGAGAGTTTACAGTTGTGAGGAGTCACTTATCTTGGTGTGAATCACCCAAGAAATCCTGAACATGTTGTGGAGAAGCTCAGGAGGCCGGGTTCCCACTAACAGGCTGGATCCCAGCCTCGCTGCGAGGTGCTGGGTTCAGCCCCTCCATGTGCAGGCACACCCTAGGCTGGGCTGCCGTTCTCCACCCGCTGCTTTCTGGTTCTGGCAGAGCGGTTCTGCTTTTTCGGAGCTTCTTAAAAACTGGAACAGATGAAGAAATGCAAGCGCTTTGCTGTGACACTGTGTATTACACANGTTTACATAAAGGAGAGAAAAAAATCCTAAACAAAACCCCACCCCTATGGAAGTTGAAATGGAATCCACCCTGATTTTTTTTTTTTAACAGAGAGTTTAATTTTATTACTTTAAAATAGATGTCAAATGCCCGTTTGACTGACTTCTGCTTTTCCTGCTGTCTTAAGCGCCAGCTCTCTGAGACAATAGCTGGATTATTTTATTTTTTTTAAAATGTCAACATTTTAAGATATCAAACTCAAGCCACTTGAAGGTTAAGACAGTGTTTTCTGAAGCTTTAGAGAGGCCTTTCTTCAAACATCCACAATGCTTAGTGAAGAGTTAATTCCCAAAAAGGAACAATTCAGGTAACAAGTTTGGTAAGATTAACAGAAGTAGCTCAGGTTAGGGGACTTCTGGGTAAAAAGCAGTTGAGATGTTTTAGCCAGAGAGTTTACAGTTGTGAGGAGTCACTTATCTTGGTGTGAATCACCCAAGAAATCCTGAACATGTTGTGGAGAAGCTCAGGAGGCCGGGTTCCCACTAACAGGCTGGATCCCAGCCTCGCTGCGAGGTGCTGGGTTCAGCCCCTCCATGTGCAGGCACACCCTAGGCTGGGCTGCCGTTCTCCACCCGCTGCTTTCTGGTTCTGGCAGAGCGGTTCTGCTTTTTCGGAGCTTCTTAAAAACTGGAACAGATGAAGAAATGCAAGCGCTTTGCTGTGACACTGTGTATTACACACCGCAGATTCCGCAGAAGGCGGGGTGAAGCGTGGGTGCCTGTTGAGGCAGGGAGCTGCAAGGCCGCCTGCTGTATCAGCCACCAGCCCTCGGTTTCCTGCCCCATCTGCCCTAGTTGCAGACCCAACCGAAACAGTGTTTTAAACATTTATTTCTCGAGCTGTGGTTTGCAGGAACAGGATATGCTGGCATAACTGTGTAATCAGTTCTTCATGTGAAAGAAACATGACTACTACTGCGCTATCTTAAGATTTGTTAATAGCTACTTAATTAACAAAACAGTAAAATGCAAGCGACTTTCCTCAATCAGGGTCAAATGTGGGTGAAACTTGAGCAGTTAGATGTAGCTATATGTGGGCTTCATCACAAAAATAAATCCATTGTGAAGAAGACAGATGGAGGAAATGTTCCAGGGAACAGTTCTGGCTGGGCAGGAAAAACATTTGTGTCTAAAGTGTTTGGTAGCTCTTATCATTCATCTCACCAGCCTTACAGAACATGCTGCTGCACGGCTAGAGAAGCAAAACCTGTTGAGTTCTGAGTCCCTGCTCCTCCTTAAGCTAGGCTAAATGTTAACGCATCTAGCTCGGAATTGCCATTTTGCTCCGTGAGACTTGCTACGAGTGGCACTATGGTTTGGTGCACTATTAATAGGAATCCGAGATTAACTCTGGTAACCTTTGAACTAGTGGCACATGACTTGCTGTTGTGAAGTGTGATGTCTGCGCAGTCGGAGGGGTTTTGGTTGCTGGAGGCCTTGTAGGCTATGTCGAAAGTCCATCATGGATCAGCCTGCTGATCCTGCCATGCTATCAACAGGAAAGACTCACAGTTTTATCTAGAGCATCTTATAGTTAACCAACCAACTCTAATTTATTGGGTTTTTTTGTTCTGAAAAGTTTGCAACACTTAACCAGTTAAAGCACAGACCAAAGAGGACGTCTTATTCCCCCCACACTTTGTATTGCAGAGGGGTGGAAGGCCTTGAGTGCGGCCTCTTTACAAGCCGCTGTTAGGCTCTGAAAAGCCTCTCTCGCAGTTGCAGAAGTCTGTGTGTTGGCCAAGAGTAGGCTCTGATCTCATGCTGAGTGACTGGGGCTCTGGTCTCACACTGACTCATCTCAGGCTGAGCAGAGCTGAAAGTCACTCTTGGTTCCAAATCCTGCTAGAAGTGAATGAACTGTCACGTTGATGGCTAGTCTGAGCACCATAGTTAATCACTTGAACTTCAGTATTACAAAAACCTCCTTAGTTGGAGGAGTGGGAGGGGAAAGCGACCTTTTTTTTGTACCAGTCATGTCTGTTTAATGGGCTGATGCTTTACTGTATTCTTAGCTATTAGACAAGGCAACATTTCTGTATCGGGATTCATTAACTATTTTGCCTATGAATGTACTTTGTGACTGTATGAACTTAAAATATGAGCATCTGTTGTGTGCGTTCAACTGTCCTATCACTAGGACTTGAACAGTTCTGTTTCGGGAAACATAATCTTTACTTGCTGAAGAGAAATGGGTTTGATCAGAACTAATCTTCTGATTAGCTTCAAACTAAGGTATAATAAAGTTTGAACTCTTCTTACTGTATTAGCAGAACTAAGTGTTTCTCTCGATGTTCAGAACATAAGCCTCCAGGTTTCTAGGGCAAAGTGTTATTGCAGAGAAAATCAACTTGGACAAGCATGAAGTCTTCAGCACAAAAGAACAGTAAGATTCATAGGTCTCAGCTCAATGATGCTATTTAAGATTATTTTTTAAAAAAAGGCTTCTCTGTTGTTGCCTTTTCCCTTAATGCTTTCTAAAACTGAGCGTAGCAACAGCCATTAAGGCCTTCAGCGACCCCTGTCTGTAGCATAAATTCCCAGTCTTAATTCCCAATTGTACTCCGAAGGTCCTTGAAGGATATCTCCCTTTGTTATTTGGAACTGCATAGGTCTGGTTAGAAGAAAGGTAACTGAGACTGTGGTAGGAGGTATCAGGAGAATCCATCCTCTGGATGTTAATTTCTTGATGTATAGCTACTTGGTACCAAATGCTGCAACAAGATGGCAGCTATAAGCAGAGTGCTATGTTTTTTTGGGTGATTTTTTTTTTCCTTGTAGAATTTGCTAGAGGTCTTGAAAGCTGATGGGGAAAGGTGGACAGTGATGGAAACCATGATTTATAATGGGTGGGCACTTTTCTTTTACTGCCCTGGGTTTGGATCCTGTTGTGTTATGAAAGAATCATAAAATTATTTAGGCTGGAAGGGACCTTAAAGATCATCCAGTCCCACCCCCCTGCTCTGGGCAGGGACACCTCCCACCAGACCAGGCTGCTCAACTGTGCAATGCTTCTCAACACTAGAAGCATTCCAGATGCCTTCTGTCTTATCTGAGAACCAACCTTGTGGTGTTATATCTCGTCCTCTCCCTCACTCAGTATAAGTTGGGAAGTTCGGCAGCACTGATTGAAGTGCTTGGTGTTGTGGCAAGGCACACACAGGCTTGGGTGTGACACGGATGCTAGCTTGGTAGGCAAACTCCAGTTACACCTTCCTTCTATGACTATCGAATTCATGGAGTTGCTGTAAAAAGGTGTGTTTGAGAGGTCCCAAAGACCTTGCCTTATACAGGAGTCTGTTGGTGAATTTCTGATGACTTTGTACTTCAGAAGCAACAACAGCTAAAACATGCCGAGTGTACAGTGGACCCAGGTAAACTACTGTACTGATATACAGTGAATTATCAGTAACTTTATACCTACCATGGGATTTTAAAAAACAGGAAAGGCCTTTACACACCCCAGCTTGTATTGTATTCATCAGCTTGGTTCCTAGATTCTTCAAGAATAACAAGGTTTTACCTCTTGTACAGATGAAGCGGTTAAGCCTCATAGTGAGCAAAAGCTTCTGTTTGGTACTTCTGGGCCTCCTGTGTTAAAGTTAAATAGGGAGTTTAAAGGATACTACTGATAAACTAGTGTTCACTTTGTTTTTACATACTGGTAAAACCTTGCTTCCCCTTCTTATGGCCAGCCTGGCACATAACTGGCAGTGTTGTGCAGAAAACATGAGTTGTAGGGGCTTCGGACTGTAGTGAGGAAGAACTGTTCTGAGCACCTGATCCGAACTGGTGGTCGTGATCCTGTTCTTGAGACTTTAGTGTGACAGTGTTAGGCCTGAGAGTGTTTATCATACCAGAGGTTCTGTGAGATTAAACATGTTGAGTCCTTTCTTTCGTTTTGGACCTCTTGATTTGTTGCTTAAGGCGGATGGGCAAGAAGCAGGTTGGTGAGGTGCACACAATAAAAGGAGCCCAAGGAAAGCTTTAGATCTGCCTCTTCTACTATAAGATTCCTGTGGGGAATAGGGTGCCCAGTGTCAGGGGTTGATCATCACTTGCTTCTTGCAAATATCCCGTCCCCATAGCATTTACTGGCAGTGCTTTTTTTTGGACCTGCAAGGGGTTACAGCACTTTCCTTGGGGTGTCTCTGCCTTGTCTGATTAATCACCTCTGAAGGTTAATTACAATTCTTGCTTTTCTTGTGAGGATAGTTCATAAGATGTCTTAATATGGACTCCTTTTTTTGACAGGAAATGGCATCACTGCCTCTAGAGGAAACTTGTTTCAGTTGTTTTATGTCTAATGTCTGGTCTGAAGTGAAATCCTCCTGTGCAGAGCTCGCTGAACTCCCTAGGTAGCTACAGGAAAGGCGGCTGATGAACTGAAACAGAATGATTCAGATACCCCCTGGTGAAGTGGGAGCGCAGGGGGAGCAGGACCCTTCCCCAATTGCTGGGTTCTGCCTGTCCTTGCTGCTCCACTGACACTTTCCGCAGCGAAACCCCTCTGCAAGAGGTAGCTCTGGCCCTGCTCCAGGGTTTAAAGGAAGCTGACTAAAAGCTTCCTCAAGCTACGTCATCTCCTGGACTCTTTCCTGACTTGGTGCAGCTCAAACAACCTTATTTGGCTGACTATTTTTTTTTTTTTTACTTTTTTTTCCCCCCTCCTCCTGTGCAGTCAGAGGGCCTCCCTGAATTTGCACAATAAAGCTGTTATCTCTGCTTAATCGCTGTTCTGAGGACTACAATGGGGTCTGCTTGAAAAAGAGTTGGAAATCTCAACACTAACCCGTCGGGTCCCCTTGCCCTCCTCTCCCTCCCTCCCTCCATCCCAATGCATTGATTGTCTGGCTGCTAAATGATTATGTTAGAAATCACCATCAGCCTGCGAGGAGTGCAGAGACACCACTGGAAAAGAGGAAATCCCTCCCTGCCCAGGAATAATCCAGGGCAATTAACTGATGTAAATTAAGAGCACTAGTAAGAAGCCAGTTAATTGCTTGCTTTTCCCTAGGGGTGTTTGGGAACAGCAGGAATTTGCATAGTGCAGCCAATAGTACTGCATCAAAGGAGTTTGTTTTTATCCCATCTGAAGCTCCTAAAGCAGGCTGAAGTCTCTGGATTCATGGAAGGCTACTCTTTTGGGCAAACCTCTGTATGACACTTCTGTGGCTGTTTCTAGGTGGAGCATTCAAGTGTTTTGGAGGTTGTGGGCATAAAACCCACCCTTCTGACTCCAGTCGCTAATGCTGACTCTTACTGTAATGTTTAAAAGATTGTGGAGCAAATACTTGGCAGGGATATAGGAAGAGAGAGTGACTAGCAGGCTTGGTGGTTATAAAACCACAGGATCAGCTGCAGCTGTTTGAAGATTTAAAACCTGAAATTGCAGAGGTTTGGGCCTTATATTGTTGACAGGAGACAATTATGGCTGTAGCAACTGTGGATACATGGGTAGGTGATTTGGTGCCGCTTCCGTCCTGTGCGGCTATGAAAGGGTATCCTCATTTCTCCGAGTGTGTGATCCTCCAGTGGAGTACTGGGAAAGGTAGAAATTCCTGGCCTTTGGTATAGCAGCTTGTTGAACTTGTATTAAATGGGGAGAAAACGCCCTTTGAAGAGGTCTTAATGGTATGACTCCTGCAAAATGCTTTTTCTCTAGTTGTTCCAACATCTCTGAAGCTATAGTTGTTTTGAGGAACTCTTTCAAAAATACAAACTTTGGATGTAGGAGTGATGTCCAGTTCTTATCTCATTCCCAGGCTAAGAAATAGGAGTGTCTGGCCATGTTAGATTTCTCTCCCTTTGGCCATTGTGGCTGAGGAATAGCTATGGAGAAAGGCACAGGGGTTGCCCCTAAAGGAGGAATGAATGAAAAAGCTCTGAATCTGATCCACTCTGTAGAGAAACATGCAATTAGGCAGGAGTGGGATGTCAGACTAGGAGGGGGAAGAGACAGACTCCTCTCTCTCTGCCAGCAGTGATTCTGTGCAGAGAAAAACAAGATCTCAGAAGAGATCATAAAGAGGATGACTGAAGTAGTGAATAAGAGCGTGATGGTACGCATGGTCCAGATTGATCCATATTCTTGCCAGTTTCTAGCACTATTGGCCAGCTTGTTTGTTTTGTAGAGGAAGGCTACTCAGGAGAACAGACTTCACTGTACTGGAGTGTACAACCTCGGTTTCTTTTTTTTGCGGGTGGGTAGCTTAAGTCAATGTCCGAAAATCTTGAGTGCAGCGTATTAGAGAACTGATATTCTGCCATTGTGTGCCTTCCTATGTTCTCCAGGTATTTTCTTTTTAAAGCAAAACATGATTTTGTGCAGCCATGAGCCATTCTTGTCTGTCTGTGTATCACTGTTTTGTCCTCTTCTCCTTGGTAATCCTTTATGACTCGCAACCTTTTTTCTCTTTACATTGGGAGACATAGTTATGGTGGGGAAGTGACTAAGTAAAGGAAAAATCTGCCATCGCAGTTCGATAATCACTTAGTCATACCATTCAATAAATGTGTTTGGTTTTATGTGACACAGGCTAATAAGCATGGAATTCTAGGGTAAATCTTTCTCTGCAATGGCTTTTAAACTGTACTGAACTTTACTGTCTGGTATTAATTCTGTGCTTCATTACTCTGCAAAAAATGAGGTGACAGATAAATTACTACGGTGACGTGTCAGGGCTCTTAACGTCCCCCACCCCCCCGAGGTGTGGCTTTTTGTTCATGTTGTCTCTAAGAATAGTAAGGTATAATTTTTTCACTCTGAGTGCGCTATTCTGGAAAAACAAATCAAAAAAAGTATCTGTTTCCTTAATAGACTAAATCTCTTTTCAGGCTGGTTGCTGGAGGGACAGGAGGGTTTTGATTGCATTTTTTTTTCCCCTCAATTAAAATCCAGATCTTGATATCATCCTAAAATGTTCGTAATCCACAGGATTTGCAGAATGGCAGCAAATGGTTCTGAAAGTACTCTGTAGGAATGTAAGGCAGCTCCACCTCTTACAAATTCAAGCAATATCAAGTTGCCCAATAAAAAAGTGGTGATACAAAACCCATACAATACTTGATGGTCCGATACATCGTCTTCTATGTAAACAAGCCTGTTGGTCCTATTAGTATAACAACTCCCTGGTGACCTTGGAGTTCCAGGTAGAAATGATAGAGAAGGGCGGGATTTGTACATATGTATTAAAAGTAAGGGTATACTTACTGGTCTATTAAGCAGACACTTTGATTAATGCTTGACTTGTTCCTGTGCAAGTTAGCAAGAGGCATATGGCGTAAAGTCTTCATATAGACATCTTTAGAAATGCTTCCTCCTTGTGTGCAAGAGGTGGTTCTTGCAGAAGTTGACAATGGTGTATCTGTGCCGGAAAACTGGCTAAACAGTTTTCCAGTACATCTTTTTTAGGGTTAGCGAAGTAATGCTGGCCGTTAGTCAAGAAAGGGTCAGCAAATCAATATTTTTCATAAAAGGGTAATAATAAATATGCTTAATGTTTACTTCAATTGTATGAAGATGTTCTAAATTGAACTTAAACTACAGTAAAAATTCCACTCTCATCCTTCCCTTCCCCTTATTTTAAACTAGAATTATCATCTGACAACATGTTATTGGAGGCATGGATGTAGTTTCAGATATTCTTTCTTACTTTCTTGGCGAGTTTCCTCTTGCTTTCATATTCTATCTTGAACATACAACTTCAGGGTTGTTAGAGTGGACTTCTAAAGGTGGGAACTGGAAAGTTCAAGGTTGTTAGCAAACTTGGTTTATGTAGCTTCCTTCAAAGGTGATAGGTTTTTTTGCTCTTAGGATGGGTAAGAGCTTTTAATTTTTGAAGGATTTTTGTCCTATATTGAAACTACTTTTGGTTCAAAATGCATGCAATACACACATAGTGTGTTTTATCTTTTTTGGGCTCTAAAAGAAATAGATAGGACTGTCCATCACAACCTCTACTTAGAATAGAACAGTTCAGTTGGGAGGGACCTGTAACAATTTTCTAGTCCAACTGCTTGACCAAAGGTCAAAACATGTTAAGGGCATTGTCCAAAAGCCTCTTAACCACTGACAGCCATGGCACGTCGACCACCTCTCCAGGAAGCCTATTCCACTGTTTGACCCCCCTCTGGGTAAAGAAATGTTTCCTCGTGTTGAGTCTGATCCTCCCCTGGTGCAGCTCTGAGCCATTCCCATGTGTGTATCCCAGGGAGAAGAGCTCAGCACCTTCTTCTGTGTCCCCTCCTCAAGGAGCTGCAGAGAGCAATGAGGTGGCCCCTCAGCCTCCTCCTCTCCAAAGGAGACAAACCCAGAGTCCTTGGCAGCTCCTCACAGGACGTGCTGTCAAGCCCCGTCACCAGCTTGGTTGCCCTCCTCTGGGTGTGTTTGAGCACCTTCACATCTTCAAATGGTGGGGCCCAGCACTGCACACAGCGCTCTGGGCGAGGCTGCACCGATGCTGAATACAATGGGATCATCCCCCTCCCTGTGGTGTGTTGGATGCCCTCTAGGATGTGGCATCCTCTAGGTGCCAGGGCACGCTGCTGGCTCCTGTGAAGCCTGCTGCCAGCCAGCACTCCCAGATACCTTTCTGCAGGGCTGCTCTCCAGCCACTTCTCTTCCAGTTTAGATTTGTGCCTGGTGTTACTCTGTCCCACGTGCAGGATCTGGCATTTATGCTTGTTAAGTTTCATGCTGCTGATGATTGCCCAGTGCTCCAGTCTGCCTAGATCCCTCTGCAAGGCCTCATGCCCCTCAAGAGTCAACAACATCTCCCAGTTCGGTATCATCAGCAAACTTGCCAATGGTGCATTTAACTTATGCATCCACATGACCAGTAAATACATTGGATGGCACTGGCCCTAAGATTGAGCCCTGAGGAACTCTGCTGGTGATGGGTTGCCAACCAGATGTAACCCCATTCACTGCAGCCTTTTGAGCCCAGCTGTACAGACAGTTCTTCACCCACTGCACCATGATCATTCCACAGCTGGACAGCTGGTCCAGAAAGATGCTGTGACGAACAGTATCAAAAGCCATAATAAAATCTGGGAAAAACACATCCACCACCTTCCCTTCATCCACTAAGTGGGTGACCTTATCATACAAGGATATTAAATTAGTTATGACTTTCCCCTTTGTGAACCCCTGTTGACCGTGCCTGATGACTGCATTGTCCTTTAAATGCCCTTCAGTAGTGCCCAATTACTTGGTTAATCTAGTTAATATTGAGCACTAAAACAGACCTTCTAGTAACTGTAAGTCAAGAAAGCAAAATTGCCTGAAAAGCTGGATGGGTTGAAAGAAACTTGCTTGTATTGTAGCTTATAGTGCAGCTGAGACAATAGAACACTGGCTGTCTAAGCAATAACAGCGTGCAAAATCGTGACACAGTTTGGTTTGGGGTGTGTGGTTTGGGTGTATTTTGGTTTTATTAAAAAAAAAGTCCCTTAGGGGTGATACTAGATCATATTATTCATTATATTCTTATGTTCCATGAAGTTTTGTTTGGCAGCATTTGTTAATGGAGACACTGCACAGCGTGCATAAGAAGGGTGTTGCTCTTCTAGTTTACAGTTTGTAACTACTATAGGTTAAGATAACTGTGCTCTGTGAGACAAGATCAAAAGCTTAAGTATCAATAACTATTTTGCCAACATCTGGTTATTTCACTTGCTCCTATGTATATCTGTGTATTGCGGAAACTTAAAATCACTTTTTAAAAAGTGGACTTGTTCACTTAATTTGTTTTATTGGGTAGATAATGAGAACTTCAGCTGAGATGTATGCAGTCTAGTGTCTGGCTGCATTCAGCGCTCTGTGGCTACAGTTATCGTCAGAAAAATCAGGATCTGAGCTTGCTTCAAGCTGAGAAATCTTTCTTCCATTTCTGAAAAGATGCTGTGTGAGCAACTGGATTTTTGTTGCAGTATCTCTGTTTCACCAAGGAGCACTCAACACGTGAACTTGTTTGGATTGGTGAAATACAGGAAGCCGAGAGCAGTAAAATGATTATGTTCTTGGCAATATCCACGATCTAGAAAACCAGAAGCTGCTCCATGAATGACCATGTCATGTTACACATGACTGCTTGTTTTGTGAGCTGCCTCAAAAATGGTAAGGTCACTAATAGCTTGAATTGTGGGGTCAGAAAAGGCTAGTATTACGTACAATACCTGGAGGCTCTGAGTCCGTGGTTGGGAAGGTGGTGGGCTTATTCAGCACCATAAAACACTTTATCACTAAGCCAAGAAAGTGCTTAATAAGCAGTGTGTCTTTGTCCTGCATCTCTGTTGTGCTGCCTTTGTTATGGGAGCTGGGCTGTAACTTATTCTTCCCTGGAATACTGAGATGACACACTTTCCTTGCAGCTATAACGTTAGTCCTTTTGCTCCAAAAAGGAAGCAAGGAGCCCCTGTTATCTGAACTTGGTATTGAAAAAACATCCGAATATATTTACTGCCTACTGATGTGATTGCTTTTTGGCTTAAAACACTAAACTGCACCTCAAACTGGTGGTATTCTGACACAGCCGTGACAAACTGGGATGCGGTAAGTTCTAGTAGAAAGTTCCAAAGCCTCAGAATTTTCTTACTCTTCTTTTAATGCTGCAAGTGTTTCAGCCTACATAAAACCTATACACACTGATGTCTGCTGCACTGATGGGCACATCGTATTCCTAGGGTGTTGTGGTGACAGCCATACATGTGGGAGTGAGTTAAAGCTCAAAAACTCCCAAGTTGTTTGTATTTTTTTTGTTTTTTGCTTTATCTTGCTCTGTGGTTTGTTGCTAACATCTCAGGTTAAAGGTTGACTGCAAGCTGCAATGCAATGTATTACGCTCAATTTGAATACCCCTTTGCACACCCAACAGAATAGGGATCTTTTTTTGAATAAAGATACATGTCAGCTGTAAGAACATGCCATTGTAGTGTCTGTCCTGAATCTTTTTATCAAAGGATAGGTCAATTAGAAGGACTAAGTAACTTCCAAATTGCTGAAAGATCAGCACGGTCAACTGAAGATGAGATGTCCCTGAAGATGAGATGTCCCGGACAATGCTTGCTTCAGCAACACAGGAAATAGGATGTTCTCTTAGTGTTTGTTCTGACAAACGCCAGATAATCAAGTAGAAATCGGGCAGAAGGCTGTCCTGCTTCTCCTTTGCTGCTTCAGTTCTGACAAATATAACGCAGAGGCTTGGTTGCTTGCTCTGTACTCCGTCCACCTCTGTGCAAAGTCTCTTCTGCCACTGAGCACCAAATGTAGCTTAGAGGAGTTGACCAGCCACTTCTCCCATGGCTAAGCTTTGAAAGCGTCTTTCATTCGTACTGCAAATGCTTTGGTCTCAAGTTTGGCATAGAGGACTTTCCAGTGAAATGCTTTTACAGTATTCTAATGACAGCTTTGAATTGGCAATGTTTGGAAGGATTTGAAAGTAATTTGGATCTGAGGGCATTCAGACAGTGGTGTAAACCTAGTGATTTCATTCATCTGCCTTCTCTTAGAGAAAGATGGGTTATTAGATGCGTTCATGTGGCTCTATCTGTTTCCACAACAGACCTGAGTAGTTAGGTGCTCTTACTGTTCTTAGTGTTCTGGAGATCTGCAGTTGGGGGTGAGGATGCAGGAACATTGAATGACCTCCAGGCTTTGATCAAAGTTGAATTAATGCATGCAAATCCTATGCTGCTGTTGGCTTATGGAAAAAAACTGAAAACCTAACAAAAAGCAACCCTACACAGCAGGTCTGAATAAGAGCTAAGTTGACTCGCAAGTTGGCTTGTAGAAGGTTGCTTTGCAGTCTCCCTGCATCTGGTTAGTCTAGTAAGTTTTACTGTTTGCTTTCATTTAGTTATATTTGCATGTATGTTGACTTACACAGGAGGTGGACACAGCATCTGGCTATTTCTCTTCCTACTACTCAGTTGTGTTTCTCAATTTTGACCTCCAGCTTCAGGACGACCACTGACAGTTTGGCTTATCTGTAGGTTTGGCTGCACAAAGATAGTCCATAACATCTTTGTTTGCAGAGGAAGTTTAAAGGATCTAAATATTGAAACTGGAAATGTAAGGAAACTGCTCCTGCCTGCTTAATGCAAGAAGTCAGTTTCTGCCAGAGCATTATAAATGTTTAAGTTAATGCAGGGTACCTCCCCAACAGCCTCTCCAGTCTTACAGAATTATTGAAAAAGTGAAGCTGAGAGAGAACCCCAGGAGTCATCTGGTCCAGCCCCATGGTCAGAGCAAGGCTAATTTCAAAGTTAGATTGGGTTGTTCAGGGTCTTGTTTTTGTTACAGTGGGACAATAGCTCTTGACAAAGACAACTTGGAAAGTACTGGAACTTGTGAAGTACTGTGTAGGTGCCTGGACGTTCTTAACCTCCTCTTCTGGAGTGCAAAGGCATGGAGAAAATAAGAGCTAGTCAAGTATAACAATTAAAAAATATCAAAAGCAAACCCTTTATTTAAGGAACACTTAATATAAGCCCAGTTACTTGTGAGTACAGCTATCTTATCTGTTGTGTTTGCTAGTACTATGTGGGCTGTGTCTGGTTATGTCCAGGCAGGATTCTAAAAACACTTTCCCACGCGAGGCTAGCGTAGACCAGGAGATGACGGTAATCTGCAAGAGTCCCAAGGCAGTGTGTTACTGGGGCACTTGATTGGTGTTGCTTCTTAGCAATGCTTATGGCCTGTTGCAGAACGTGCAGCCCTGCAGCAAACTGGGAGTAGTTCGACTCCGTAGCAGTCACTGTAAGTGTAAGACTTTATTCTGTTCTTTAAATTGTGACTTTGTCTCTCTGTAAAACTGTAGAGACAGAGTCTTTAACTCAAGTCCACAAGATACGAATTACATTCATGTAGCTGTAACTTTTATTTTAAATAGACTTTATGAAAACACCCTGAAAAGTTAAAAAAGAAATACTCTGGAGTGGAAGGGTTAATTAAGTGTTTTGTTATATTTAAAAAAAATAAATGGTTGTTGGTTTTTTTCTTCAGTTTAGTCAGGCCTTCTATGGAAGGCTACATGATGCAGAATGTTACTTATTTTTGCATCTGAAATGGTCTAAGTGACACCCTCTACTATGGCTGGGTTTTGACCGCTTGGTCTCATGGTGTCTGCCTGATCTACGGAATTCCAACTATCCTCTACCCTTAACTCTGTGTGTTTTAAGGGTGGTATGTGATGGACCTGTATTTAAAAGGAACACATGTTAATAGGTGTGCTACTTGACCACTGGGATTTCTGGGAATTTAATGACATCTTCATGCATGCAGCTAGGTCTCAAGTGACAACTGTGGTTTATCAGGCGTTCTTTGCAAGTAGCCCAATTTCAAAAACGTATTTCAAGAGGTGTATGAATGTGAACCTGAGCGTGTGTGTTTAATTGCAGACTTTAATGGACTAGATCAACTTGGCTGCGTGTTTGAAAGCTTTGATGCTTTGCTGCCACTGTAAAGGTTTGCTCCCGTCTGTGTGTTCCTGCCTTGCACTGCCTGGGATAGTCCAGCTCAGTCCTGCATCAGCTCTGTCCTGCTCGCTCAGCCGAAAACTGTGTTAATAGCATGTGGCTTGATGAGGGATAAATCTCACCAAGGGGTTGTGTACCAGAGCTACCACAACGGGTCAGGCAGGAATGCTTGGGAGTGAGGAATAAAAAGTGTTTCAATAGCTTGGCCCATCTTGTCCAGCTGTACCCAAAAAGCCATTTTACCCTTCCCTCTCCCTGTAATCTGTGCCGGGAGCGGTGCCCTTCTGTAAATGTGATGAATGGGACCAACGAAATGGTTCTGCTGGAAAAAATGACAGATGAGTTATTCTCAGCCTGATTCATTCTTTGGTCCTGCTTGTGGCGTCGTCATGGAGTGTGTCCATACGGACCCAAAGAAGGCAATGGGAGGGTGCGGGCTGTTTGGGATGGTTCGCGGCCATGGTGGGACCTCACCCTGCATGAGCTGGCACTGCTCCTGCAGCTCCGGAGCTGCTCTGTGCCTGCTGGACACAGGTTCTGTGTATCCTGGTGGTGTAGCTGCTCTCCTCTATATTAGGAAAGCTCAAGTGCTTGAACTAGATGGAGCTTAAAATAACAAAAGGTACTTCAGCAATCACAAGCTGGTCTCTTACAAACTATGTACAGTCCCAACAGAGCTATTAAAAACCTAAAAATAGGCTGGTGGCAAGGAAAGCAAATGTGGGTGGGGAAACTGAATATTAAAAAGTAGTGTAGAACTGAGCTGTTTCAGGGAAATCCTGCAGTTCGGGGAACCATGACCTAAATAGATATGAAAAGGCAGCCAGCCTAAATGAGACCCCGTACCGAAAGGAAGTTGCAGGATTTGTCTCGCACACTGGAAATGATAAAACTGAAAATCACAGGATGATGAAACAGCTTTACCTCACACTTGACTGTGCCTGCAGTTAAATTTGGAGGGATGGCTCATAGTCTGGGCAGTTCAGATCCCATAGTAAGGCTGTGTTCTAGCTCCTAGAAGTCTGGCTATTGTTCAGATATTCAGTGAGGGCTGTGAGCTGGCCAAGAACTTGACGTGCCACACCCCGGCAGTGCTTGGGATGTCTGAAACAGGCAGCCCTGTGTTCGCCTGCCCCTCTCCTTACCACTGAGCCGAAATGTGAGGTGGCTCTTGGTTGAAGAACGGAGGAGCACGTGAAATGGATAAGCACGCTTCTGACTTGTTCATCCACGCACGAGAATCCTTGGAAGGAAGAGCTCAGTCACAGCAGTTATCTTCATGCTGTTTTACCCTGTGGAAAATCTCTTGAATGATGAGCATAGCTTTTTTTTTTTATTATTTTCCCTCAATTCCAAGTTACCTCTAAGACAATTCTTAACCGCAGGTGAATTTAGAGACCTTTACGTAGGGAATGAGTGTTTAGTCTGTTAGCTCATGAACCTCAAGTACTTACTGTACATGCAGTGCCTTTATGCAGCTCACACTTGTCTTGTTAGCATCCTGTCTTGATCTTGTTTTGAGCCCCTTCCAGCAAAATAGCTGCTTGTAATTTTGGCGGACATCCACTGGATGCTAGGTTTGGAAAGCTTATTGGCTGCCTGGAACTATGTCTTGGCTACCAGGCTTGTCTGCTTAACCCCTTGAACTGGGGCTTTGCAGCTGTTGAATGGTATTGGGAAATCCCCTGCCTTTGGAACGAAGCTCGGGAGGGAAGAAACTAGACTATGGCAAGTTTAGGAGTGGGGGGAAAAGCTGCTATCGGAGCCTTCTCAGAAATGCTTCCAGTGGCAGTGGGGAGTGTTGGAACCGCTTTGCTGGTTGAGTTACTGCAGGAGCAGCCAGGATCATAGTGCTGGCGTGCGGTGTACGATTTAAGGGGCAGGGGCACAAAATACTTGTTTGTAACCTGTGAATAGAACTGCTTTGGAGGGGCAGGCAGTAGCTGTGAGGAATGTCACACGGACCACTGCTGGCATTTCAAACACGCCCACTGCCCCACTGGCTGCCTGGGAGTGCAAGAGCTTTAGCTGGGGATGTGGTTAAGCTCGGACATGTGAAGTACAACTGCCAACCCCACTATTAGGGTGCAGAGGCCATAATAAGCATATACAACTTCTCCAGAGAATAGCACCTTCTAACAGGGACAAAACAAGTGGTTGTTCAAAACAAAAGCAAAAAAACCCAAACAAACCCAGAACAAACCACAAAGCTACCCGGAGTGTAGAAGTTGAATGACGGCAACTGCGTATGGCTAGATTTTGCTTTGAGTGTTACCTCCTGATCCAGATCTTGTGGAAAAGAGGTGAGGGTTTTCCCCAATGATTTTTTTTAAACTCTTTCTGGGTTTTGACTAGTAAAGGATGTTCTCTCTAAGTGGCTCAAACAACAGGTACAAAAATAGTTATTCTAAGGGCCTCGTCAGACTAGCTCTAAAGAAATGGCAAGTGGCAATGCTAATGGCTTGGAACAGCTACAGGAAAGCGAAGGGAGGTGCATGAGGAATCTATTTATGAGAAAGGAAATGGCAAAAATAGAGGAATTGATCCATTGCACAAGGGCGTGAGTAAGTTGTGTAATAAGTGGCATACAAGTATCTGGACTTGACTGTAAATTTGGGGATCCACCCATGGCTTCTTTTGCTGGCTTAATACTCTCATCTTGCAACTCCTTTTGTCAAACTGAAACTTGTCCGCCCTTTGGACAAGGCGTCAAGCTGCTGACAGCCACGGTGGTGAAACACCCATGGTAGGATGTGAGGATGTGACTACTTGCCATCTGCTTGATTGAAAAGGAAGGAATTATGTTCAAGTAACTTTAACTTGGAAACATGTCACTAATGACCTCGGAAGCTATGCTGTGTAGGGGTAGGGGAATTGCCCATCTCTGTCTTTTTTTTTATTTAATTGTTTTGAATGAATAACTTTGTAGTAATCTTCTTATGAAGTAGAACTTTTATTCCTGAAAAAGTTGCTTGCCCAAATCAGATCACTAATTAAATTGGGTAAATTATGCCTCCAGAGTTCTAAGATGCCGAGTTCTCCAACCTATTAAGAAGCATTGGCACAGCCCTGGCTTTGCGAGGCTCAGTGTTCTTGCATTACTAGTGTGTGCTTGCTGGTACTGACTGAAGAAGGCAGCTCTGGACCTTTGATTGATTGTGGGAAAACTGCAAAGTTGAGGAAAGATGTGTGAATGAAGGTCCCTAAAGTAAGGCAGCTGAAACGTCAGCCCCTTTGCATAAGGAATATGAAAGGTAATAGTATATGCGTAAGGAAATTGTTGAAGCCCTCTTGTGAGCTCTGTAATGTGGTTTGAACGAGACCTCATTTTTTTTTTTTTGACAAACTGCCCTTGGGGGTAATAAATCTGATTTTCCACCACTTGAATGGAGGGGAAAGAAAAAAGCCCTAGCTTATACAAGGATGCCTGAAGTAGGCTCCTGGACTAGATGAGAGTTAGTGATCTCTGGGCTGCTGGAGACGTCCTGCAAGGAGGATCCCTTCAGGCTCTACTTCTTACGCTGTACTTGGGCCCCTCCAAACACTCGGTATTGATCAGTTGCAAAGGGGGATTTCAACACGAAGGTCACTGTGGCTTCTCACACTTGATCTTGAGAACCAGCAAAGCAGCAAAATACTGCTGTGTTGCTCTGCTCTGTGGGCATTACCTTTTCAATGGCAGCAAGTGTCTTCAAGGAAACTGATATTTTCATGGGAACATTCCTTTTTACCACTGGCTGCATGGAAGAATTTTATTTTCCTTATCTCTGGGAGATGAGAGTCCAAATTCATCTCAAAATAGTCTCCTGTGTTAACAGCCAAACAAATACATATTTGGGACTCTGATGCTATGGTGTGACAGGGTTTATATTAGGATAGATCACTTGGTTTCCTTTTAGAAACTGACTGCTTTAGCATTATATTTTGTACCAGACAGATTTTTAAAGCCACTTCAGTCAATCACTTCTTGCCCTTTTCAAGAATGAGGATTGGCTCTTTCAGCCACTGGATACAGTGCCTGCTGTAAACCCCGTCAGAAAACTTGTGTAGAAAATGCTCTGGAGTGGACACAATCAGTTTATTTTGAATCCCTTTGTTAGGGGTTCTCTGCTTTTCCAAGCCTCGTGTGGGGCAGAGGTACTTCTAAAAACTTCCATGTTGGTCACCAAGTGCTAGAAGAATGGATAACCTGCAACGTGGCTTTTCCATGGCTTCCCCCTGCCCCATGTACAGAAATCAGTGCTATAAAGGTGAATTTTGCTGGAAGTAATGGGCAGAGCACCTTCTGCTCTGACAACACCCTCTCGGTGTCTCTGCTGCAGTGAGGTAAGTGTCAGATGCACGCTGGTGTGTCTCGGGGCATGTCGGGCTTCCTGCAGCTCGGGCGCTTCCCCCCCTCCCCTCCACCCATTCTCGGTTTCTGCAAGCAGACCCGTCAAAGCTGTGAACTTTCTCAGTCTTGGCTGCTGGGGCTCCGGCTCGCTTCCTGTGGCAGCCCTTTCCTCTCACTGTCCTCAACAGCTTGGCTCCTGAAGCTGTGTGAAACCAGCTTGCTGCCCACAGAGGCCACCGTGCCTTGCTGGGGATGGAGAGCAACCAGTGGAGGCCAGGGGGGACGTGACTCTAATGTGACTTCATTAAGGTGTGGCTCCACAGTGGTTTCCAAATCATAGAATGGTTTGGGTTGGAAGGGACTTTAAAGGCCATCTAGTTCCTACCCCCCTGCCCTGGGCAGTGACACCTCCCACCAGCCCAGGCTGCTCCAAGCCCCATCCAACCTGGCCTTGAACCCCTCCAGGGATGGGGCAGCCACAGCTTCTCTGGGCAACCCGGGCCAGGGGCTCACCACCCTCAGAGTGAAAAATTTCTTACTAATATCTCATCTAAATCAACCCTCTTTCAGTTTGAAGCCATTACCCCTAATCTAAGCTGGCTTGTTGCTGTGCTTCTTCACAGGGAAGGAATAAGACCACCTGAGCACAAATCCAGTTAGATTCAGCCCGATTGTTTCCCTGACGGGCTTTACTGGCACTGTGCAGTGAAGTTGTGCTTCAGTGGCTGCATCTCCCCTGTGTAATACAGCTCAGCACCTCCACCGCTTCAGGGGGCACCAGGACCAACAGAAGTGCCAGTCCTGGGACATCAGCTGGTGGTGCCTTCTCCCAGCTCTTCTTCAGTTTAGCATTCAACCAAGTCAAATGATTTGCTCTTTTATCATTTTTAGTTCAAATGCTGACCGAAGTCTGAGAGGTTATTGATGGGGTGCTGCTCAGCCCTGTCTGCCACTTGATTTTAAATGATGAAAGTTTGTTGGTTTGGGTTGTCTTTTTTTTTTTTTTAAGTGAACTTATTAATACATGTGGTATACTTAGGGTAGAGCAGTGTATTGCATATGTGTCTGAAGGGCTCTGCGCATAAATCAGTGGTTTTGAACTCTCCTTGAGGACTCGGGTCACATTTGTGATCTCTAGGTCAGTCAGCAGCAATATGCACTTCACAGTGGAATCTGGATGTTGCTGCCAGCTCCTCATGTTTTGGTCTGGAGCCCAGTCATGTGTATTTCATCGTACATTAGATGTATGATCTCCTCCATCCTTCTGCAAGGGGGTGGTGATGAAATTAATAAGCGGAGCTTCTTTCTGTGCTTCCCATCTACAGTTCTTGATGTCTCTGTCAAAGCTGAACTCAAAACAGTGGTTGAGCCCATTAACTGAGATTGGAGAATCCAGTCCCCTGTTCCTTTTGTTGCTGGCTGCTTACAGAGAAGCCTGTCCTCCTCTGCAGGTGGCTTTTAATTTAGTTTTATTATAGGTACAAACTGAAATGTCCCTCAGTAGACACTGAGCTGTGTAATTCAGCATAACAGTGGATGAAATTTTACTGTAAGCTTCATGTAAACCTGCCATTTCTTGCTGAGTCTGACTGTTACGGTTGGCATTTTTTGTGCTCTAATGACAGCCATGTGTGTCTTGTTCGTGTAAAGTAGTCCGAGGCTTGTAATATTGAGCTAGTTTTAAATGGTGGTTGGGTACATAGGGTAATTTAGCATGTAAGAAAGGCAGTAAGATCCTTAGGCATCTCGGTACCTTCAGAACTTTCATCCACAATCTGTAGGTGACTGTCCTGTGTTATATGTTAACATATAACAGGCAGGCAGTTGGGATGTGTTTGTAACTAGTGTATTGCTGAAAGGTACAGTCAACTCCATATCTGTCTGGCTTTATCGGAAATGACATTAAAAATAGCCCCAACTGAATAACTGACAACTACTTCTGCAAAAGGAGCTTAGGTGCTGCGCTGTCAAATATGCAAAGAGAACAGGGGATGGGAGGGGAAAGTGCAATTGTTTATTTTTTTCCTTCCTCTTAAAACGATCAAGGGGGTGTCGTATAGCTGGTAAAATGTTTTCAGATAATGATCCTTTGCTTGTGCCCATTTTTAGTCTTAGCATAAGATGACTAGGAGATGTGTGTGCAAAGCAGCTCAGTTTTTCTGTAGCATCATCTTATTGTCTTCAGGCGCTGCCCTAAAATCATTAGGGATTCTTTAAAAGGTGAGTTCCTGCTACAGGCTGTAGTTAGGTACCAAAGCAAAGCCAAGACATAATGGGTGCCTGGAAGGGTGATGTTAAAACATGTTCTGTAGCACATAGGTCATGCTTCTGGCTCGCTGGTGCTGAGCGCATCAAAGGTGGGCAAGCTTCCTCCTCCACTGTATTTTATGGTGACTGTAGTAGGGTGGAATGGGACACCTTCCTTGACCTTGTTGCCTTGTTCTTATGGCTCCAGTTGAATGAGGGGTGCCATGTCCCTAGTTGAGCGGGTAGGAGGGCAGTGGAGAGGGCTGGGAAGCTCCCAGGATCCATTGGAAGGGTTGATGCTCTCTGTGGGGGCTGCCGAGTGGCACCAGGACTGGTGCCTGGGATGTGCCTGCTGCCGTTCTGCTCCCTGATGAGCTTAGGGGTATGAAAAGGCCCTTTAAGGCTGCTGGAAGGGGGCTTGGTTTAATTAAGTGTAATCCCTTTAGAAATTGCAAGCACTTTCACATGACCCGATTCCAGCCTCACCCTGACACAGGACCCCGGGCTGTTCGGGCAGAGCCCTGGCACTGGGGAAGGAGCCAGATGTCTGTGAGTATTGCTGGTGCTGTGGGTGGGGGGCATTTCCTCAGACACTCTTCCCGGGCCGTGCAAAGCATAACGCCCTGGTACGCTCGGTGGGTCCGCCTGCAACTCCTGTCCTCCCAGCGAGGCCAGTGTCGGCTGGCCGGCGTGGTGGGAAGTGAAGTACAGCCCTGGGGAGCATGTGTCCTCCAGAAAACACTCATGTGTTTGAAGGGACAGGGCAATAATTCTCATTATACTTCCTATACTGTCACTAACCTTGCTGAAAGCCAAAACTGGGAAGGTTTGTAGATTACTGGGGCGCCTCATGGGATCTTGGGTTCAGAGTTCATGCAACTCCAGCTGGATTTGGTGTGCCTCTCTGGTCAGAGCTCGTAGAACTGATGCATGGTCTAGTGTCTTTACCCGCAGTAGTTGCATAAGCTGGTGTCCTATAGAGGGTCTATAAAGGATGGCCTGGAATTTCTTCTTCACTGAACTTAACTTCTGTAACAGTGAAATGAGCAATAAATTAAGGCTTTTCCGTATGCCATTTTCACCAGAAATAGTCCGCTTCATGGCTTGAACCTGGGAAACACAAATATCTGAAGCTTGAAGCCTCCAAACCCGCAGGGTATAACAGCTTCCTTGCATTCAGGAAATCCAGGGAGGAAAGAAGCTTTAGCTCAGGGTCAGGGTTTTGTAGAGGCTGATGCTCTGTTGTGCTGACTCTACCTGTTATTCTGACATGAATTTCCTAGTGCTCTGTTCCTGTCTCAACTTAGGACAAACAGGGTTGTCTGTTCTACCTCTTGTGCTGCTCAATGCACTGGGGCATTAGTACGAGTAATACATCCGTTAATTAGTGTGATGGTATCCGTCTTTCCTGTTTGTCCTGCCATATGCAGCTACAAATTTTCATCTTAGGAAGTAGTTATAGCAGATTATTAGTAGGGCTCGCTCAGAGAGCTGGAAGATAAGTGATAATCGTTACTGCGAGTAACTTAGAGGGAATCTCAGGCTTGAAGGTATATGGGCAATGTTAACGTTTCTGAAAAGATGTTGCAGATAGGCGCCTGGTACCGCTGTCTAGTAAGTCTGCGTCCTGTCCTGTAGCTTGTGAAAGCTTTTGCCTATCAAAAGGAGCTTTCTTTGGCTGCAGCTGCTCTGGGGGGGCTACAACAGCGTCTCTTCCATGCGAGAGGTTCTGTCTGTGCAGGAGGTCTCGCCCTCACCACGACACTGTCCTTGGCAGCAGGAAGCTCTTTAACACGCTCTGGTAGTGACAGTCTTTAACTGTGCTTAGACTGGTAGAACAATGGTAATTCCTCAAATAGAGAAGAGGAAGAGTTGCTAGGTTTCTAGCTTCTTCCTGTAGCTGTTATGAAATGAATCAGTTAAATATGGGCTTTTTTTCTTGAGTATTTTTTAGCTTGGGGAGTGTAAATTTGCCTGTTGAAATGTGATAACTTGAATTTTCTTGTAATGTGCAAGATGGCCTCCTCTGGAAGCTTTTCATATAGTGTTGCTAGCTGTTTGTGTGCAAAATACTATATTAAATGATGATGGAAAGACAAAAGAAGGATATTTAGAGGCCACCTACTAGAGTAAAACTTATGCTACTTTAAAATCTAAGCAGAATTTAGAGGGTTGCAGACACTTGGATGCAGCAGTAAGTGCATTGTAAATGCTGTGATGAAAAAATAAAGTGAGTTGCTTTAAAGAGAATTTTAATATAAATTAGTGCATTAGGATGGTAGTTTTTGTAAACCTGTTGACGATGAAACAGGTTTCTGTTTTAAGTCTTCTGAAAAATTCCTCCTGAGTGTTGAAAGTTTAAGACAAAATTTACTGACAATATATTTTGGAAAAGGAGTGTAGTGGACTTGGGGATGGGCGCTGCCATTGTGGACCTTGTGATCTGATCGCTGGTGGGCAATGTCTTTTTTTTTTTTTTTTTCCTCCACTGTTTTAAGTCCTGTTCCTTACATCTCAGCAGTGTGTACCTTGCTTGTGATGGAACTAATTTGTATATACTCAGCGATCCACATTGGTTATCTCACTGACAACCATTTTATTCTGTTTGCAACCCAAATGGTGTGTGTGATGATGGTTATACTAGCCCTCAAGCCTAGGAAAACCTCATTAGATGGCTTAGAAATACGAAGTGTAAAAACTTAATGCTAATGAACCTTGAGGCTTTTCTTAGAATAAGTATTGATGGTAAACCAGATAAATGGTTTAAAACTGCTGTGGCAGGGTAGTTCTTGAGGCAAACAAGAGTCTAAATTATGATGGGACTGGGTCATGCTGGCTTTCTTCTGGTAGAGCACTTCAGTTGTGTAACCCTTGTGTAACCTCTGTGTTGGGCCGCGCTCGGCTGTGAATGCCTCGGGGAAAGTGCTTTTACTAAAAGTAAGGCTTCAAGTGAATGAGGAGGATGAAGGTAAACATGCCATGCGTGGCACTTGGTAGAGTTTACAGCGGTCTGTTGTTCTCTTCTGGTAGTCTGAGCTGCAGGCGGAGCGCAGAAGATGAGCGAGACTGCCTTGCCCATGGTGAGGTGGCCCCAGGTATCTTTCCCAACGCAGCTCCCTTGGTGCTTGTGTTTTCGGCATTTTTACATGCTAGGAGAACCAATTTGTATTTCTGTGCCGGCGCGCAGGCTCTGGAAACGAAACAAAACCCTCGGTAAAGCTGCATCTGCTCTGAAGTATTGTCAGGCTGCTTATCTGCTAACTGGGGATGGAGAGCAGTGCCTCCCACCACCTGAAGTGGCATAAACCTTACTTTGTTTTTCTAGTTCACAGCAAGTGGCTCCAAAAAAAAAAAAAAAAAAAAAAAAAAAAAAGCGGCGGCTTGGTTTGGGGGGGGAAAACTCCTTTTGTATGTTGTTTCCACACCAATTGCGCTTAACAAAGCGCAGTTTTACAGCAAATGTACTTCTCGGCCAAGTATTAAATTACGACGAAACTAGTGGTTAAAATGTCACTGCGACAGCGCGGGACGTTTCCCCAGCTGGGTGTGCTGACAGTTAAGAGCAGTTCGCTGTTGAACGTGTTAACGCTGGGTTCAGGGCAGGGAAGCCAGCATTGCTGGGGTGTGGTTCTCTAAAGCACAAGCCTGTTTCCTGTGGTATCTTAGCTCATGCTGTCTTCTGAAATAGCAAGCTGCAAGAGCAAACCCCATTCAAGACTTTGCTGCTCTTAAACCATAGGTTTCTGCTCATCTTGAGCACAGGGGGCTCTTACTAGGAGGAAGAGGGTTTATCTCTTCCTGTTGAATGTGCTAATTGAAGGGTGATAACTGGTCGGATAGCATAAGTGCATTTAAGTGAGCGACAGTGAAAGAATTTCACTGGTTCCAGCATGGGACCTGATTTTACTGTGCTAACAGATGTCTTACAAATAAGTATTCTGCATGAATTATGAGGATGCTTACTGCGGCAGCTTTATTTTAAATTTTAAAGTCTGATTTGTTCCGAATAGCTTGAAAGCTCTTCAGACACAGGTTGCAAAGAGCTGCCACAGATGTTTCAGTTCTGTTTTCTGGTGTTTCCTCTGTGCTCTGGCACTTCAGTGTTCAACCATCTATGCAGATGGTATCGGATAAGAGCAGCTACTGTGTTTTATCCATAAACAGTGGAGCAAAAAGACTATTTTTCTTTCACGGTAGCTGGAACATTAGTGTTATAGGTGAACAGGAAAGATTTTAAAATAAACAAAAAGCAACCTGTTGCTTAATGGCTCATTTAATGTAACCCCTCTTACACTTAGACATGGTTTATGGACATCTTTGCTGTCAGTAGGTGTGCTGGGCAGGTCAGGCTTACAAGCCAGCACTCTTTCTGGTAGAGGAAACTGCTTCCATGTATGAGGAGCAAAGCTGTTTTGAGGAGCATTCTGCCCTTCGAGCAAGCATCTGGATTCCTGGTTCACCAGAGCACTGTGGAATTAGCCAATTGTCAACATCTAGGATCTGAGGAGAATAATTTTGGGAAGACGTAGCAAGAGAGCTCAAGGCAACTGCATGCTATTGAAAGCTGCTAGTTTTAAACAAAGCTTGGTTGCTTATGAGTTTAGGTTGCTTGCCCTTTCGTTGCTACTTCTATGGGATGGTTTTTCCTCATTTTGACTTCATTGTGTCAGAAGGTTCAGAGGGTTTCAAAACCAATTTATTCCTTGTCTGCTCGTTCATGATATCTTTGCTCCAATAATGTCTAAATAGCATTCCTTCTGCATGCAACAATTAAAACTGCAACTCTTCTAGAATCTAGCTTTGCTATGCTGAGCTCACCTTTAACCTCTTAAAGAACATACTTAAATTTTTAGCTAAAGCAAGAAAGCCTTTAGGTTCATTACAAGGGGACATCAGTACAAGATAATGGTGTGCTCAACTAGACTTTTTGGGAAACTTCAAAGTGTATTTGGATGTAGTAGTCTCTTTTGGCACTTGACTTAGACTTAACTAACAGACCACTTCTTGCTTATGGAAAAAAAACCCCTGGTTGTAGTCCTTGTGCAGTCTGCTGCTGCTTTCTTAGTTAACAAAATGTGAAATAACTGTCTGTATACTTGGTAGAAACGCAGGGATCAGAACTGTCTGTGATCCTATCAGTAAAGGGTGGTTCCTTGAATATTTCTCCATTTACTCGGGCGTTTTCTGGTCTCTAGTGTCATGTGGTTAGCTTATAGTCTAAAGGCGAGTTTGAGTTATTCTTACTAAAACTGTTCACAGCATAATTCCCCCCCACCCCTCAGCCCTGGAAGGATGTTGGAGCGTGCTAAGAGGATTGATTGCACTAAAGAGCAAATAAATTAAGATTTGTTGATGTAGGGTAAATGGCTGTTGGCAAGAAGGAGAAATATGAATGCAAGGCTTTGGTGCACTGTGAACATCTCTGTACAACTTCAAGTTTTGAACTTTTGCTTTGAGTGGAAAAGCATCAGGTTTGATCTGAAATATCTGCAGTTTGTGTTCATAAATTGTGAAACATCTTTTTCAGTTGGTAGGTATGCTAATTGAAATGAATTCTCAGGCGGCTTGGTGTACTTGGGGGGATTACTTTGCCTGTTCAGAAGTTGAGGCATCTGTGTTGAGGTAGGAATGTTCCTATCTACCTCTAAGGATCTACACAATGTTTTCCAGTAACGATCAGGAGTTATGAATGGAATTAGCTATGGCTTACACTAATCTCTGAGGTGAAATGCCTCTGATGTTTAACTTGCTTCATGAACACTATTGGTGAAAGATGTGCAGATGTCTCTGCTTCTGTGGGATGAAACTGCAAACTCCATTGCTGCAGTCCCTTGCCACTTTTGTTTCACGTGTGAAAACTTGATGGTGAGACTTCCCTGTCAAGATAGTGTGTCATGTAATGTTTCTTCTGGAAGACCATTCATAATCTTGCTACTAGCATCTAAGGCTAATACTGGCATGAAATCTTGACTGCAGTATTAAATTACACCCAAACCATTTCTGCAGTGTTTAGAGATCTTTCACTGCCCTGAAAGAATTGGAAAGCAGTAGCCAGCTATATAGAGATACTTCTGCTGCTTTGTGAAGTGTCTGCACATACTAGTGAATAATGCTAGTTCATCATGCATCCTATTTGCCTTAGCACATGAGACTGTGTTGTCTCTGCTTTGTACCCACAGCCGTTGGGGCTTATTAGGTAATTTCTCCAAGTACCCATGGAGACTGGAACAGTATAGTTAGTATTGACTAGCCTTCTGAGTTGTTAATGCATACAGGGAGTTCTTGACATTCATCCTTCAAATGGAAGGGTTGGATGTCTGGTGGCACATACTGAGGTCTGCAACACCTCTGCTTTTGTGAAAGACATCAGAATGTTCTACCCTAGAAATTCAGCTTCATAAGCTGTGAACAGCTCTCACGTGTCAGTATATAGTTGAGCATACAAGTAGGAACGGATGGGATAAACTTTTACACTGTGAAACAGGAAAGTTTTATAGTCTACAGGGAAACTGGGAAAACCATGCTGGCAGGGCAGATGACTTTGTAGCTGCTGGCAGGGAAGTTCCTAGAGGCTTTGGAGCTGGTCCCTGGCTGTAGGCACATGTTGGTCTTCGTTATTTGGTAGTGTCACCTAGAGGATGTGTTGTAATGATGTGTTTTCTGTCTTCCAGATCAGCGTGCGTGTTACCACCATGGATGCTGAGCTGGAGTTTGCCATCCAGCCCAACACTACAGGGAAACAACTCTTTGATCAGGTAAGCCATGCATATCTAAAGTTGATAGAGATGATGTGATTCTGTCAAGGCAGCAGCAAACAATTTCTAAAGGACTTCAAAGAGTAGGTGACAGTGTGTATAATAACTTCAAGAGAGCTCAGCGTGGTAAGAAATTATACCTTTTTTCAAAACTACTGCATTTTTAAATCTCCAGTAATGTGTTAGGAGGTATTCTTACCTCTAATGAACTGAAATGATGGTATAGCTCATAATAATAATTGCAAAGCAGTAGATGTCTGCAGTCATAATTTGTAAGACAAGAAAAGTCTTAGGAGGGAGCTAGTAAGCTATCTTCGGTTGGCTTGCTATGGTTGCAAGCATTGTGTAATTGATTTTAAAGAGTAGTTGGCCTCTAGAACAGGAGAGGCTTCGCTGGGTTTCAAATATTGCTGCAGCCCTTACGTGCAGGTGAAGGGGTATTCTATATTCCCATCAGGCCCTGAGGGAAATCTGAAGAGAAGTTTTGTACTATATGGCTGTCTTCATCTGGGTGCTTCATCCCTCCTCTGCATTCACTGGCTAGGCAAATTTCCTCCTCCTTTGGCCAAAACAGAAGCAGGGAGGCATGTGCAGCCCAAAGTTAGAGCAGCTGAAGACAGTCATTATCAATTGTAGCGGTTGAAACTTTGACATGCTCCAGTATGTTTCTCTGGTGTAATCTTGAAAGCCATGGGTTTGCTTCTTGGAGGAAAATCTGAACAGTGAGTTCATACCTTAAAGAACAGTAAAATAAATCTTGGATTAATGACAAGATGAAGGAACTGCCAGACCAGATATGTCAGCTATGGGTGTGGTTCAGTGATGCTAAGCGTTCTGGGGCCAGCTCTACATAGTACCTATCGTAATGGAGAGAAACTGAAGGGCTGACCCACCCTTAGAAGTCAGCTATTTTATTTGGGGCAAGCAAACCTAATTTTAAATCTTTTTTTAGATGCTTAACCACAAACTGCTGCTTTCTCATACTCAGCTGGGTGATTCAACACTAGATATTATATTGTTCTTTGCAGCCCAGCCCTGAAATGGAGGGAGTAGAGTGAGATCCTAGGCTTTATGGAAAGAGCACCTATTCATATTGGGGGGGGAAAGCAGAAAGGCTTTCAGGAAAGTTTGGAGTTGCATGTAGTTCTCGGCTGTCTGTGTGTTACTACGTAGTAGCTCCTACATATTTTAGCCTTGTGTGGTCTCAAATCTGTCAGGTTTTGATTGACAGAAGTGAGAGCTGGATTGTCTCCAGAAGCCATGTGTGCAACATAGAACTCCACCACAGTGAGTTCATGGGAACAAATGTCAGGGAAGCTGGGGTGACATACCCCCAAGGTCATCAAAAGGTGAAGTGGTTTTTTGGAGGGGATGTTCTTCACGTGGATCCCTCCCATGATTATTTTTCAACATCTGGTTTCTGACATTATCCAAGCAAAGCTCTAGGTGCTAAGAAGTTGTATGACTGAAGTCAGTAGCATTTCTAATAAACATGATTTGTTGTGGTTTGTTTTGTTGGTTGTTTTTTTTAGTCGGCTCTAGACCATCTGCAGCTTTTGTTGAAAACTGACGTTGTGGTGGCAGACTTGGGCTTCAGCAACTTGTTTGAGAAGCATCTGATCATGTTTCCCGTATGGGAACTCTCCATGTCTTAGTAATTGATTTCACTCCTTTGTGTCATGTTCTCGAACAGCTGCACGTTCTCTTCCCCGCAGCGTGTTTCACACAGCACCTGTCTAAACAGAAGTTTGATTGGCTTTTTTTTCCCCGTAGTGAACACTTTGCAAGGGGAGAAAACAAATGCTGTTGTGGAACTAAGTTTCTAAGTTGCTAATGCAAACGAGGCAGTGTTTACTTTAGCTAAACTGGGTTGTAGGTGGAGATGGAAGAGGAAACACAGCAGGGGGAAAAAAGTGTCTGAAGCTAGCTGTTGAACACTTGTGATTTCTAAAAGGTCTGATGGACACCATGTCTTTATACCATCTATCACACTCACTGGAATAAGAATTAAACTGCTTCCTACTGCCTAGCACACAAGATTTCCTTGTGGAGGTGGTGATTTTCGTTCCCAGTAGGACTGATACTGATACTGAAACGTCCTAAAGCCTCACCAGTGGCAGATGCCCAGGCTTTAGCTAAATGATTTGCCAAAGACCTAGCCCAGCAGCGCAGGGTGGTGTTAGTGTGGGACCACAGCGATGGTGGTTGGAAGACTAACCTTCTGCCAGGGCTTGAGGAGGTTGCGAGCAGTGAGGTAAGGGAGTTAGCAGTAGATGTGGGCATCTCAAAAGTCTTCCACCTCTAGCATGAATTAGGAGTTTGGGAGGCTACTGCTGTGTGAGTGGTTGAGGAGCCTAATCCCAGCCTCTTACTGCCCTGCAATCTAATCATTGGCTCTCTTCAATTAAGGAAACTAATTGCAAAGGAGGTAGCTATTCAGCTCCTGCCACAATGGAAAACATTTCATCTTGGTCTCTCAAGGTATATATACATCAGGCTGTTGTCTGTCCATCTGATTTTTTTTTAATGGAAAATTGAAGGCTCCTTTCTATTGCAAAATACACTTTATAGTCAAACTTTTGCATAGAGGAAAGCAAGTACTTGTATACGGACATGCTCGTACAGATGGTTGATCTTTGCATAATGAACTAACCGAATACCAAACCAAAACACGAGTGAGCTGACAGTAAATACTAAATTTGCTCCCTTTAGTACAGGGACGGGGCTTTGCATATAGTGTCAGCTGGCATATATCCAGTATGTTTGAAATGGCTGAGCTGTTGGTGTGGATTAGTTCCTGTAAAGAGATAGTCTGGAGCTGTTCTCCCTGCTGACGCCGCTGACGGGGACTAAGCGGAGACTGCTGTCTGACTGTTCGCTCTCGGTGTTTGTCCTGAGCTGGTCTTGGACCCTATGATAGGGGGATGTGTGAGACCAAAGTTATGGCTGTTCATTTTCTAGCTCTTGGAATTGCTAATCTGGTATTTTCTGCGTGATGCTGGTTCTGACAAAGGAGCTGCTTTCCTCAGTGCTTTTTTGAGGGAAGGAAGAGTTCCTCTACAAAGCAAACTTAGAGCTTTGCTGTTGCAGCAAATTGACCGTCTGGTGTGAAACCTGACTTTTGACTCTTTCACAGAAAAAAATTAAGATATCCTGCATGTTTTTGCCCTAGAGTGCCCTTTCACTTTGAGCTGTCAGTTCTGATTTAAGCAAAAAGCAAGCTGCTAAGCATTACCAAGGCTTCTAGCTGCACAGCTACCTTGGTGCACACCACTGACTCTGTTCAGTAACAGTTAGGTAGTATTTGTTTCCACCTGTTGTGTATAAAGGTAGATGATAAATATTCACATTATGCACACACAATTCTAACCTACTCTGAAGAGGATTCAGAAGACTTTTGGAAAGCTTGTATCTAGGTAGTAGCTTCATGAGGAGGAACAGTTTGGCTCTAAAGTTCTGTAGTAATAATAGTTGAATGGGCTTGAGGTGGGATTGTTCCTGGCTCCCTCTCTCCTACTTGCTTAAATTCCAAAGTGAATTTTTGTAGTGACAGAGCAATGCAGATGCTTCACTGCTGTGTTGGAAATCCTCTTTTGGCCCAAAGTAGCAATAGCGGATTGTTTTCCTCCTCTGATTCTTGTCTGTATCAGACTGAAGTGCAGTTGGGCTGGAGACTGGTGTGTAAAACAGCGCGTTGCTTTGCTTTGTGCATCTCCTGCACGTGAAAGATGTGTAAAGAAACGGTTTCTCTGGTAAAATTGCTTAGCTGCTTATTGCTGTGGATAGCTTTGGCGTTATGTCCCTCCAGTCCTTTTTTCTTCTCAAACTTCCTTTTTCTGGGTAAATTTTCCAGCTTGAACCATCAGATTTTGGCCGGTTGGGAGGCCGAGCGGAGGGCTAGCATCTACCTCGGATAGGGAGAGAGTAACTAACTTGCTTGCCCAAATGCTCCATGGCTGGCTGGAAAGCTTTCATGGAAATGCCCTGGTTTAGTGGACACTGCATCTTACAGGCTCCTCAGGCAGCCTGCAGACAGACTACTCACAAAATCCTCAACTGCTTTGACTTGTGCGGTATGAAAACATACTCCCTTCTTCCATGTCCCCCACATGCTGTATGAGGCAGCTTCTCAGATGCTTTGTTTCTGATAGCTTCTGACCTTGGATGGATCCTGCTGGCACCTTGTTCTTGTCTTTCATTACCCTTCAGAGCCCCTTATTCCTCTAGTCTGCTGTACTAGGTGTGGTGAGGGCAGTCAATGGCCGTTTGATAGGCCTTACATCAGGATCTTTCTAACAATGAGTTGTGGTTACTAAACTGCTCAGTCAGTACTTCCCCAACCCAAAATGAACTCTCTTTCTCCAGCTTCAGAACAGATTTGTGCTTAGTGTTCTCTGAGCCTAGAGCTGACCTTCAGTCCTCCCCGTGCTAGCCCTTGTACATCGCAAAGTCCAGGAGATGGTGGCTTCAGCGTGCCACTCCGGAATAAGACTTTAGAGTAACCAAATGCACCCAATCTCATTAAAGGTGATCCCTGTCCAATTAAGAGTCACGAAGCCAAGTCACAGGTTAAGGAGAAATGTGACATTAGAAAAAACTGTAGTATCTTGAAAGCATGTGATTAACCTTCCTAGGAGGCTTTTCCTCAGTTTCCTGGGCTTTTGGGGTGAAAACTAACCTTGTAATAAAAAGTGCACTCGGCTATGTGTTAATAATGTAACAATAAGCATCTCTCTGCTCACTGTAAACCTAGTCACTGATGCTGTGTGTTATGTTCAGCATCGAGCCTAATATGTAGTTGAGTGTTGGGGTATTTTTTTTTTCTTTTTAATCCTTAAGGATCCTACATATTTCATTAAGAGCCAGAGCTCATAAGATTCTGAGTTCATGTGCCCTGCCCTGGCTTGCTTATCTACTGCAGTGAGTTTCATGGTTTTGTAGAGTACTGGTTTATCAGTATCTTCTTTAATGGTAGCTAAAGCTTACAGCACAGGCTGACCAGATCCCTCTAGACTTGAGTAACTGCAGCTGACTTGAGCTGTGGCTGGAAGAAAAGTGGCTGGTCTCTCATGGCCTGTAAACTAAGCTTTGTGAGGAGGGAGACTGTAGGGAAGCCTTTAGCCTTGGTAAGGTCCTACCTAGTAGTGTTTAAATGCATAGGAAACTGGTCTGGAGCACTTGATTTAGTAGATGAAAGCACTGAACCGAAAATTTTTTATGGCAGTTTCATGGTAGAAAGCAGCAAGTCTTGGGGCAGTGTCCGGTTCCTCCAGCAAACCCCAGAACTCTTCTTTGTGTAATGAAGGCTTGTGGTTGGATAGTATGGAAACGTGTCTCAGATTTCACAGGGATATGTGGAAACTTGCTGGCTTTTATAAAAGCAGTAGTCCAACCAAAAACGGACTGCTTGTTGCTAAGGAGGTCAATAGCAAACTGTAATAAGCTTAAAAACTCAAAGAAGATCCTGTCATTTAGCACTTTGGCATTTTAGCGCTTTAAAAGGAAAAGTTAGAAATATATCCATCAGCCAAATGGGAAGGGAAGAGTTGAATATTTATGGCTGTAAATGGAGCCCATCTTGGGTGTTAAGTTAGAATACCCGGAAGGCCATTTTCTAAGTTGTTTTGGACTATGATATATGAAACTGCAGGTATGGCACCAGTTCAGAGCTCCTCCTGCAGTAAAGTTTGTTAGCAGCTTTCTCTCAGAAATACTTGACATGCCTGTCATAGGAAGGGGGAGAGGCCCACTTCATCTTTAGCTAGGGCAGCAGGTGAGAGTCAAGACAGATTTGTGCTGTGGGATAGCCTGGGATGCTTTGGCCTTTGGCTCAGGAAATAAGTTTGAGTGGAATGTCTTCTCTGCTTCCATGCTTTGGTCTTCCCAATGTGCACATAGTGCTTTCATGCAGGATCCACGCTTGTTTGCCAGTCTGATGGTGTATTTCTTGGGCTGAGAATGAGGGCGGTTCTCAAGCATCATCTTGATGCTAAAACCTACGTTTAAGAGGCTGCTTATGGCTCTCCATCTGCTGTGGGCAGCACTCAATGGCAAGAAAATAGTTTGGAGGGAGGTGGGTAAATGCTGAAGGGAAGGACAGGAGGAGTTGTGCAGACCTGGAAAATGCGGAGGAAGGAGAAGTGAGAGAAAAGGTGATCTGGAGGACCCTGTGTTTCTTCTCTGAACCGAAGTTAAAAAAAATGTACTACTGTGTGCTTGGACTGTGTGCAGAAGGTGAAGGGAGAGTCACCAGAAATGTACCTTTCCCCTGTGGCAGTATTGCTTACTAAGTGGAATTTTAAGCTAAGGGGTGCTTGAGGAAGGGCTTTGTCTTGGCTGGTCAAGGTACTGTGGGACAGCTGAGGTTTAAGGCTGCCTGTAATCTGTTGGCAGTCCTAGGCTAAGCCTTGTACTGCCGGCTAAACGAGACCCAGAGACCGACATAGCGTTCTCCATGGCACGAAGGAAAGATGTCACTCTCCAGCCGAGAGTGTCAGCTTTAGGTATTTAAGTATAGTGGTCTCTGTTAAACAGTACTCTATTCTCCTGTCCTCCTCCATCCTCAGCCGCTGCCAGGAACTGTTTGCTTTTTGGAACATCTTATAGTTGGTCAGGTCTCTGAGTGCCGAACACCCCCAAACGTCGCTGAGCTGCTAACTGCCAGCCGGGCTCCCTGCAGCTGTAGAGAGCTGATTCTTCATGCTTTTCCCCCTCTCGAAATGGAACTAAAGAACCTGCTGAGGCTGAGGTGGGAAGGAGGGAGGACCGTCTCCCCCCTCCTTGATTCAGCAGCAGCCTGGGGGTGTGATGTTGTGTGCTGTGCAGTGCCTTGTTGTCCCTGCTGTTGCTGTGCAGGCTTCTGCTGGGGAATAAAAGTCCTTTTGTGCGGGGCCTTTCAGCTCCTCGCTGGCAGCCGGGCTGTGTGCATTCCCAGGCGCAAGCAAGCCGACACATGCAGCAGAGGGGGACCTTCCATCCCATTCAGATGTTAATGCTGCGGAGAACAGAGCTTTCCTTAGGCTCTAGGACAGCCTTTCTTCCACTCCTTCTATCCCGTCCTTTAAATACGTGCTGCAAACTCTGATTCTTCTGCTGAAGCTGTGGGCATCCTACTACCTGATACACACCAGTGAAAGCTTGTTTGCCCCGCGTTCCCCTGTGTTTACAGGGGCTTTAGGGCAGCTCTCCAGCTCACAGTCCAGCAAGGAGAGGCTGAACCATTATATGGGATGATGTATATAGACGACATGACGTTTGGGTAGGTTTTGTGCCTCTGCTGAAAGCTGCCTTGGGTTTTTTGGCCCGAGAGTAACTAAGGCCCTAATGCTGCTTTTGTAAGGCCAGAAGAAATGTCTGGTCCAAGCCCTAAAGAATCTTACCAGTAATGTGTTTGCGGGGAACCTATGTGCTTGGTGTTGGTGTCTTGCCAAAGCTAGAGACCACATCAGAAGGGAACAGAGTGCATCCTTAGGATTCAATGAGGAAGCGATTTAAAAGGAAGCAGGCATTTAGAGAGAAACTGTAAAACATAGGACAGGGCAGTACAAAATTACCTCAGCTTTCCTGGCAGGGGGCACGCCATGATCTGGCAGCTGTTTTTTCCAGGGCCAGGCTCATCCCTGGCTCTGCAGTTATTGAGTCCCTATGGAGGAGGGGAGCTGTGGGCAAGCCCGAGGGGTGGGTGGTGTGTAAAAGCAGCTTACAGTGTCCTACTTGACCTAAAGACAAGTGTCCATTCCCTTCCTCTTCCTCATCTGTTAATGGAAGTGATGGGTAAGTGCTTTGTTTGCTGGTATGAGAACAGCTTCTGGGGGTTCAGGAGAGATGTGGGGGATCTGCAGTTTCTAGACTTGCTGCACCCTCTGGCATGTCCCAGACTTGCCAGGGCACAAAGCTGTGAACAGCAGCGTTATAGTGCAGTAGTCTTGCCCCACCATGAGGCTCCTGCCTCTTGTTACAGTATGTCCCTAAAGCCTTCTGAACTCTTATTTACACAGTACCCATGGTGTGCTAGGGAAATGACTAAGGAGAGAGCTTACATCGCGGTGTCGTTAATTTCTGTGGTGGCTCTTTGTCCTGGCACAAGGGATAGCACATTGATTACCCACTCTTCATGGTGCCGCTCATTAAAGAGCTGCGCAAAAGCCCTGTCTACAGCTATCGGTGGAGTAGAATACAAATCTTAAACCAGCACAGCCTTAGCAGGACACCGCCTAGCAGGGTGATTCATGGCTTGCCCACAAGTAGTATGTCTGATAAGTGGGGGCTTGTACCTGTCAGACCTGCTGCATCATATTTTGGCTATACATGTTGGCTTAGAAGTAGCTGAAGAAAATAGCATCCCAGCTGTTGTTTGTAAATACCAACAAGCCTTAAAGAGAGGAGGGAAAGGGAAGAATACAATACATCTCCCACTTAAGATCCCTCAGATACCCTATCATCTTTGTGTTTGCACCGTAGCTGTGGAGGTAGAAGGCAGGGGCACTGGTCATCTTCGTGTTCATCTGACCGTACCTCTAACACGTTCTCTTCCACCAGTGAGAGCAACCTGTCTGGCTGGGACTCTTGCTAATTATCTTTCTTCCAGGTCGTCAAGACAATTGGTCTAAGGGAGGTCTGGTTTTTTGGACTTCAGTATCAGGACACCAAGGGCTTCTCAACATGGCTGAAGTTGAACAAAAAGGTACGTTTGCTCCAAGCTTTCACTTGTCCTGGGTTCCTTTCTCTTGGGGGGCAGGGGCGGATTCACTCTCCATAGTTCTGTCAGGGATCTGTTCTTGCCTTTCCACACACCCGCAAGTTTAGCGAGTTGGTGTTGCCAACAGTCAGTCCGCCCACTCCCTCCGCAAGGTACACGGAGTCATGGTGTCCGACCTGGGACTCCTGCATCTCCTTCTGTTTGTTGTCCAGGCAGATCTGTTACCCTTCCCAGTAACAAACTAATGTGGTGCTCATGTGAGCATCTTGGTTGGAGAGAAACCCGGAAAGTAATTTACCTAGCATTCATCGTAACTAGTGGCTTATCATCAATCCTGTGGGGAGAGGTGATGAGATATTTAGCAGTAAGAAACTGAAAATCTTTGCTTTTCCGTCTGCTCGCTTTTGCATTGGAAGGGAGAATTTTTTTCTAAGGCGTGCTTGTCTTCTGTTCGTAAACCTGCTCCCCTTCATTTGGTGTGAAGGCTATAAAATATGATAACTCTGTTCCAGGTAACAGCACAGGATGTACGCAAAGAAACCCCCCTGCTTTTCAAATTCCGTGCCAAGTTCTACCCGGAGGATGTGGCAGAAGAGCTGATCCAGGACATCACGCAGCGCCTTTTCTTCCTCCAAGTGAAGGAGGCCATTCTGAACGATGACATTTATTGCCCTCCAGAAACAGCCGTCCTTCTGGCATCTTATGCCGTCCAGTCAAAATATGGAGACTTCAACAAAGAAGTGCACAAGTCTGGCTACCTTGCTAGCGACAAGCTGCTCCCACAGAGGTAAGTGAATCTGGGTAGTCTTAGACCTTCTTTGCCTTTAAGGGTTTGGGATTATNATTTGTTTGGTGTTTTTTTTTTTTTTTTTTTTTTTTTTTTTTGTAAGGGGTGGTGTCTTGTTTGAAATGTTCAGAATAAAATACAGCATCATGCCTCTTTGAGGACTGGGATTAGTATTCACTTAAATAGGAGCTTTCATCTTAAATACTTTATTGCTACTGAAGAAACCCTAATCAGAAATAGTTGAGAGCAGCCCCAAAACAACAACAAAAAAAGTAATGCTACAAGGAGAAGCACAGCTGAATACAGCTTGTCACTTGTCAAAAGTCTGAACATTGACCAGGCTGTCTCTAGCTAGCCTTATAATAAAACTGTATTTCCTGGAATATTTTTGTGGGGGAACTGGGATGCCAATGGAGTATCTAATGAAGCGTTATTCAAGAGTGATGTGACCGTGTGCATAAATGCAGTGGCTGATCTCAAATATCCCATGTACTATTTCTAGAGTTCTGGAGCAGCACAAGCTTAACAAGGACCAGTGGGAGGAGAGGATCCAGGTGTGGCATGAGGAGCATCGAGGAATGATTAGGTAACAGATGCAGTGTGAAACTGCTGTATTTAAAGCGGCGTGATATATACTAGCGTGTGATGTATGAATGCATACAGAAATATACGGCTTGCTTCAGCATGAGTTGGCATTCTTCAGGTTATTCTGCTCGGAGAAATGAGGTTCACATGCCTCTGCCCACGCTAATCCATGTGAGCTGGCTGGTCTTAGTAAAACAAAACTGAGTTTGCAGAGTGCGTTTGTTATTATCTACTAGGGTGATGCCTGAAACCTTTGCCAGCTTGTTACTGCTCTGCCCATGTAGGAAGACAGCACCTTCTTGCTCTAATGGCTTATAGGCTCAAAAAGGAATACCTGCTTTCTTTTTGTGTGTTGCAGAGAAGATGCTGTCTTGGAGTACCTGAAAATTGCACAGGATCTGGAAATGTATGGTGTGAACTACTTCAGCATTAAGAACAAGAAGGGCTCTGAACTCTGGCTAGGTGTAGATGCTCTTGGACTCAACATTTATGAGCAGAATGACAGGTAATAAACCCCCTCTCCTCATCACTGCCTTCAGCTCTTTTCTAGTACAAAGGCATTCAAAACTAATATTTTCTGGAATTCAAGTCTTTAACTAAACTCTAGAATTTCTATGTAATTCTTGGCTGTGTTTTTGACACTGCCAGAATGATCCATTAAGGGTGCTGCTTTGGAACGAAATATACAAGAAACTGGCAAATCTTACCAAGCTAGTTATACTTGCATCCCTGATCTTTCTGCTGCAGATGCATTCTCCAGTTCTGGCAGGAATTAAAAACCGCTTCTTATGTTTGTAGTTCATTTGCATGACTAATCTTGTTTGCTGATTCCAGTCAACATAGTAGTACTGAAATATGAGGGCAGATTTGGTAGAATTTTGAGCTTTTTATTGAAAGTCAAGAACTTGGAATGACTTGAGGCTCTTACTTCCATTTGCTTTCCATTTCTGCAGGTCAACACCGAAAATTGGATTCCCTTGGAGTGAGATCAGAAATATCTCTTTCAATGACAAGAAATTTGTTATCAAGCCTATTGACAAGAAAGCACCAGTAAGAAGCAACATTTAAGCTAAACTTTTGGCTTCTTATCTGAATGATCTCTTTTTTTTTTTATTATTAATTTTACGTTGCACACAATCTTTTCATCAGTAACATCAATGCTGACTTAAACAGTGCTCTGCTTACCAGATCTGTTCAGGGCACTATGTGCAGAATGGGTCTAATGGCAGTGAGGTGATAGTTGGGATTTGTTTCTGGCGAGGAGGGTAGAAATCTGTTTAGTATAACCTTGAGCTGTTCAAAGTCAGTGGCAGGGAGAAGCTCTTTGGGGTTTCTGATTCTTCTAAGATGGTTCAGATTCTCTGATAATACGATTAGGAGTTGGAGGCACCTATGTTAAGAGGCTTCCTTTGCAGTCTGTTGGCTTCAGTAGTGCACAAGATGGCCGTTTGCAGTTTTTCACCTTACTGGAAGCTGAAACTTCAGGCCATTTTGTAGGGTATGCTGGGAGGGTTGTTTTCTTACAAATTTTTAATGCACATAATTGGTTTCAGTTTTAAGGCTTAATAATTTCCTGTATCAGCTGATACCTTCTGTTCTTCTGGTCATTCTTGTTACATTGCTGCTTGGAAGCATTTCCCTGCTGCTGTTGCTTTGTTTTAAATTTAATTTAAAAATAATTTTAAAACAATTACTTTGTTTTAACAGAACAAAGTTATTTATCCATTGGACGTAATGTTTAACACCCTTTCTGGCATTAGGTGAGACGTCGCATTTGATGTGGCTGGACAGGCTATTGCATTAAATAACTAAGTGGGAAGAAAGGTGGGAGAATTCATCATTTCAGTGTGCCTGGTAAACCAGCCCCGATGTTTTTTGTAACAAAACAGTGAGGCAAGTCGGTGTGTGCTAGGGATGCTCTACAATGGAAGCCAGCTTGCTATAACAAGTTGTGCACTTCTGCCCTGTGTGTATTTGTCAGGTTGAAGTTCATTCCTGAAAGATAGGTGTCTAACTACTACCACCGATGAATTAGACACCATTAAGAAAAGCTGGCTAGTAATTCTAGAAAGCTTAGGGTCTTGGACTGTATTGCATTCTTAGGGGGCTTCTTGTGCTGAAAGAACAGGCCTAATGCTGCCTTTCTCTTGTTACAAGGACTTTGTATTCTATGCTCCTCGGTTACGGATTAACAAACGAATCTTGGCACTCTGCATGGGGAACCATGAGCTCTACATGCGCAGACGTAAACCAGATACCATTGAGGTGCAGCAGATGAAAGCACAGGCTCGGGAAGAGAAGCACCAGAAACAGATGGAGAGGTAGGGTTCTGAGTAGCCTGGACTTGGTCAATCACGCCGCAATAGCATCCTGTGCTAGATATAATCGCTGGCAGCACCTTAATCTGCTTGAACCAAAAATAAGGCAGGATGCTTTCTGCTTCAGTAGATCTAATGGGATGATGGAAGTGGCACTCATTAGAAATGTGACCCACTGTCACTTTCTTAGAGTTAAAGATTTATCCGTCTATTTGACGGGACTATTATGGATCCTGATATAAGGAGATTTCCCGTATAACATCACTGTTATGAACTTGCTGTTATGATGAATGCCAGCAGGGGCATGTCTGGAGTAGAACTCCTCAGCTGAGTGCTGTAGTGCATATCTCTTGTGTGCTCATGGCTTCCCTAGGAAGCGCTCCAATCTGAGTAGCTGTTAGTTTGAAATCACATTACGACTTCCCCCTCATCAGAGCCCTGCTGGAGAATGAGAAGAAGAAGAGGGAGTTGGCAGAAAAAGAGAAGGAGAAGATTGAACGTGAGAAGGAGGAGCTAATGGAAAGACTCAAGCAAATTGAGGAGCAAACGAAGAAAGCTCAGCAAGGTGATGTGAGGTGTTCCAGTATTTCCTTAAATGCATAGTCTGAGTGAGAAGGGCTCAAGTAGTAAAGTTATGAGCATCTCTGAGCCGTTTTCACTCCAGTATTGGGTGCTAACTGGTGCTAAAAGCCCTGGTTTAGCCTTCTGAAGCTGAATGTAAGCCCTCCAGATGCAGCTGCTGAAATAGGCCTTGCATTAAAGAGATGGGTGGTAGCCAAGATGCCCCTCTGGTAGTGACAGTACTCACAGTTGTTCATGTGCTGGCTGGAAGCTTTATCCCAGCACATCTCTAGAGGAAGGAATCAGTGTAGCAGGGGTCAAACTAGCCAGAACTCTGGTGTGATTACTATCTGATTACTGATTACAGTGTTAAATTGTGGTGTTGCCCAAGCAAAATGCTGTATGGTTCTCTGCCATTAAGAATGTCATTTTGGGATTGGTACTTCCCCACAAATCTATCGGGCAAGTAATCTGTTATCTTGGAACAGGCCTGGCTCTTAGTCTTCCAGCTCTAGTTACAATATGGAGGAGAGGAAAGGGGACAGTTGCTTGCATCTCTCCTCTACCTGTCCCTCTGAAAGAAAACTCTTATCCAGAATGTAGGTGTTCCTCGTCTTCTGCCACTCTTTTCTTGATCTCTCTTTGAACGTGCTCCCCTATTCTTTCAGAACTGGAGGAACAGACCCGGAGAGCGATGGAGCTGGAACAGGAGAGAAAAAGAGCTCAGGAGGAAGCAGAGAAACTGGCTAAAGAACGTAGAGAAGCAGAAGAGGCAAAGGAGGCCCTATTGAGAGCATCCCATGATCAACAAAAGACCCAGGAACAGCTGGTAAGTGGGTGAGCTGAAAATCAAGTAGGGAAAATAGTGACAGACATTTAACATCTTGAACAAACGAGGCTATGACTATAGTGAGGAAGCATAGTTTGGTTCTTTCATCTGCTTGAGGCTAAAAATTAAATTATACCTAACTACAAGTGTATTCTTACAGTAAATCTGGGTGGTTGTGCTTTTTGTCCTTTTTTTTTGGTATGTGATACTGAGAACAGAGTGTAGAGCTCACTAATTGCTTTCCCTGATTTGGGTTCAAAGAATTGAGTTCTGTAGTTCTGGAGGAGAAGAAAAAAAAAACCTACCCCACAACAAAACCCAAAACTCTTTTGGCTTCCTTTTCCCTGGCATCATGGAGATATTGGTAGAACTTACAGGAAAGCTTTCTCCTTACTGAATGTTAGATGATAGAGATACTGGTTTTATTCAGGACTTGGACTAAATGCTTCATTTAGCGAGTACTTTTGGTTTTGTCCCCAGTAAAAGCCTTTCTTTTGCAGGCTGCTGAGATGGCAGAACTCACAGCTAGGATCACGCAGCTGGAGCTGGCCAGGCAGAAGAAAGAGAGTGAGGCCCAGGAGTGGCAACAGAAGGTAAAGCAAAATCTGAGCACATAGCAGTACTTTTTTTTTTGTGGAGTTGCTCTTCAATCTGTGTTGAGACTTAAACTACTGCGCTAGGCACCACACTAGACTAAGCGTTTGCAAGCTTGAGGCCGTTGTAAATACCCAGCTTTGCTTTTCTAGATGGAATGAGTCATCGTCTTGGTCAAAATATTTCTACGTGGAGTTAGAATAATTAGGCCTGTAGCCCATTTTCCGTGAATTATAACTATTCTTCAAACCTCTGAAGTGTTAGCTGGCAGAAAGTTTTGCAAATGAGTGTGGCTGAGTAGCTTTGGAACATACCACTTTGGTGTGCAAGATGTCCTGCAGTAAGCTCCGAGTAGCCCTTCTGTGTACTTCTGCGAGAAGTCTCACGCGCTCATTGTAATCCTGACTGACTCACTGTGGCATGTCCTACTGCAGGCACAGATGGTGCAGGAGGACCTAGAAAAGACCAAAGAGGAGCTGAAGACTGCTATGAGCACCCCTCACGTCACTGAGCCCATGCACTCTGAGAACGAGCATGATGACGAGCAGGACGAGAATGCAGCAGAAGCCAGTGCTGAGCTACGATCAGAGGCCACCATCAAGGACCGCAGTGAGGAGCAGCGCACCACTGAAGCAGAGAAGAATGAACGGGTCCAGAAACACTTGAAGGTAAGAAGCTGGCAGCGAAGAGGGTGTGCATCTGGGTGCTGCCTTTTGGTCTTCATGCATTCATTGCAGCAGGGTAGTTTTGCTGGTAGTTAAAAAACAGAGAGAGGTGAGGAAAGAGGGATGATCATGATCTTGCCAGATGGTTGCTTAACCGTTGAGCAGAGAGGCAGATCTTGTCTCCTGGCACTTGACTTCCATTTCACTGGAAGTAGTGAAGTATTTTCAAGCGGTGCCAAAAAGCAGCATCTGTCATACGTAGTGTGAGTCTTGCCAGCCATCTGACAGCTGTTTGTAGCCCTGGCTGCAATGAATCGGACAGCTTGGTCCAGTTCCTGTCAAGCAGCTGTCTGTAACTGTCTCGTCTGACAGGGTGCATTGCAAAACCCTGAAAACGGCACTCCAGGGCTCAGCATGGAGGGAGAAGTGCTGCACCTTCTCATAAGGAGCTCCAGTGTTCACTCTGCTCTAAAAATGCATTTTGTTACACTGCCTGCTACCTCCTCCCTGACTTGCATCAGGCTCTGCTTGTTCTGCCTCGTGCTGTGGTGGTTATGCACAGGCAGAGTGACAGAGGCGCGCTTTATCTTCTGCAGCCAAGTTTCTTTTGTGGTAGAAGGCTAGTAATTGCTCAAATTCTGCGAGATGCTTCTGTTGTCTTTAGAGTTCCCTCCACTTCTTCTGAAGTACATCGGAGACAGTCTTTCTTACTGTGCTAGACAAAGATAGATGATAGGGTGACGGACTGCCTGGTGTTTTCTACCTTCAAATGTTAATGAAAAATATTAACAACTTCCACAGAAACACAGAATTGTTTTGTTTGGAAGGAACCTCTTAAGATCATCTGGTCCCACTTCCTTGCAGGGTCAACTAGAGCAGGTTGCCCAGAACTGTAAATATTCAGGCTTATCTGTTTCCTGTCTCTGTGGATATTGAATCTTTTAGGAGGATCAGCAAGGAACCTCCTTGTCCAGCGTTGAGTCTCTGGCATGTGCTAACCCATTGCTATCTGTTTCCCCTTCTCCAAAGGCTCTTTCTTCGGAGCTGGCAAATGCTCGGGATGAAACCAAGAAGACAGCCAACGATATGATCCACGCTGAGAACATGCGTCTAGGCCGAGACAAGTACAAGACCCTCCGTCAGATTCGGCAGGGCAACACCAAGCAGCGCATTGATGAGTTTGAGTCCATGTAAACTCTCCCCTGCACCTGCTGCCCTGCACTCTCTTCTCCCTTCTTTCCCATCCTCTCCCGTCATTCACTCGTAATCGTGCTACGCTGGAACCACTACAGAAGAGTGACCATAGTCTTATTTATCGAGTTTTGGGCAAATGCTGGAGTTAAGCAGCAGAAGAAAGAATAGTATTTACATCTTCCTGGGGTGGGTTGGGAAAGCAAACATGTATTGGGGCAAATTTGAAATTGTTTGGCTTTGGATAAAGTCTCACTGCATTTAGTTTTGTATTGCTTACTGAAGCGTCTGCGTTGCTGTCCTCTCCCGTTGGGTGGGGAGGCCAGCAGATACTTCTACTGACTTACGTACAGTAAAGTGCTAACAGTTTTTGACACTGTGCCTTCCTACTAACTTGTGCAAACTTCGTTCAGTATTAAGCTTAGTAGCCAGGGTCTGAATTTTTGACTTTAATACAGGGTCTGAATCACATAGTTGAGAAGGGGAGGCTGGAGCTTAGGAAGAAGGGTTGGAGGTAGAATGTGGACTTTCTTTCTAAAAGACCAAAGCTTTTGTCCTTCAAACATAAGCAGACCAAACAGATTCTGTGACGTTCCTGCTGGTGTTACCTTTTGTTGTTTAATGATGGAATTTTGAATTTCCTAATCATCAGTAGGCCTTTGGAATATTTCCACTGATGCAGTGTGGTTTGGAGCCTTGAGTTCCCTGCTTTCCAGAGGTTTTGTCTCTGGTAAATGGCTTTGTTTGCTGTCATTTGTCTGACTTGAATGTAACCAGTGAGGCAGAGATAGCTAAAGAACACTGCCTTCCTTTTTGGGTTTGTCAGTGGAAACCTAAAGGGGTAGGTAGAAATATAAAAGACTAAAAATTCCTGTAATTATATTTTCCCTTCCTGAACCAGTACATTTCTAGTCATGTGAATAGGATTTCAGGTTTTTCCATAAGAGGCCTTTTTAGCACATAGTCATTGGTGCCTTATGACTGTGTCTGGATCTACTGTAGCTCAGATGTCTTTAGTTTAAACTCGATGCAATCATAAAAAATGATCAGCAGCTGGGGACCAAAAACTGCTCTTGTATCTGGGTCACGTACAAGACTGCATCTGTCTTCCTGGCTTCAAGCAGCATTTGACGGGAGAGGATCCTGAGATAGTTGTCCAATTGCTGCCTTAATGCTCTCTCTCATTCTGCCACATCCCTGGCTCCAGTGCTTTTCCTTCCCTAGAAGGATGCTTTGCCCCTTTGTCGCTTTGAGAACAGAAGGCTCTGTCTCTTAGAAATGGGACACTAGTGGTTGTGAGACTGGTCCCGAGAGCCACTTGTACCAGTTGTTGTAATACCCATCACCTCCTGTCTTCCAAGCGATCCATGCTGTAGCTAGCAGGAATCCTTCCCACCACTTTTGGGGAGGAAACAGCCATTTATGCTCAGGGTTGAATTGGATTTTGCCTTGATCCTTCATAGAAGGAAATGTTAACCTTCAGAAGAGGCCTCTTAAGAATGGATTCCACCTACGATGGAGTCCTCCTTTGCTTTGCCCTCCTTGGATTAGCCTGTCCCTATAGGAAGTCAACAGGCTAGCCTGTCACTTATTTTTCTTGCCTAGCATGATCCTAAATTTTGTGACTGTCTCAGTTTTTTGGATTCCCCCTTGGTATAGGTTGCTGCTAGTGATGATAGAAGGAAAACAACTAAATGCTAGAGCATTTTCAGCTCCCTGCTCTGTGGGAAAGGTAAAGGGGGACTGTGCCAAAAAAGAATTATTTATCAAAGTGTTAATAAACTGCAGTATTTCCCCAAGAGTTCCTTGGGCTGCTGGAAGCAACCTTACCAGTGCTGTATTATTTTATTTTTTGGAAGCAATACAAGTCTGTGTGGAGATCCACACAAATACCAACCAGCCAACCTCTGTTAGCAGCATAGCTTAGCGTGTTGCTTCTAAACATCCGAAGCTGTCCTTCTCTCCCTTGGACACAGTATGCTTTTGGGGGACACACATGACACGGTAAGCGTTTGGTTGGCCAAAACCACATGCCTCAGTACTTTGAAAGTCACAAATGAGAGATTGCAGTTAAATTCGTCAGAACTGATTTGCGTATTTTTACATGGAAGGGTTATTGGCACTGGCTTTATGTGAGTCTCATTACTGGGGGAACAGACAACCTTTACACTTCTGTTTTGGTGCTTTAAAGCTGGTTCTCAGCACTTCTGCTCTGTCTGTGGCAACTATTTGATGCATTTTGGGGGGAGAAAAGCCTTTATTATATTTTAACAGTTTCCTAACAAGCTGATGTATGGTGCCTGGAATACGTCTTCAAATAATAAACTAGTAAACCTTTTCTGCTTTGATGGGTCACACAACACTGCTGAGCTCATGTATTATGATGCTGGCATGACTTCTGTTTATAGGGTTTTCTTTATCGTTCTAATTCCAAATGGTCCAATACAGGAATAGAACGGCTTGTGCCAGTGAGTCCACCTAACTCTTTGTAGTTGTTTCAGCCCTGCCGCCTTCTTAACCAGTATTATATTCCAGTGGTATCTAATGATATTTGATTTCAATACTTCTAGCTATGCACAATTAGAAAATATTAGTCATGGGATAGAGGATATGTTTATGGTCCTCCTTCCCTTGGAAATGTATACTGTATTGTAAAGAATTGATATTTTGCAAGAAAACTAATGTAAGAAGCTTTCAGTATTATGGTGAGATTTGTAGACACGTTTTTTTATTTGTTAGAGTACAGTGAATTGTTCTTCCTCTCCATGTTCCAGGTTAATTGGATAACTACTCCTCGTGGGGGGAGGGAAGTACTTTATCAAATATTTGCCTGGCTTGGTTTTTTCTTGTTTTATTTTTTTGTTGCTGTAAATTATGTTGAGGTTTTTTGACCAGTCTTTTTACTGGGTTATAATAAAACATCATGTCCTTAAGGTTGTGGAGTAATTCACGGGTCCATGTACTTATCTGCAGAGAGAACCTTGATATTAAGGCATTTTTTTTCCTGTTTGGAGGAGTTGTTAAAATCCATACTCTGTTCTTCCTAAAGTGCCAATAAAGTTCAGAGAAATTCAGCAGATGGTGTCTGGCTGGTTACTTAAGGCTCGCTTTGAGTCTAGTGCTGTGTCTCCGAGCTAAACAGGTCTGACGTGCGGGTCCCGAGAGTTCAGCCTTGTAGCACTCTGGCAAATAAGATCTTACTTGCATCCTGAAAAGCTGATGGCCATCTTCAGATGTTTTTCTTTTTTTTTCTTCTTTTTTCTTTTTTTTAAAAAAATTAAGTCAGATTGGGAAAGAACAGGATCACTGCATCCTGTCTTAATAGAGAAATGTCACACAGTGTTTGCCGGTAAGAGTTTCACGTGGCTGTGGATGGCGACTTGCTCTCCATCACAAAAAGCAGCTGCTTGAATAACATCCCCAACCCTCCAAGCTGCTGGACTGGAGTCAGTACTGGAATTCACGTTTCTTTGTGGAGACGCTGAGTATAAATTTATATTGCGTTTAAGTTGCAAGTGGGCCAAATGGAGGAGGAGGTAGAGCTGCTGTTGGAACTTGCCACAGGTGAGCACCAGCTTTGCCATGCCCAGACCAAGGGCATCCATGACCAGGTTAGCGTGCAGAGGGTGGTTGGACCTTGCTGCTGCTTACCCCCAACATCCTGCTGGGTCTCTCCTGCCCTGACCCTTTACTGGGGGTTTCAGCCCACTTTGTTTTGCGGCTACCTTGCCATAGTTATCTCTACCTGTGATTCCTGAGGTCTCAGGACTGGGTCCAATGATGGAAGAGTGTGGCTACTGCCACCTTTCTGCTAATGAACTGGGTGATCTTTCTTTGTAGCTGCTTTCCATGCAATTGGGAAGAGGAGCTTTGCAGAACCTCTGCCTCGTAGTTGCTGCCCTGCAGAATAAGGCAGAGATTTCATCAGGAACGTGTTGGTGCTCTGAGATCTGGTGCTAGGGGAAAAACCTGTCGATAAACAAAACGTGGGGTGTGGAGTAATGGAGACTTCTGCAGTCCCCACCAGGCTTCGCACGGATACAGTTTTCCATAGGTGGGTTTTTCTTCTTCCTTCCTTCCAGGATTCCAAAAACCTGAACACTGCTGGAGGGAATTGCACGTCTGTTTCGATGCTACTGCAGACTTCAAGTGAAGATTGTGCTGGTCTGGGGAGGTTGCTCTCACAAATGAGGTTCTTGCTTCTCGATGGACAATACCTTTCAGCTTGTGCTTAAATTTCTGGAGTCTGAGGACTCTGTGCTTGCAGCCAGATTATTCTTCTGTGTGAGAGGCCTGGCTTTCATGGCGTTCCCTTGCCTGTACCTGTGGAGACTTGAGAGGCTCAGTAATTCTCCAGTTAGGTAAATTCAGTTTGTTTTTAAAGAACTGGAAGTGCAAAGTGCTAATGGCTGAAGGCTGCTTCTGTGCAGGACCATGTAGTTAAAAATAAAAATAAAAAAAATCCCAAACACCTGATTCTTCTAATCTCGGAAGGCATTTTGTAGTTCAGAGTCAGAAATTTGTATTTAGCCTCTAGTTTGTGTAGTCAGCTTCTGCTGCGTTTGCTATTCTGTCTGTGATACATTTCAGATCCAGTTTAGGCTACACCTACAAGTGTTGGGGCCCCAGGTGCTTTTTGGCTGTTAGACAGGGACAGACTGCAGCACAAAAAGCTCTCAGAAGGGCTGGGGACCAGAAACACACTGTCTTTTTGCAGGTTCTGGGATGTGACTTTATTAGCCAGCGTAGCTTAGCAGGAAGTCTAAAGAAAAGCCAAACTAACTGCGGTGCCAAGTTTTCATCAAGATAAACCTGCCTGGTGGGCTACTGCATTGTGCCTCAGACGCTTTATCTTCCTGCTCGGCGTCAGCGCAGCTGTAGAAACAAGGATGTGATTGCTTTTTCCTTCTCTTGCTTTCACTTTCCAAGGCAGGGAATTGCAAGGGCTCAGTCTCCAAAGTCGGATTTGTTTTGATGCACACAAGTCCTGTAGGGACTTCTCTGGGCAGACGACAAGCTTATCGGTTGCTTGCTCAGGCTAATATATTTGGAAGGATGAATGGGCATTTTTATTTTTTAAGTGGCCCGGTGTAGGATTCTCAGTGACCAGATGAGCAGGCTGGGTGGCCTTCCAGCCACTTCTTTTTTTTGTGATGAACAATAATAGCATGTGTTCCCCCCCCCACCACCATCCCCCCGATGCTATGCTTATCAGTGCAGGTCAATTTGTGCAGGATACTGTGAGTAACTGTGGCAGCTTAGTAAGATTAGATTTTGCAGGACAGGACTCTGCCTTTTGACAGCACTATCCTCCTGAAATCTGTTTTGGGTTGCAGAACCAGCAGATAGTGGATCTCTGGAATACCAAACAAGAGTTGTTCTCCCCTTTCTCTTGTTAGCTGGCCCTGGTAGCTGCTACTTCTGGCTGGAACCGGGCTTCAGACTTGACTCCATTAAGTATCTGCATATAATAGCTCTTTTCCAACATCTTGCAAAGCTTGATAATGCAATATCCAGGGTAAGGTGTGATAATCGTAGGTAGGTGTATAGCATCTGTTTGAAGATCTACAAAGGCAGACCATCTCCCAATGAGAAAGCAGAGAATAACTGAGGTATGGCTTGTTCGCCCTGTGCAGTGTGACCGTTCTGTTGAGTGCCAGTTTTGCAGCTATACATAACTCAATCTTGGACATACAGGCTAATCATCTTACACCAGTGTATAATTGGAGCACATGATAACTGTTGGAGAAGAGTGTAATTCAGCCGTGACTTATCTCAACCCATAACTGCTGCATACCCTTATGCAAGTTGACTCTGCGTGTGGTGTTAATGTCTCCCCGGCAGAAAAATTAACTTATCTGTAAGATAAAGGATCTGGGCCTCAGCGCATTGGATGTTAGGCTGAGGCTGGCTTGCATCTTGCAGGTCTGCAGCTCTAATTTAAGTGCAGTGTGTGGACAAGGGTGCAGGTCCTTATGACTGAACGATGCCTAAATGAACATCTGGTGTCAAGTGATGGGTCTCTGAAAGTTACTAGTAATTTTAAGATGGGCTTTCTCAGGATAGATTGCAGGATGAAGTGGGTATAGGGAGAAGTGAAGGGAAAGAGTGAGGAGGAGACATTAAGAAAAGAGTAGTGCTGAGACTGCAAAAAGGAGTATTGGGAGCTCCTGGAAGGGACTGTACCTCCAACTTCTGTTGAGGATGCGCTTGCTCTGAGCGGGTGCGAATACCATTGATAGAGCTTTCTGGTGAGCGGAGCTAGTTGGAAAATTACAAGCACCCCTGATTGCTATTGCCTCTGGTTGTGCATCATCTTTTAAAGAAATACAAGCCAGGGTTGATCTTCAAGCATCAATATTTACTGAAGGGTCAAGGGGATGTGGAATATACTGCTTTTGAGCAGTATATTACGGTGAAGGCTGTCTATACTTAAAGTGCAGCAGTACTGCCCTCCCATCCATCCATCTTTGAAGCATCCTTGACTGAAGGAGAAGCATCTGCAAGTGAAGGCCTTGGCTTGGGGCACTATAACTTCTCACTGGCCTTCACCCAGCCAGCCAGCAGCTGCCTTGCCAGAGGTGGCTGCTGTCAAGAAGCCCTGTTTGAATTGATGTAGTTTCCTCGTCGCAGTGTTAGCCTGTCTCTGATGATTGCATTACTGCCCTCTTGCTTCCAGTGGTGATAATTTGGCCCTTGCTCCTTTCGTTTGTAGTGATTCTCAGAAGGTTGCTGAACATCTACAAAGGTTGGGGCAGGCAAATGCTTGCTCTGTTTGATCGATGTAGAAACTGAGGCACGTTTACAGTCTTTCCCCTGAAGCCTCTATGAGACTGCGTCTGAGACTTGAGCACGCTTGATGCAAGCACTTTGTCTGCAGGTTTGTGTTCAGTGCCTGTTTTGGGGCAGCACTCTGTACCTGGTCCTGTGGGCTTGGAGATAGCAGAACAGGCACAAGTTGTCCTATTTGCTTTTATTAGCAGCTTGGTTTGGAAGAGGAAAGGTGGTTGATGGGTTTTCATAGTGACGGTAGGGAAAGGGAATTTTAGTTTTGCTCAGTGGCTTTAGTCCTGTGTATGTCATCAGCCTGTACCTGCTTCCTTACAGCAGTATTTGTGGGGTGGGAGGCGAGGGCTAGGCTGTTCTTGAGGATCAAGCTAAGAACGAAGGCTGCGTTCTTGAAACCTTCGTTGTTCCTGGGTGTCTGTACTTGCTGCTCTGACTACAGTCCTTCAGACTTCACCCATGGACTTGCCTCTGGTTACCTCTTGCCAGCCACCGAGCCGCTGCAGCTCTGGCAAGAGCATTTCTCTGTCTCAGGTGTGTGTTTTATCCATCATTCCTCATTCACACTCCTCAGAGGCCAGCCAAGAATCCTTTCCCCTATTTCTCTGAGAGGTAAAACAAGGCACGGAGGGTGATGCGTTTCTTGCAAGGCAGAAGAGTTGTGGGTGAGCCTCGTGGCCCATGTCACAGAATTTAGCTCAGACTTCCAGCTCTCCGCGCCCTTCGTGTGCCCAGACCGCCTGCCTTCCTGCAAACCTGGAGGAGAGCACGGGCCAGCCCTGCTTGCTCCAGACAATAAAGGAGCGGTAAGTTCCGTACTGGGGCACAGTGCTGACCTTCAGCTTTGTTGGGACTTGCTGAGCTGCTTCCTCAGTTCCTCCCTCCCCTCTGGACACTCTTCCTTTGGGGCTTCCACTGTTGGGCACCTGAGGTTTTATCAAATACTGATTTGAGGTGTTAATTTTCTTGCCTGGACGACACCTGTGAGCTTTCTGCTTATGCTGCAGCTCGCTCATGGGCAGGGGCCAGGTGGTTTCTGATTTGTGCGTGTTTTCTGCCTCTTCCCTCTCTTGTGGCCGCAGGACAGGCTGCCTCTGCTGGTTCTTCCTCCTCCTTCTCTGATTCTCCTGCTCCTTTGCGGAGGAACTTTTTCCTCCGTTAATTTATTAAATATATCAAATCTTGATTGAAATGGTAGTGGAGTTACTCTCACAACCCTAGAACTGCAGCATCACCAAAACTATATCAATGTGTATATTAATAACTACGGGATAATATCTGCTTTCAGAGAGGCGGCAGACTAATATGGTGATTTTTAAACTTTCCATCTAGGGCCTGTTGGAAGCCATAAGGTTTATGGGAGAGCTTTTGTGGTCAGAGCTGTTTGCGCAGAGTGTTTTCTGCCCAAAGGAGCCCATGCAAGACTGTGCCCAGCTGTTTGAGCCGGCCCACGGAAGGACTGAAACTCTGGCTGTGGAGAGCTGATGTCAATCTGTGAGGAAATCAGGGATGAGGTGGGATTAATGGCACCTTGTCGCTCTTTCGGACCTTTGCATGAGAGTCCCTAGATTGGGGTGTGTGTGTGTGTGTGCAAATTGTCCTCTGTGTGGTGCAGAAGAAACTGGGAGATGGATTTCAAGCCAGAAAACCACTTCCTTCCCAGCACGTGCTAACACATCACCAGACGTGTAGGCACGGCCGCTGCGCTGAGAGCAGCGTGGGACCTGCTGGCAAGCAAGGGCGGTGGAGGGGGAGTGCGCACGTGCACGCTGATGGAAACGGCTTCTGCCAAATTCCTGTGAAATGGGGCTAAAGATTCACTTCAGTTGTGTCTGTCCTGCCTGTAAAGAGTGTGCTGACCTCCAAAGCAACATTTTGAGGGTTTGTTTGTTTGGGTTTTTTTAAAGCAAGGATATTTTTGCCTAGTTGGGGTTTTCTTTGTTGGTTGGCTTTTGTGGGAGGGGTCGTTATTTGCAAATATACCTGTGTCCTGGGCTAAATGAACAAGGGTTTACTCTGGAAAAGCTGCCTTTGCTTCTAGGTTTGCTGACAGATAGAGTGGAGGAGAGGAGGGAATAGGAGATATTACTCTGCTGCCCTTTTCCCTCTGTTTTAAAGACCTTAAAACAGGCTATCTGAACTCAGCAGGAGGCATGGTTCTCTCCCACCCCAGCAGGATTGTTCCTGCTTTCACCAGAGGACAGTTGTCCCCTTCGCTGCTTCTCAGCCCCCTTCAGGAGTGGGTACGATGCTCTCAGCCCCGACTTCCCTCTGCGCTGGCGCCTCTCCCATCGGGTGGCATTGACCCGACACTTGCTGTGCTCCGAGTTCCTGGCAAGGAGAGGAATCAGTGCCAGGCAAACACACAAACGTCCTTGCTGGGAAAACTGCTGCACATATATCTAGTGTATCTCTCAATTCAAGGTTTGCTGGGGGAGATAAGATGCTTTGTGGTTTGTTTGGATGTGCTGTGGCCCCTTTCCTTGCGTCTCTCATGGTGAGCCCTGCTTTCCTTCTATGGAAATGACGGAGAGACAGAACCGGGCTGCCTCCTGCATCTCTGTAGTGCCCAAAAAGCAAAGGCAGGACTGGTCAGGGTTTCTCAGCTGCAGAGGCTGCACAGAGCAATTTTTAAACTCATGAGAGAACTGCGGCCCAAGAATTTGGGTTTGAAGGTTGTGAAGTATTCAGGACAGCTTGCGGAAGAGAGCAAACCATGTGAAAAAGTGAGGGGCCACAGAGCAGGGACACTGGCCAGAGCTGCGTTGGGCTAAAACAAACTGCTAGCCGCACTGCTGGCGTCTCTCTGATAGCAGCAAGGGTGGGGAGGGGAGCTTTCGAAGGATATTCTACAAATGATTTGAAATGAGGGATTTTTACATTACGTGGTGTTGAGGAGTGGAATTACAGAGAAGTCCCGGTGATGCTGGGGCAGCGTGGTGTGCACCCATGCCTGCTGCATGGCATCCCTGCTTCGGCACCCTACCTCTGCCCCGCGGCTCCCAGGGACGTGCCGTGGGAGCCCCTCGCCGACTCTGCGCTTGAGGGAAGCACTCACTCTGGATTAAAACCCTAGTGATACCCTGCGGTTCATCCCACCCTCCCTGTCCTCTCCAAACTGTTGGCCTAAATGAAACCTGAGGCGCAGATGCTGCAGCAGGAAAAACCCCACATTTGTGGGACTGGCAGGGGCTGGCATGAGGGCGCTGCACGGCGCTGGTTGCCAGTTGCCAAGCTCTGCAAGGCTCTGATTGCCGTTTTGAGCTGGGAAGTGTCACCCATGTTCGGCAAAAGGAGCGAGGAGACTTGGGGCGGTGATGCCCTGCAAATACGACTCCAAGTTTTCTCAGATGACGTCCCTCCAGAGCAGAGCGCCGCCTGTTCCTCTTGCACATCTCCTGTCACGGGAGCAGCGATGCCCAGCCTGCGCTTGGCAGATAGGAGTGAGGTGGAATGAAATATTCCTCTGTGCTGCTTTACCAAGTGCAAAATGAATAGAGGGAAGTAGACAAGTGGGTTTAAAAATTAGACCTCCACCTAAGAAAAAAAAAAAAAATTTTTTTTTCTTTTTTTCGTTCTTTATGCAGTGCCCATGAGTTTCTCTCAGCTGGAGCTATGTCAGCAGTGTGTTTGAATGCTTGGACACTTGCCTCTAAAACCTTATTAAACTGAGGAATAAAGATTCCCCATCCCCCCTTACAGAAAATACTTACACTCCTTAATGTCTTCCATGCTTTTCTCAGAAAGCTTAAGCATCCCCTTCCAACCTGAAAGCTTGGGGTGGAAAAAATTTCATTTTGGGTTGAAGAGCCAACACTTTCCAGTTATCTTCAAAACTATGAATCCACTCTGTATGTGTGTCTTGAGGGGAACATTTTCCAGCCAGTTCTTGCTCTTATGCTGTGGTTTCTCTCCCCTGTATGGATTGATTAGAGAGTCCAGTTTCAAAGATTTTTGCTTATACCAGCTAATGATATGTTACTGCATTAAAAAAACAGATTAAAGCAAACGTCTTACCAAATGGTAAACTGTTAATTCTGTTAATTAGGGACAATTCAGGCTCCTGAGATGAGAGCTGTTCTCAAACTCCCCAAAACCCAGGAACTGAAACAGTCTCTGCTGTTGCATTTTGGCCCTCAGGGACAAATTGATTTACCCTGGGGAGGAGGGAAGACTGAAGTAGTGACCATGTTTCTGGGAACAAATTAAAGAGTCGTCTTCTACAGCAGTCTCACTAGCATGGAATATTAGTTAGCATCAAATGAATTATATTTGTCTGTGCTTTATGGCACTTTCCAGCAGAGAGTTAGCAAATGAGCAAAGTGTGGCTGCTTCTCATCTCTGTCCTGTGGAGTAAGTGAATATTCATTTTGCAGAGCTGTGATCCTGCAGTATTGGAGAAGGCAACGATGTGGCTTTACGACATCCATGTCAAGAGCAGAACTGGTCAAGTCTTCCTCTTGCCCTGTTGCTGTAAGAACTGGCATGCCCCTCTCTCCCCGAGGCAGCAGCCGTCTGCACTTTTCCAGCCCTCAGCTTGCAGCCCCTCGTGTGATTAGGCACTGCAGTGAGTATTGCTCCTGAAACTGGATTTACACCTGGTTCCTAAAGGGAAGTCTGTAAGGGAAAACAAGGTGAGCATTGCTCGGGCACTGGTATGTGGAGGTGATGCTTGTGTTACCGTGCTTCGCCCAGTTCCCATCCCCGATGGGCTGGACTGCAGCAAGATCCCAGCTCGATCCCTCTGTCCATCCTTCCCTCCTCCTTCCCCTCCCTCCACCCCCAGGGAGGCTGTCCTAGTTTTTTCTTTTTTTTCTCTCTTTCTCCCCCCCCCTCTCCCCATACTTACAACTCTTAATCTAGCTGGCCTTGCAACAGTCAACAGCTCAGGACACGCACGCAGAGCAGGACCCTACGGAGCATGATAGCCCAAGGCATCTCGGGGCTTCTGCGACCCTTGCGAAGTGGACTGAATATGAGCAAAATTCACTTTATTTCTCTCTGTGGGTTGACCGAGCAGCATCACACACCAGCTAAGCGGGGGTCAGAAAGATGCTTCAGCTCCACGCACAAGCTCCAGGATATCCCTGGGGGATCGAGGTGAGTAAAATGCTGAACTCTACCTCGGTGGGTCCAGAAGGGCATTTTCAGGAGGGACACGCGCTTACCCCTGCCTTGCTCCACAGAAGGGAGAGGCCAGTGTGAAACAGGAGGTGGTGGAGGAGGGAAGCGTAGGCTGAGCAGATGCTGGCAGGAGGAAGGTGGTGCGGGGAGCCAATGCTGAGGGGTGCTTCTTCCTGCTTCTGGAGCTCTGGAGGCCACAGATGGTGGCCTGGAGCCAGAGCATGAAGATGACAACGTGGCACAAGAGTCCATTGATCACTGGCGCGTTCCCCAGAGGAATGGGGATGGTGGGCAAGATGTGCTGGACAGCTGGGCCATGAGCCTGCTGGATTCCTGCTGTGGGGAACCTGGGATGATGGCTGGGCTCTGGGAATTGCAGATTCTCTTGGGTTTCTTGTCCCTGCTGCTGTAAAGGCAGCGAAGGGAGCTGATAGCATTTGCGGCCCCAGGGAGCAAAATGTTCTCTGTAGGTTATGGGAAGCCACGCTGCAAGCTCTCGCGCCTTGCTGTCCTGCTCCTCTCGGCAGGGAGGTGGAGGAGCCATCGCGGCCACCCAGAGGGTGGCTGTAGGTGCGAGGGGCTGTATGAGCCCCCAGCACACGTGTCCTGCTGGGCTGCTGGGGCCAGTGACTTGTGCTGGGCTTTGCCGAGGCTGCCTGCTGGGGACAGGATGCACGGTTTGTCGTGGTGGCCGAGTCTGGGAGCTGAACTCTGGTTGGAAGCTTGTGTTTGGAAATGCCTCTAAATACATTCGGTCCCTGACAGGGTGGAGGACTCCTGGTCCTTGCCCTGGAAGGGCAGACTTTGGCCTGTTTAGGAGCCTGGCTGACAGAGTCCCTTGGGAGGCAATTCTGAAGGGCGAAGGAGCCCAGGAAGGCTGGACATTCTTCAAGAGGAAATCCTGAAGGCGCAGGAGCAGCCTGTCCCCATGTGGCGAAAGGATGGGGCTGACGAGAGGCTGCCTGGCCCCGAGCACTCCTCTGTGTTTCTGCAGCAGGAACTACAGCAGGCTCCCTGCCAGTCTTTCCTCCGTCTGTTCCTTGGGGATAATTCAGGAGGAGACTGCATTTCTCTGAGCAAAGTAAAGGGAATTTATACACCAGCACGATCTGGGTCAGACCGTAATCTGCTAGACACTGTGAAAAAGACGCAATTAACATCACCGAAAATACAACAAGCCATTTTTTGATCTGACCTTAGGCAAAAGTTATTCTGATAACCCTGCTTAATGGGAGTTATGAAGATTTGTTATCAATGGATTTTTTTTCTAATTGCTTTGTTGCTCATGAAGTTATCTCTGCCACTTCTTACAGGCATCTTGCTGTTTTGCATGGCCTTGGAAAGTATCTTTTAGGGAAAAACACTGTCAGGGAGAAGGAGAATCTTCTTGAAAGCCCCTTCACTTAGTTACCTGTGTCACAGAAACTTTGAGTTGTTTGGTTTTTTTTTTTAAAGGGGATAATCAGTTGGCATGAGTTGAACTTGGAGTGCTGAGTGTGTCACATCCTGAGAAGATCATTCCAAAGCTCTGACTGTGTGTCCTGGGACAGTAACGCCATTGTAAAATAGTTCAGCCTAAATTAAACAAAATTGAGTCTAAGCAACTTTGAGTTGTCTTTTAAAATCCTAGTTCAAAATTATTTTCTTAACGGAACATGAAAGGAATTTTTTCTTAGTTTCAAAAATGCTGATAAACAAGTTCAAAAGTAAATAGAAAATAAAGGCTATGGGTTTTCTTTCCAAGCTCTCCTGAAGCCTTGGCTACCCAAAGCAGGTGGTCTCTAGCCAGCCTGGGATGGCTTTGGGGGATATGAAGACAACTAGACCAGTGTGTGAGTGGATCTGCGGGAGGTGACTGAACTAAACGGTGAAAACAGGGACTAATCAGGCTGGGTTTCTGTCCCCAACAGGGGCACTTAGAGTAACAACACAGACAAACAGCTTAAATTGCTCCTACAGACAGCAAAGAGAGAGAAGCTGCTTACAGGTGCCTTCTGTGTCACGGTCTAGGAGCCCTGGGCATCGTCCCTGCTCCCATCACCCCTGCTTTGGCTTATCCAAAGTCATGCAGGGGTCTGTGGCAATAGCATCTGCAACTCCTTATATCTAACCTGTGCGCTCTCCCTGGCTGCAACCCACCCGTCTCTGGGCTCATTTTACTGGCAGCAACTGTCAAAGCAGGGATTTTTTTTCCAGGAGGAACTGCAGGGAACAAATTCCCCTAGCATTTGCGGGAGCTTGGTGCAAGGATTCTCCTGGGACTGCTGCAGCTGAAGCTCTAGGTGCCTCATAGACGACAGGAATGAAGTTTTCTGTCCATAAACATGTGCGCAGCTTTGGGGATTGCTGGATCCAGCACTCTTTGCTTGCAGGCAGCCAGCTCGCATTATCCTGTTGAAGAATGCATTGAGTTGCAGCATTAAGTCCTATGACTTTAATGTTTCTGTTGTGTAAAAAATTATTCCACCCATAACTGTAAAACTAACATTGCGAGGAAACCTGCCTATTTGCCATAAAAACGGAATAAATGGGTCTAATCCGTCAAAACATAGGGAGGGTTGTTCTGTTTTCTTTTGGCATTTGGGAAGTAGACTTTAAATTGTTTATTTACCAAAAAAAAAAATGTTTGTGGGTGTCTCTGTGAAGGAGACTGAAATGTCTTAAAGATGTTCTTGGGCTGTTTGCGTTGGGAGTTAGGGTGGTCCTGCTTGGCTGTGCGTGACTGCGACGTGATCCTTCCACTCTGCACGTGGGAAGCGGTCTCGGTGCTGACTTCACAGCTGTTTTCATAACCAGGGGACCCTGCTGCAGACTAATGGCCCAGGCATTGTTTTCTGGCAAGGCTCGCTGAAAAACAGGAAGCCGATCTCCTCAGATGAAGGTAGAGTGGCCCCAGTGTTTTGCTCCTGCCGGCTGAACCCGGAGGCAGCTGAAAACAAGAGCAGAGAAGGCAAAAATTATGGTTTCATTTCTTTTCTCCCTTTCAAAATTGTGGTGTAACGTGGGGATTGGCTTTCCAAAGAGAAGATTGTTTGGAATTTTCTGCGCCTGAAGTCTTGCTGATAAAGTCCATGTGACAACATTTTGAGAAACAGCATCTTTAATCACCTGGAGATGTACCGCGGTGATTTGTCAGCAGCTAAATGGGGTTAGATCTGCATGGTGACTGCGACTTACGTGAAGTGGAATGAATGAGACCCGCAAACTTGGAAGAGGAGAACATTTCTTCCCCCTTTCCCATTACATTTTTACAGGAATTCTTTCCTGTCTCCTGTTCATCTGGATATATCCCCTTATTTTGCCCTTATGAGTAAAGAAAGAGCAAAGGAAATTGTTTAAATGTGATCCTTATGCATTTCTGTGCTTAATGTTAAAAGGAAACCAGGAGAGATCTCCAGGTGCTTCATTTTCATCTGCCACAGAGCAGAGAGGGATGAGCAGAGAGGGTAAGTCCTTTCAGCTGCTGGTGTTACTATCCCAGAGGCAATTCCCATTTCACCAATTCCTCCTCCCAGTCTCTGTGACTAATTCCAAGAGGATGCCTGGCACAGAGGAAAATAGGTGCTTCAACGCTTCCTCGGCTGGTGGGTTTGCTGTCACCTGTGACTCTGGGGCTGCGACAGTTTGGATTCGGTGTATATTGCAAATACATCGCAAGAAGGCAGGAGACAACACTCTAAATTCTGAGTTCTGAGTCACACTCGCTGTTTGTTTTGCTGGCCCCAGGGCTTCCAGGAGAAGAGATAGCAAGCTTTATAGCAAACAGCACTTTTATTGGAAGAAGCTGGATGATGCCTCGCTCAGCCTTGTGTAAGTGGGGAAAAAAATCAGGAGATGGTGAGCTTGGCCAGTTCTTGCTGTGAAATTCACTCTGTCTTCAAGGCTGGGGTTCTTTCTTCCTGTGCCAGAAATGACAGCAGCAAGGCCACGGGGCAGCGCTGACACTGCTCGTGTTTGGGAGTTTATCGGAGCTGTGGGAGGCAGAGATGGATTTTTCCAGAGACCTGAGAGAGCGGTGCGTTTTTTTGGCCTGATGGAAGAATAGAGGGTAGACACAGCTTCTGTCACGGGAGGATGTCCTGGGCTTTGAGATGATGGGCACTTGGGCAGTGCCACAGGAGAGGTACTGGGCAAAACACCCGCTGCCTCCAGGGTGCTGCCCCGTGTCAGCTCAGGAGGTGGGACCTTCGGGCAACTGGGACCTCCTGCTTCCAAGTGGCCTTTTCGGGTAAGTACACTAAGAAAATCCACTGTTCGCTCATGTGCTTCCCTTGGCAAATACAACAGATGGTTTCAGATGGACGACTGTCTTGGTGAGAAACCCCTGACACTGCCGTTCAGGGTGGCAGCCTTCTCCACGCTGGTGGGGAGAGCCTGGTCTGGAGGAGATGAAGTGGGTGCTCCTTCCCTCTTATCTGTAGATGCGGTTTCTGCAAGTCAGCACTAAGAGATGCTGATAGTCTTGTTCTTGACTCTCTACCAGATTAAATCTTGCAGGCTGTCAAAATAACGAGCAATTTTGCCTGAGCAAGGATCCCGTCAGCAGCGAGGAGGTTACTCGGGGTGGTTGCTCTGTAAGCTGGGGCTGAGCATGTCTCATCAGAACAAAGCTCCTTGTGATCGAGTTCAGGGAAGGAGTGGGTGCTTCATGAAAGAACACGCAGCAGAAAAGGAACAGTCATCAAGTGATCCCCTTGGGAAAGGAAGAGGAAATAAAACATGAATGACAACAGCCCTTATTGCATGATTAGGATCTGATCCTGAGCGTTTTTCTTGTCACTGCATCACTCCGTCCAGGATTAACATCCCAGGTTTGCAAGTACTTTGCCTGCCTGCAGACGCTCCCTCTGCCAGCCAGCCCAAGCGCTTGTTCGTGCGCAGCTAAACATTTATTCTGAGGGACATCTGATAAAGTGGGAAATATTTTGGGTCAACTCAGATTTGCCTGCCACTGAGAACGGATAATCTGAATCTTTTCTGGCACACGGGGTGTAATCCTTCCAGAAAGTGTTTGCGTGTGTGTTTCCTGCCAAGTGCAATGTCTCCAGTGCTCAGCCGGAAGACCTCGGTGGTGGGCATGGAGGGAAGGGTGGGCTCCTCTGATTTTTATTTTATTTTATTATTTTTTTTACGAACTTGTCTTACAGCTCTGCAGACCAGGTGACGGTGCATTTTATAAATCGTGATGGAGAGCGACTTACGGCCACAGCCAAAGAAGGGGAGAGTTTGCTGGAAGTGGTAGTCAACCAAAATTTGGCCATTGATGGATTCGGTAGGTGTTGCACAAGGGTATGTGCTCTTAGGGTTTATGTGTCTGTGCGGTGGCCATTGGGTGCCTGGGAATAGTGCCGACCGTACGCATGCCGCGGTGCTCTGGTGAGGGCGTGGAGCAAGCTTCTCATCCCCAGCAGCTGCGTGCTGGACTGGCTTCCCACACTGAGATGGCAGCGGGACTTCCACACCGTCACCGCTGGGATTCCAGCAGCCTGTGACAATGCGTTTGGCTGGTTAGAGTTAGCGTACAAATTTGAAAACTGGTTGTCATCCTCCCAGAGAAAAGGCGGGATGGAATGTGCATCCCTCTGTTGTGTTTTCTGGCATCTCCTTTGCCACGCTGCAGACTGTCAAAGGACCTTTTCTCACACTGTTCCTGAAGATGGTCTCTCCCACCACTTTTTTTTTTTTCTTTCCTGATTTGCTGTGACTCCCTCGTTTGTCCACCAGGTGCATGTGAAGGGACATTAGCCTGCTCCACCTGTCACCTCATCTTTGAGAAGGACACCTTCCAAAAGCTGGATGCCATCTCAGATGAAGAGCTGGACATGCTGGACTTGGCGTACGGCCTCACTGAGACGTAAGCCTCATCCCAGTAGAGTCTCAAACCTCCGAGGCCGATTCTCAGCACCTGGTACCCGTTTCCAAGGGGTCAGGACTTACTCTGTCTTACGGTTGTGCCTCTAGAGCTGCTCTCTCTTGGGGCACAGGAGACCTTTAACAGGAACTTTAGTGAAAACTCAGCCTGGACCATTCATCCCAACGTGGGTGGGGAATTTCTCCCTTTCCTGTGGGAACAGATGAGCCTGACTTAATGTTTTCTTCTCAGATCTCGCCTTGGTTGCCAGGTGTGCGTTAAGAAGTCAATGGACGGTCTGACGGTGCGGGTCCCCATGGATGTATCGGACATGAGGAAGCAGCTGGAGGTTGGAAAGCAAAGCAAACAGTAACTGGAAACGACTCCTGCACGACTCGCATCCTCGGTGGAGGTGTGGCAGGGTACTTCGCTTCAGGTTAACACCATTGCTGTTTGTGGCCGGCTTGCAGTGGCCCATAGAGGTCTGAGTCAGTATAAATGCCTGCTTGGCAAATCTCTTCTTTAAACAAAGCTTAATGCGAGGGCCTTTGGTTCCTGTTTTAAGTTAAGTGCTTAAGTGCTCTGCTGAAGGCAACTGGACTGAAGCGTTATGGCCTTCCCCTTCCCTGGGCGGGTGACATTAAACATCTGTGCTGTATGTGACTCACCCTCTCCTTTGAAATTCAAGGAATTCTGCTATTCTAAGTAACCACTGGGAATTTTGCAAGGCTTGGCTCTTTAGCTGTAGAGTAGATTTTTCCCAATTTGGGAATCTTAGGAAGAGAGAGCTCTTCCAAGTACAGACGGTGTGCTGATTGGCGTGGTGGTACAGGCTGAGTTTGGTTAGCCAGAACGTGCCGATAACCACTTCAAGCTGACGTTTCCTATAAGAGGGAACCACTTTCTATGAGTCTGAGACATTACAAGTCACAGGATTGTTATATGCCATGTTCTGCTAGTTTCTCCAAATACGAAATTTTCCCATTGCTGTACTGCCACATACGTCAAATAAAATTATTAAATCAGGCTTTTAGACCTATGACATGCATTTTTCTGGTAACATGAGCTTGGCTGGAATGGAATGAGTTTGATGGAAATTTAGGTATAATATCTTGTTGCCCTAGTTTACTTGATTTTCCCCTCATGTTTGAGTGAATATGTCATATTTGCCATCTAAATGTCGTAAAGAACCTGTGATCTGTAACTGAGTTTTCCAGACAGAATTCTGCACAGAAACCTTTCCTATGGATTTAGTTAAAACTCAGGCCATGTTTAGCAACCAATTTAAACCACCAAGTTACTGTTCTTAGGCAGGGAATCAAGCCCATAAAAGATGTATACATTTAAAAAAATGTTTACCTTAAAGCATTCACAGTTTTATTTGGCATAAATTGCAGAGTTTTGGTTGGGGGAGAGACTGCCCTTGTGGAAGGCCAGGAGCTGGTCTCTGCCTGTCACAGCCCCTTCCAGCTGCCTCTGAAACCAGTGTAAAAACCCCTTTGCACACCAAAAGTCCAGTCAGAGGAGCAGGTGGCACTTGTGCTCAAGTAAATTTAAGAAGGAGGGATAGCCGTTGGGGGTAGGAGACGCAAGGAACACGCACAAAAGGAGATGTGGGAGTGGAGGAGGCAGGTGGAAGGGGACAGTGTTGGTGACCCAGCTCGATAAATGGTCACAGAAGGAGATGCTCTGGCCCAGAGGAGGCATATCTCAGAAGGGACTGTAGCCCACAGATGACCCACGCTGGGGCAGAGACAACACTGAGGGACTGCAGCCCATGGGCGACCCGCGCCAGGGCAGGGACATCCCTGGGGCACTTGCGAGCCCTGGAGGATCAACGCTTGAGCAGAGGTAACAATTAAGAAAGCAGGAGCGCTGGAAGTAAATAAGTAAGAAGCCAGGAGTGACAGAAAGAAACTGTTAGGTGTGTACCATGACCTCCTGCGACACCTCTTCACCCACTGAGGGGTTTGGGAGGGCTTGGTGGAAACAAGGGATATTGAGGCAACGAAGTGGGGTGGGAGAGAGATGGGTTTGACTGAACGAGGGCTTGTGGGAAGGGTGAGGAAAAAAATGCGTCCCTGTGGTGGACCGGTGGTTTGTGCTGCCTTTTCTGATAAATTTGGGAGGGTTTTGTTTTAAATTAAGAAAAATTATTAATGGAGAGCTGTGTTAGAGTAACTATCCCGGGCAATGTGCCCACATTAGGCAGCCTAAGATGAGAAGAGGAAAATGTGTGTAACCCTGGCTCTCCCAGTGTTTCTGTAAGCTCATATTTTTCTAACTTGCTCGCAATTGTTTAAGGCGATGCAAATTGTGAGCTCTCACTCTACATTTGGCCCAGGTCCCCTTTGTTTGAGCAGCGACCAGCCACTGAGCCAGTTTCCAATCCCTTAGCACGTTTAGAATACAGAAAAATCTCTCTTCCAAGTACAGACCAAGTTTCCTCATAATACTTAGTGCTGTTTCGCCTTCCTGAAAAGACACAAAGAATCAGAGAATTGTCCTGGTTGGAAGGGACCTTAAAGATCATCTCGTTCCAACCCCCTGCCCTGGGCAGGGACATCTCCCACTAGATCAGGTTGCTCACAGCCCCGTCCAGCCTGGCCTTAAAAACTTCCAGGGATGGGGCTTCCACCCCCTCTCTGGGAGACTAATGCCTGAGCTGATTTGCTGGAAGAAGGCTCCTTGTCGGCATGGCCAGCCTCGCAGATCTGGGGTGGGAAAAAGATGTGTTTCACCGCAGGGTTCAGTGTCCTGCAAACGCCACCCTCCAAGCGCAGGAAAGAGGGAAGTAAGAAAGAGCAAGGGAACAAAAGGCGCTCACCCCACCACAATGACAAACTTGTGTGTCTTTTATTGAAATAGTTACAACTGTAGCTCTGGGGGGAAAAAAGAAAAAAGACTGTGAATGCCTCGTCAGTGTTCATGTGTGAGGGACATGATGGCGGGGGGTGGGGGGTGGGTTGTATTACGATTATATACAACTTCCATCATACAAGGGCCGCTAAGGTGATCTGGGACACAAGAGCGCCACATCCGAGAGTTAGACACCCTGCATATAACAAATCAACCTCTATACACCTCGGAAAGTGGGCTCTGAGCTTCCCCCTCCCTCCCCTGCCCCGCTACTCCATGGTGTGTGAATTTGGAGGGCTGGGCCAGCTCCCTGGCACTGACCATCACAGGCACCTGGCAGCTGAGCGGGGGCATCTGATACCTACTAGATGATTTGACAGAGGTGGCTTCCCTCTCCGTGTAAAGAGGGAACCATGGCAGGTGTCAAACAAGGGCAGGTATGGCTATTTGCAGACACTCAGCCACTTGCAGGGGGCACTTACTCCACAAGAACTACTCGTCAGTCATTAAGACTCATGTATTTTTCTTGTCCTTCACGGTTAATTGAGTAAAAAGACTGTCTCTCTGAGAGAAACCACCTTAGAAAACTCTCACATAACTTTCAAATGAAACATCCTGAACCTTTTAACCTTTGAGACTTTTCCCATCGTTTTCCTACTGCCCGTCAAACTGATGTGGTGCTCTCAGCGCCTTTTTAGAGCTCAGCTGGCAGCATCACAGCGCTCTAAGCAAGTCCCATTATGGCTCTGGCGCTTCTGAGCATTGCCTTGAGTTGGAATCATGGGGATGCTCCAGAAGTCCACTGCCAGCACTTCTTTAGTGCTGCTCAGTGCATCCCTGGAACTTCTCCAAACTTCATTCTGTGGGAGCACACAGGGACACATACCGTGCTGGGTGGGAACTCGCTGCTTCTCTGTGGCAGCACCGGTGCTGTTGAAGCCTGGACACTCTCACCTTGGACTGTCTGACAACTTTCTGGCGAGACGGGGCTTTGCTTCAGCATCCACTCCACAACTTCCACAACTCCTTGACCTCATGCTAAAGCCAAATCCTCCTCAAGACCCTCTCAGAGTGACTAGGAATTTGATTAGTTGCCTCACTCACACTGCATCTGGGAAAAGGGCCTTCTGAAATGTCACCATCATTTTACAGAAATATAATGTCACCTTTTACTAGGACTAAAAGGACCAGCTACTCCCAGAGGACACCAAAGAAGACAAATGTTCATAACCCTGCCAAAACCACAGTGCTAAAATCCTTTATAGTAACTGTGGCTCTGTCAAATGCTAGCTCTGGGGGAGACAGGAGAAGAGAGAATCAATGCACATTTAACTGGCAAAAAAAAGCACTCTTGGGGTTAAAAATGTTACATATGCCGTCTGTCAGTGAAAGCTAAGCTTTGGGCTCTGGGCTCCTTTTGATGTTTCTGCAACCCAGCCTCAAGCAGTAATGAATGCAGACGGTGAGCTAGCCCCTCGGGGAACATAAGGTGAGCAGAGAGAAGCGGCAGTGATTTCTGGGATGGAGGTGAAGGGTCTTCCTTTGGATGGATGGTAGTGATGATAGGTAGGATTTTGTGCAAGTGTAAAGATTTTTAACTAATTCCGATGGAGCATTAGCTGTCCCAGTTCCCCGGTCACCCGCACACACCAGCAGCTGACTGGAGAAAACAAAGCAGAGTTTCTCCTTTTCTGCTTTAAAAAGAAACAGAGTCAGACCCTGTTCAGGTCAATAATTCATGCACAGGGAGTGTCTGGTGGCATTCAGCCCACTAGACACCCAGCCAGTGAAGTAGAAAAAGGGTGCAAAGAAAAAAACAAAGAACACCCCACCCTCCCCACCCCCCCCAGCCAAAATGAATGTTAAACCCCAATATTACATACACATTATGTGTCACTTTACACTTATTGCCCCAGGCAGCCTGCTGGATTCTTCACACCCCGATCATATCTTACAGAATATTTTCTGCTGCACATACACACAAAAAAAATATTCAGTTCTTCCACATCCATCTCCCTAAACAAACGTCTCTTCTGCAAATGCCACTGTTTCACGCTCCTCTGTGGCCACCTCTGCCACTGGCTGGCTCTGGAGCCATTCCACCCTGCTCCGAAGGAGTTCATTCTCTACCGCTTCCGCCTCAGCCGAGGGACAGGTCTTGGTTTCATCGTGCTTGAAATACTCCCTGACGGTGTTTCGAATGGAGGCGGGGAGGATGATATGGATGGTGTGGCTGAACGTGTTGAAGCCCTTGCTCTGGGTTGGCGCCTGCGCCATTTCCACTGGCTTGCTCTCCAGCTCCTCGGGAGCGGAGGCACTTTGGGGGCTCTCTCTGTGCTCTGCCTGCGGGGACGGGATCATTGGTTCGTGGTGGTAGCGCCTGGAGACGGACTGCAGGACAAGAGGGGTATTCTGCCCATAGAAAACCGTCTGGGGGATATGGACTCTCACAGTCTGCAAGCTCTTGGTCAGGCTCTGCTCACTGCTGCTGCTGGGCGAGTCGCTGCTGCTGCCCTTTGCCGTGGATTTCTCCTCTTCCTCTTCCACTGAGCTTTCTTTATTTGGGGCCACATAAAAAGTTATCTTGGTGCGCTTCAGGCTTTCCTGGCTTGGAGGGGAGGCATCCACGCTTTTGATTTCTATGTTCTTCACTGTCTTCTCCCTGTGCTGCTGGTGGCTGATCTGCGGGGACTTCTCCCTGTGGTCTCCCTGGCTGGAGGCTGGGAGCCCAGGGTCTTGTTGGAACTCTTTGGTATAATCCTGGCTCCTGAGCCCTTGGACAGGGTCCCCTACACAACTCAGCTGCCTCTCCTCCTCTTCCCAGTCAATGTCAGTTAGTGGGCTTCCCACGGCAGCTCTGCTGACAGATGGGAAACTTTTCCTCTCTCCAAAGCAGTGACTGCTCTCTGCAGCCTTGGGTTCATACTCACGGAAACTGTCCAGGTCACATGGATGTAAAGGCACAGGAGACGTGAAGGACTTGTGCCACTCTTTTGGGGACCTCTTGGTGATCTTGGGGGACACGGCATGAAGCCTGGCAGACGTGCCGAACATGAACGGCAGGGATGAGACATCTGTGGGACTAATGGCTGATGACTCTGAGCAGTAGGAGAAAGCACTGTCTAAGGAGCTGAGTGAGGAGGCAGATGGGGAGGTGGTGGTAGAGGACAGGCTGGAGAAGCTGGACCTGTTGGACAGGCTGGATTTCTGAAGGCTGAGCTTCTTCACCCTAGAGCTGGTCTGAGGCGACTGCCACAAGTTCTGCCTGGCCTTATTACCCCCAGGGCTTAGGCCTTCATCTATCAGCTTCTGGCTCTCCACCTGCAGCTGCTTGAGCCTGTGGATGTAGTCCGTATGGCTGTGCATGATGGTGGCATCGCAGCTGGACTGGCGGGCCACCGGCTCGTGGCTCTGAGCAGGGAGCTGGGAGCTGAGGCAGACGCTGGGCTCTGACGAGCACCGGTCCCTGGCCGGGCTGAGCGAGCGTATTGAGCCGATGGAGCAGAAGGAGCCCTCCTCTTCCAGGAGGTCATAGCTGTCCGCACTGGCGTTCTTCTGGGCTTTGCTTTGGTAGCAGGCTGTGATCTCACTGAACAAGTCCCAGTCTTCCTGGTCCTCATCGAGTAACAAGCCGCTGGATGGTTCAAAAATGGCATCTATTTCAGAAACCAGGTGGTGCTTTGGTCCTTCTGGGTCACAAGCAGAAAATTCCAGCTCATCAGAGGAATCATCATGCTGAGCCAAGCCTATATCTGGGGCAGAGAACGCAAATTAATTTGTTGCCTATGTCTCCTAACCCCATACCCTATCCTAACCCAATAACCCTAATACCTTACAACCAAGGCAGGGAAATACTATCAGGGCCATGCCAAAGCAAAGATGATCCATTATTTTCACAGGGAGCAGAGCAGGACTGGGAACAATATAAAAAATTCTGGCTTGATGACCTGAGCTTTGCCGGTATTCATAGGATAGTTAGTGAAGACAACTCGATCTCTTTCCATTCAACCATTTCGTTTAGCTTTACAGAATTAATCTGAAAGAAAAGACTGCCGGGACATGGCATTGCTAAGGCTAGACTAAATTCTTGTCATGGCTGGAACAGGTTGAACAGCAGACACAGAGAAAGACAGCCATCCTCAGGGACACATTCGAAGTGATGCACCTCAGCCCTCTGCTCTGCCCTTACTCTCTGCGTATGTCTGACAGGCGAAGAGGAAGCCAAAACCAACTGGCTATCAATGCTTTTCCTTGGAAGAGACACGAAGGGAAAGCAAACTCTTTTTGCATGAGGGGTTTACCTATTAAAAGATTTTAAACATGTCTGGAAGGTACAGTACCACCAACTTACCCAGCGATTCCTCTGAGTTTTTGGACTTCTTTTTGTCTGGTCTTTGAAACAAGGAAGCAATGTCACCTCCAAAAATCTCTCCCGAGTTTTCAATCAGGAACTGCACTAACAAGGCCACCTGGCAAAGACACAAATTTGCAGAGTCAGTTTCACGAAAATATAGACAGCTATATAAAACAAGTCAAATCAGACCCAGAGCGTTCCTTTTCCTTTGACAAAGATGTAATTTTCTACAGAAGCTTTTACTCAAGAAGCTGTTAAGAATGTGGGCAAGAATGAACTACACCTGGGGCAAGAATATGAACTACATGAACTGGTACAATGAGTCGGGTACAGCACGTTCTACAATTTTCCTTACTATAGATAGCACCTCATAGTCCACAAGCAAGCATTCCTCCTCTCTGATGTACTCTCATTGCTTCCTTTGTCTCTGCAAACTGGGAGACCTATTAGTGGCCTTCCAGTACCTGAAGAGAACAAGAAAGCTGGGAGGGGCTGTTTGCAAGGGCATGTAGCCACAGGACGAGGGGCAACGGCTTTAAACTAGAGCAGGGCAGGTTCAGATTAGACATTAGGAAGAAGCTCTTTACCCTGAGGGTGGTGAGACCTCAGGTTGCCCAGAGAGGGGGTGGAGGCCCCATCCCTGGAGACATCCAAGGCCAGGCTGGATGAGGCTCTGAGCAACCTGATCCAGTTGAAGATGTCCCTGCTCCCTGCAGGGGGGTTGGACTAGATGGGCTTTAAAGGTCCCTTCAACCCAACACATTCTGTGATTCTAAGGTGGCTTTAGACCCAGCTGAAGTGGCAGCACCTAACTTCAGCTGCTCCATCTTTCTTGTGCTTGTTTGACCATATCTAGGAAGTTCATCTGCTAAAGCAACCACAGCTTCCCTTTCCACCCTGGATAAACCTAGTGGCTAAATTCCCATGACCAGTATGGGCACAGCTGCACGGGGGCAAGGACAGAGCCTGGATGCGGCTCAGCCAGCACTGTCACTGATCCCAGGCCTTCCTTTAGTCTACAAAATACAGTGCCCATAAAAAGCTGTCAAAGGGGAAGACAAGCATGAGCCCAAACCCATGAAAGATTACCTTCTTTGTAGACCTGCTCTCCTCTTCAGGCCCAGTGGGACTTGGTAGCCACAGCATATTGGGTGCTATGCAAAGAGCCAGGTTAAAGGCATTCATCTGATTCACTCCGGAATTCTGCTCAATATGATGGAGGACTCCAAAGAGGTGTCTGAGTAAGATGAGGTTGGCCTCTGGAAGCTGGTTGACAAGACTATTCAGGGTAGGGGAACAAAGGAAAACAGTGCTGTTCACAAAAATCTGCTCTTCAAATATCAGAAGTGGCTTCCCAAAACTTTTGCCCCCTTACGCCCTTTTGCAACCAGTTTGAGACATTCACATTTGATAATAAAGTAAGTCAATCCCCTCCATCAACTTCTGTGAGAGCCACAACTTTACATCCATATTGCCTACCCACTCTGGTCACAGAGCTGGAGTGACCAAGGGACTTATGTCCAGGACACGTGGGTAGAAGTCCCTAATGCCTTAACAAAACAACGATCACCCAAAGGAGACGCATACAGCTCCAGGCCAGCAGCACACGCGCAATGCCATTGCCCGTGTCCCATGCCATGGAGACAATGGAGGAAGGAGGCAGCAGTTTCAAGGCAGTAAAGCCATTTTCAAAGTCCCAGTCACCATCTTGGCAGGGCTATTTCTTCTAACTGCCAATATGATGATCAGCTTCATTTTGTGCACATAAGAAAACAGTTACCATTGTTAAGGACCCAATTCCACCAACATTTGATGGACTCCTGGTGGCTGAATTACTGTGCTTTTTCAGTTTGCTGGTTGTGGTAATTTGAACTGGTCATCAGAAAAGAATTTTCCAGTGACATTTTTTGGGGTCAGAAATGTTAAAAATGCTCACAGAAGACCATTGAAAGGAAAACATTTTGACCAGTGACAGTGGCAATCAGCAATAGCTCTGCTGTGGCCTGGAGCATTGCCAAGAGTCTCCCAGAAGATGAAATCTATGCTTAGGGCCCTATGTTCCCCCTTCTCCCACCAAGAGAAGCTTTTACAAAGGCTTTTACAAACCTTTTGATAGCTTCAATCTTATGTGCCCTATTTTCCGTGTCCACAGCTTCCATCCACAGTCCGTGCATGTCTGAGGATAGAACACTGTCAGGTATATTTCGGAGAAAATCCTGAATTAAATATATATATGCAGAGCAGTCTGGTCAGTTTTGAATTCCTTGTTTTGGTTTCACGATGCATATAGTCATTTTTTATTCATATTAAGCATAAGAGAATACAAGACATGCCACAAACACATTTCTCCTTTCCCTCCCCACTTCCACCAAGCTGTCCTCGGGGCTCTTCCCTTGCAGCACCGCAGGGCTGTGTGGCAGCTGCTGGTGGCAGAGGGTGACCCGCCAGCCCTCGTACCCTGTCCCTTCTCCAGAACAGGACTGACCTCTGCTGCAGCAGGCAAAGGACTCATCCCTAAGGCTGTGTTTGAAACACTTCTCAGCTCTGAGAATCACTGGAGTTTTTTTCGCAGGGAACTATTTAACAACTTAATGTAAGCCTCACGTTGGAAAGTACCTTAATACTTAATTCCAGTACTCGAAGGGGGCCTACAAGAAAGCTGTGAGGGGCTGTTTGCAAGGGAATGCAGCGATAGGACAAGGGGCAATGGTTTTAAGCTAGAGCAGGGCAGGGTTAGATGAGACATGAGGAAGAAGTTCTTTACCCTGAGGGGGGTGAGACACTGGCCCAGGTTGCCCAGAGAGGGGGTGGAGGCCCCATCCCTGGAGACATTCCAGGCCAGGCTGGATGAGGCTCTGAGCACCCTGCTCTAGTTGAAGATGTCCCTGCTCCCTGCAGGGGGTTGGACTAGATGGGCTTTAAAGGTCCCTTCCGACCCAACACATTCTATGAGTCTATCATATCCTCCCAGTCAACAGCTTTTTGTATCAGGCCAACAAAAGCAAGAGACAGAGCTGTTTTCTGATACTTAGGTGCCGGAATTGTTCTGAACAGATTTAATTGCCAGTGCAATTGTTTTACTTACTAAAACTTGGGTCTTATTGCAAGCTTCATCCCTCACCCACACAACCCCTCTCCTTGGATTTGGCATCTGTTTTCCCTCTTGCTTGCTGGATGATTAGAGGGTGAAGGCTTAGAGTTTAGGCAGTACAGGGCAGCTCGTTTGAGCATGGCCTCTCTGTCTGGGGAGGATGCAGAGCAGTTGCATTTAGATGGCACCGCTCGGTCAGGCAGATACCCTTGGGCACATAGATGGACCAGGCTATCAGGTGAGAATATGCCTTGCTAGAAAATGCTTTCTGTTCCCCCCTAAAATCTTCCCTACCCACAGAGACTCAGGTTGCTTCCTTAAAGAAGGAAGGTACCATTAGCCCAGAGAGATGACATACTTGGCCAAACATACCGTGATGACAGCTGCAGCCACAAAGACTGACTCTCCATCCACCTGGACATCATCTCCAGAGTTCAGCTTCTCTTTCAACTCCTTGCACGTCTTGGCATTGGCGGAACGTCTGAAAATGCCCCTAGTAGAGGGACCTTCGTGGTACAGCAGGAGCAGCATATCCTAAGAAAAAGCCCAGTTGTATTTAAGAGCCTAACATTTTACCCTCTTGTTGGTGTATATTATACCTCACATATTATAACGTAATGGCCAAGAACGAGGTAGTACCGGGAAGAGGACAGACATAAAAGAGATTTATCATGATTTAACCAGGGACAAAAGCCTGTCAGCTAAGTTGCAAGTACAGTTCATGTGGGTATGTTTATCCTGTGGCAAGTGTGAGCCCAGTGAATAAGATCTAGGAATAATCTAGCATGGCATAATCCACTGACATTGCCCCTTATCAGCTTGTGATGACCTAGTTGGAGACACTCACTGAAACAGGATGGACATTTGTGCACGGAATGATGTAGGTCACACAGGAGAGGGATGCTCTCACCCTTGCTACTGAGCTAGATCTGAATCACAAGCAAATGATGGTCGTCTTCCCCACCCAATCCTCATAAATATCATAAGTGGTTTTAAATTCTGGGCTAAGCACATCAAATTTATGTCAGGATGAATGGTCCAGGCTGCTCCTTACCATGATTGGCTTGGGAAGGATCCCGTCAGGACAGACAGAGGACAGAGACAGGCCGAAGAGCTTGCGTGGGGTGGTAGGGGACTGCGAAGGAGGGCTGCCCGTGGGGGTGCTGGTGCTGCGGCGCAGGGCCCAGTCTATCAAGGACTTCTTCCTCTTGGTGTGTTTCTGCAGTGACTCTGAAAGAAAACACAGACCTTTGTCACACACCTGCCCGTGCTTCCTACCGGCCAGCGAGCGGTCTGCAACGGAGGCAGAGTTCCCAGCAAAGCAAGGACTTTCTACCATCATGTGTTTAATAACTGCACTCTTAGATAATACACAGATAACATACAGCAGTGAAATCACTTGTCCATCTCTCAACCATCAGCAAAACTCTTACTCAATAATCACTGTTCTTCTGGGAGCCTTGCTGTCCGTGCAATGTAAGAATGGCTTGCCACTGAAAGCTGATCAAGGACTCAAAGCTAATTCTGAACATTTGCACAGACAAATCCAGCCCCTTCACAGTCTCTTCCTCTTTGCACACACTCAGGCATGAGAGCGACTCTGGGATATGTGTATGATGTAGGAAGAGTTTGGCACTGGCATGGAAAGCAGCAGAGTCTCTGCCTGGCTGTAACACACCCCTGCAGCCCCTACCTCTCCTCAGCTGCACTGGAGCTTGGAGCCTGGGTTTCAGGACAAACTGACACTGTTTTTCCTTTGGGAGCTGATCAAGGAAGGAAGCCTCTGTCCCATCAGCCAGGAGGGTGTTATTGTTGGTTCCTTGTTGCTGGTCAGCAGAGTCCCGGAGACAGCTCAATGCGATGCTGAAAGGATGCTCGTGCCCTGTTGAGCAAAGGGTTGTGTAAAGAGCAAGCAAAGACGCAGAGCTATGTGAAAACAGCTCCAAACCTGGGCAGGAGGAAGCAACCACATCCAGTGGCTCCCACTGCAGCTGGGCTTCTATGCAACACTGTTCAAAACCTCCACCAGTGGAGTCAAGAGGCCAGGGCATATCTATGCATGTATATATGATCATTGCTTTACAAATAAATTCACTCAGTTAAACCTGGCCAGCCACTTTTCATTAGCGGCTCTCCAGAACATTAGGCAACAAAGCACTATTAACTGGGTTTAAGCCCTTATTAATAGGTGTATGGGCCCCCACCGCACTAATAAAATACTGTAAGCATCCCTGTGGGTAGGAGTTACCTAACTCTGAGAGTCTAGTATGTATGTGACGAATACAAAATGTAAGTGTGTACCACGATGACTTGGAAAACACCAATAAACACTCACAAACAAACACATGCAGTCTAAAAAGCCCCAGAATATACTTTTACTATGGCAACATGAAGAAGAGAAAGCTCCGGGGAGATCTTAGAGCAGCCTTTCGGTACCAAAAGGGGCCTATAGGAGAGATGGGGAGGGACTCTTTATGAGGGACTGTAGTGATAGGACGAGGGGTCTTAAACTGAGAGAGAAGATTCAGATTGGATATTAGGAAGAAATTCTTTGCTGTGAGGGGGGTGAGCCCCTGGCCCAGGTTGCCCAGAGAAGCTGTGGCTGCCCCATCCCTGGAGGGGTTCAAGGCCAGGTTGGACGGGGCTTGGAGCAGCCTGGGCTGGTGGGAGGTATCCCTGCCCAGGGCAGGGGGGGGCACTGGGTGATCTTTAAGGTCCCTTCCAACCCGAACCATTCTGTGATTCTATGAAAAAGGGAGAGCTCTTACCAATGAGAGGATAAGCAGGGTCATCTTTTCCTGAGATCACCCAGAGGTGGTGTTCACTTGTCTTGTCCTGGTGGTTAAGGAACAGAGAAGAGAAACATAATAGGTGAAGGGGGCCAGGGCGAGGGTCCACGAGGTTGCACTCCACTCAGAAGGCAACAGCAACAAATGGCTGAGCAGGCCAAGGAGCCAGACGTGCACGGCTGCCTCCAGGACAGCCAAGTGGCTGGGAAGGATGGTGCTCTGGATCAGTCTGTCTGATATGGAGTGGAAGGGGAAAGGCTTAGGAGAAGAAAAGACTGAAAGCCAACAGCCTGTGAAGATGCACGATGGTTTCCTGGCCTATTTTAGCAATATGTTCCACAGCCTTCCTTGGTATTAAACTATTGGAACGCTGTCAAAGCTACTTGTTAAACACTGTAATGGGAAAGTCTGGACCACTGCAATGGGCAAGGGTCATCTGATAACATCACTGATTTGTTCAGTACTTCATGGCTCTATTAATAACCCTCTGACAAGCTTGGCTCAATCTTAATGCTGGACTGGAAGCACTGAAGTCCTCTGAAATCCAAAGGACTTTATTATACAAGGTTTGAATCTAATGTAGGCATGTAAGCATGTCTGTGTTTCTAATACTTGGCACCCACACAAATAGATTGCTTCATCTTGTAGTCCAGAGAATATTTAATGCCTTACTGGTTAGTTAGAGCAAATCTAGACTTTTCCACATCTGCACTGTCCTGAAACCAGACATTGTCCACTTCCTTAGCTAACATCTGGCACAATAAGCAACTGCCACTTACCGGAAGTCCAAGCTGTAGAAGGGTCTTCTTCATCACACTCTCCGCAGTTTCCACATTGGACACACTGACTGCGGTAGTCTAGAAAGGAAAACAAAGAAGATATAGGAAGCTAATAAGAAGGCATGAAGTTTGGTTGCAGTTTCTTGTAGCTTAAAAATATGGGGAAGATGTCACTCATCTGTCTGTTCACTGTCTTTACTAAATGTTCATGGTCAGAAGAGCTGTACTAATTTGAACTACACTGGAATCGTTGTTCAGGGTGATGGCTATCTGTTGTGAAAACTACTCTGCACTACTTCTCTAATACGGGTTTATTATACCATGCAAAGATTTCATCCAGCAGAAATCACAAGAACTGGGTGGTCTTCAGATGCTGTGTTTGATCACACCAGTATTTGACTGATAGTAATGCCACCGTCACTCCAAAGGGTGTCACTCCAACGCTAATAAACCACGAGTGTCTGGGGTTGCTCTCTGAGGGAGGAGTCCCCAGGAGGTAAATGTGACCCACCAAGCCTGGCATGAAGCCTAGAAATGTATGCTATTAATATGAAGAGACTGGGACACATCCCAGTAAATTAATTCAGGAAAACACAGCGGTGACTCACTCATGATCGATATCCTCAACTTATTGCACTGAAAATAGGAACGACTGGGCTTACATATACAAACCATCACCAATTATGAAGTGAAGCCGAAAGAAAAGAGAAGAGAAGCCAGAACACAAGAATAACCTTTAGAATTAACTGCTTTTTGGTAAGGGTCTGGCTACCTCCTGACTTCCCAAACCAAAACCCTCTGAGTGGGCTTTCAGTGGGAAGGGTGCATCTGCCCAGATGCACACACTCTAAAACCTTTTCAGGTGGGACTTGAATTTTGAACAGGGACAGCAGCAGCAGCACCACAGCCCTGCCTTCCCCCTACCCCTCAGACCTCCTCGGTCTCATGAGCAGGTCTCTCTCTCAGCTTTACTTACAGAAGAACAGCTGTCAGCATCCAGCACAAAGATCTGAAGGGTTAGATTCTTCACATACTCGTTCTGTTTTACTTCATTGATATGCCTGAAAGTCAAAGAAAATGGGAAGGAATATAATTTCCCAACCAAACTTGAGAAGGACCCTAAGATTTGGATCCAAGAGGTCCAAGCGACCTGCTCCTTGACACTATAATAAATAGAGATTAATTACGACAGTAACAATGACATGCAACGTTCATAGTGTGGTCACATGCTCTTAGTGGCTTCTTTATCTTTCTTGAGGCCCCAGACTAGCAAAACCCCACATGTACTTTAATGCAGACAGATGTGTCTAGCATAACACCTTCCAGCATCCTTTGGATCGTTACTGTTCCCCACAAACCAAGAGACTTCCTCGCCTCTCTGTATCTAAATAAACATTTCTGCCTGGATGTTAGTGGAAACAACATATGAAAACATAACATGAAAAAGAAACAACTGTAGCCTCTAGATGCCAAGAAATACAAACTTTTGTTTGAATCAACAAACAGCTGAAGAATCAATAACACTTGTGACATTTCCATAGTGATTAGCAAAGCCATCCTCCAGCTCCAAAGGAAAAAGGGTGCTGCAACAACACTAAATTCTAGTGGATTTCTTCTTTTCTGGACTGTTAACACCAATTTTGCTTTCATCGAGGAGCTTCTACATCCAGGTTTCAAAGGTGGATTTTTCAAACAGCGGCTAGACACTTAATGTGCTGAAAATCAGAGGGTAATTTGGCACCCAGAATGACGGATTTCTCTGAGGACTGCAGAGGAACCGCCCAGGAGGATAAAAGGAGGGTCACTTACCACAGCAATGCTGACAGCCATCGTTCCTTCACGTCAGCTGAGCTGAAGATAAAAAGGGAGGCAGATCATCAAACAAGTGCTGAGTGGGTAACAGCCTTTGGAAACTCTACCCAGTTTCATTTATATATAGCTGTAAGTCAAAGTTCCTTCCTGCAAAGCCCTGGAACAAAAGCACAGTCCTTTCCTGCTTCTGTCCTATTTTAACAAATAACAAAAATAATAATAACAAAAAAAGCCCAGCAACAAACTGGACTACGTTTCCTGCCCAGGCTGGCGAGTGTTCAGATAAGGGACAAATATCTTTCTGTGATGTTGGAGTTAACTCATCTTGTGGACCCTTATTATTTTTGCAGTGACCTTTGATTGCTATTTTCTTTCTCCTATTATTTCCTTCCCAATGTTTGCTGTTCCTAGAAGCTTCTGCTGCCAACATGGGTTACCCAGGACTCAGTGACGTGAGGGAAATGGAACTGCTGTTGAGTTTGGACTAAGACACAATCGGTAGCTTGCAAGTCAGAGTGTGAACCCGAATCCGGAATGCATCACCTGGGAGAGACCACCCTGACCCTTGGAAATGTGGAGACAGCATGTATGAAGCCATGGTATGGTTCCCATTTCTTTTTCCACTAAGAGAGCTGCCCCACAGATGGAAAAGCATCAGGCCAGATCAGCCCTTCCTAGCTGTGCCAACAGAATCCCTGAGGACAGAGTGACCTTTGAAGACCTCTCTGCTTTGCAAAAGAGAATATGAAGCACCGATGCCTGAGCCAGCAGTGACCTGGGTTCCCTGTGGATATACCAGGTCTAGAGTCAATTTATCCAGGCTAGACTGAGCTCCAGGTAATAAAAACCTCATCTGCTTTCTGGTGAGCCTTACTAGCTCAGGCACAACAGTGGGACAGCCTTTGAGATGGCATTTGGAGGTGAATGGGCTACTCTCTAGCCTGCTCCATGCTCCCCTGCATTTCTGTTTTGGGGGTTAGCAAGGGCCGAGCAAGCTCTGGAGCGTGCTGCTTGTGCAGACCCATCTTGAAGAACCTTTCCATTTTTTTAGTGTGTTGCTGTGGGCTTGGGACACCATGTCAGACAACTGCAGGAGGAAGGTTTGCCCAGGAGCCGTCCATGCCACACTAGGGGTGGATAAAGGATTTGATCCTGGCACGAGGTCATCTGGCATTTTTCACTGACATAACTAACCTGTCCTTCGCAATTAAAAGTTCTCAAACTAGGACTAATCTCCTACAGAAATGCCTGCTGGCAGCTGAAACAAAATGCTTATAGGTTACATGACGGCATGAGCTGGTTTGCTATGGCCGATTGGGTTGTGATGCTCTGCAGCAGGGTTAGCCCTTCCTATAACAACACTTGCAAGGCTTGGTTCTCTAAAAGGCTCTCAGGGACCAACCTGCAGATATCTTTCTAAGATGACCGTCTCCCAACATCTAAGTTTTTACCACACCGCCTAATGCAAGTGGAAGTTCCCTACTCGATGGGAGTACGATCCCTACCCTACAGCCTCAGCCATTTTTTTGGTGACACGTGGGAGACTTGGGCAGCTGTCAGGCTGCAGAGGGAGGTCTGGTGTCTGATGAGATACCTGAAGGTGACAACATAGTTGGTGGTAGGCCAGCCGATGACAAACGAATTCTCAGGACCCATCTTTTTCTCTGTCACTTCGCTGAGAGAGGTGCCAGTCCACACTTCATTCAGATGTACCTGCTTTTTCAGCTTCAGGCTGGAGGAGGATCTGCAATTCAAATTACATACTTCTTAGGCTAGATCCTAACATCTAGATCTCCAGAGTCTGGTCATGCCACCTTCCAGTTGTGGAGGTGCGGTGACAGCAACAAACCCCCCAGAACCAAACATCTGGGCATGTGGAGGCACTACAAGAAAGTTTTGCGAGTGGATTTTGGGGTTGGTGGCTGCAGTGGGACAGCTGCGGCTTAGGGCAACGTGATTCACTAGAGCCACATGCAGATAGATGGCAATTTAGGCTAGTTACTGACTAAGCTAATAACTGATGTCACCATTTATGCGTGGTGAAGGAGCCAAACCAGGAGTCAGGTTTCTGTCCTTTCTTTAGGAAAACGAAGTGAAACATTAATACCAAGAAGAATTTCTGAAGGCGGAAGGGGGAGATGCCACATTTTAGATCCACATTTGTAAAAAGGAGTTGTTTTGATGCCCACTCCACAAGCAGCTCAGAGCCCAGCTCCAACAGCACAATCTGGGGAGAAGAAGGGAGTGTGAATTCCTCTTACTTGGACTTGGCGATGACCAGCACATCACTGAACAAGATCAAATGTCTTTCCTGGGTCTGAAGGCCCACGGTTAGGTGTACTCGCTCATCCAGGACGAAAGTGGAGCCTGGGCTGCTGAACACCCCACTTGGCAGTCCATTGTCTGAATGGGAAGAGGACAGGGTAGTTTCCCTGGAGAAGGAAGAAAAATCGTAAGATTTTGTCAGAAGTTTTTCTCACAAGGTTTCATGATTGGACACAGGTGACTGTTTTGGAACAGCCTGATAACCCCGTGCTTCTCCCAGCACTGCCCCTATTGCTCTCAATTCTGAACTGCATTTGCCTCCCTCTGCCCAGTTAATTTTACCTGCCTCGGACAGATGGAAAACTGCATAAATGCCCAAATCTGTGGAGGTTAAGCTGCTGAAATATTAATTTTTGAGTTTTTCACTCAGGTAAATCACTTCTTTCTTGCATATGCTTGCGAGCTATGACTCGAAAAGCACATGGAAAACTCATGGCACTGCTCAGCTTGGCATGGGGAGGGGTTGCCATTTCTGCGCATGTTTTCCATCTGTACCGAACTGCCTGTCAGTGCAAGGAGTGGAGCACAAAGAAAACGAACTGCGTGTACTCATCTAATTCCAGCTATCTGATTCTGGCTTGCCTGGCTGCAACCCAGCATCTTGTTTTCTACTGAGATTGATATGGGTGCTGACCATTTCCAAAGAACACCAATGGTTTTTGCATGTTGACTGCAGACAACAAGCCATCGTTGGGATTGAACCAGGTCCTTTATGCTCTCCCCTGCTGGAAGAGCTCTGCCAAGTGCTCATCTCCCCACTTGCCTCTCAGCCCCCTTCCAAAGCACCTTCCCAGGGCTGCTCCGGGCTCTGGTGGGCAGCGCTGGCAGTACAACGGGGCCCGCAGTCATTTCCTCGGTCTACCTCTTGCTCTACAGGTGGGATTGTGCTGAATGAAGAAGCAATAGCACTTTGCTGAGCCTTGGTCAGAGACGGTGTTTGTGTGCCCAACCCTGACTGAACTAGCTAACCTCTGAGGCATGGCCTTAGATTTGTGTAGACAGAAAAAAACCCAAACATCCTCCTGTCTCTACACATAGACAAAAACGTGTATCTTGCCTGCAGGCAAGGATGCATGTGGAGGAAATACTTTCCCTCCACCCCTCAGCAATACTGCTCTAGTCTGAGGGCAGCCTCTACACGAACAGATGAAAAAACCTGTGAGCTTTAAGGGTAGTATTTTGGACATTGTTAGTCTTAACTCAGTTTCCACTGGCCTCATAACTGGGCTCCTTTGCGGGAGTGAGGTTAAAGCTAAGCTAACCAGTGGCTGCTTTTTTAAAATCATCCCCCAGTCACAGGAACAGCAGCACTCCTGCAAGCAGAAATTCCCTCTTCCCTCCTCACTGCTCCACAGCCACCAACAAGTGAATTCTTGGCTTATGCATCTGTTGCCTCTACAAGTGAGAAGCTAAATCGCCTTTGAACTTGATATTAAAAGCGTGTGCGTCAATTGAGCAGTGGGAGCCACACCATGTCACAGTCTCAACAGTGGATTTCCTAAAGGCGGAGGAGTTACACAGCTTTGCAAACACAACAGCAGGGTAGCAAAAAAAATCTCACCAATACTCTGGTGGCCTAAGCACAGATGGCATTGCACCAGCTCCCTCCATAGCAATCCATCATGAGAAACGTTTAAAGCTTCCCTCCCTCACAAGGATATTCTCCAGCCAAATAAAGTCAAGAATTTGTTTCTCTTCTTTACTTTTTTTTTAGTGCGATTTAGAAGGGGGCGGGGGGAGTGACAAAGAAGCCAAGTAACTTGATCAGAAGACAACCAAATGAAAATCAGTCCTGCCCTTTATTTTAAATGATCCCACAAGACTGACGCCACAAACTTGTTTCAGAAAAGCAGGGTGCGCTATACATCGATTACCTACGGTGTAATATAAGGGGTATTCTTCAGGAGGGCTGGTCCAGATCAAAATGTCAATCAGTTCAGCTTTATCGTCACTTTCTTACAAAGAAAAAAAAAATCAAACTAACCAAATCCCTCAGGAAATGTGATTTATAAGATCGCTATCAGAGGAAGGCAGAAAGGAGCGTGGCATTCCCTTATCTGTGCCTAGTAGTTACACAGTGCTGCAGGAGGGAGGGGGTAACGGTGTCGAAGGGGGCTCAGCTCCCACTGAAAGACCAAGGAGCTCGGCTCCTGGCTAGCACTTGGTACTTCAGCAGAAGATTTGCACATCTGGCATGTTTGTACCTGACTATCTGCTGACGCTCCTGGAGCAAAGCATCGTCAGAGCATCTGTATGGCTCTGGAGTCGCAGGCAAGAGGGGGAGCTTTTCACCACCTAAGCTGGTAGTAAGGGAAAAGCTGCTGTCGTCCGACAGGGACGTGACTCTCCTGGAGGATGGCTGGATCCAGTGGCTCTCCCACCACACATCCCGAGCCAATGCCACACCACAGAGTGCTGACAGGGGATGGGCACATTTCCCAGAGCTCCCTCCATCCCCCAAAATGCAGCTCCCAGCCCCCTCAAACACCCTGCATTTGAGATACGGCCAAATCTCGGGGCCGGTCCTCCTGCTGGTGGTCCAGCAGATGGAGCAGAGGCCAGGAAGGTCACTGGTGGTGAGTCCCAGGGAGGGGACACACATAAATATATATATATATTTAAGGAAAATTTCTTATTACTTCAGGAGATATGGCCTCCCAGCATCAAGACACTGTGTGTCTGGCGATGAGCGACCCGGTCACTGCATCTCAGGAAAAACATCCTCCTGGCAGGAGCACACTCGCCTCCTGGTGCAGTATTGTCCAGGTGTATTTCTGCTTGAATATAACAGGAATCGACCCAAGCTGGCTCCCAGATCCCGACCCAGCCACGCTCTCACTCCCTCCCAGCAGGACGGGGGGAGAGAATAAGGTGGGAAAAAAAGAGGAATTTATGCACCACTTCCCATCAGCGGGCAAATGTCCAGCCTCTGCCTGGGAAGCAGGGCCTCAGGGCACGTAGCAGTTACTTGGTAAGACAAAATGCCATAACATTAACATCTTCCCATCCTCCTCCTTTCCCTCAGCTTTTATTGCTGAGCACGATGCCATTCCAGTAAAAAAGAATCTCTTCCATATCTGTCTACAAACAAACTGCCCTTGACACCATTAAATGAATTTGAAAACCTGTTTGATTTTAATCTGTATAGGCAGAAAGGTGTAAAAAGGAGTCAGAAAGTTGGAAAAAGGAGTCAGAAAGGTATTTCCTCTACCTGGAATGGTACTTTGACTTGCCGAGAGCTTTAGTAATGGCAGAAGGGGTAGATCGTCTTCTTTGGACTATGGGCTTCATCTTCTGCAAGACAAAAAGACATTCCAGTTAGTCTGGCCACCTTGGAAGCAGATCTGCTCATTGCACTCTACAACTTCTCTTTCTATCTAGTTAACACTCATGAAAACTCAGCACTGAGAGCCATGATCTGCGCTTTCAGACACCTCCCTCCCCTTCCTTATTATTAAAACACTTATCAACTCTCACATTTATGTGGGACACTTAAAACCTTCCTTACTTGAAATGCTTCCAGTTTTCACAGCCAAAATTCAAAGTAATGATATGAAATTAAGCAGAGAAAAAAACCCGCAGGCTGAAGGTCAGGAAAAACTTCCTAACACGCATGCCATGGAATAGTTTGTTAAGGAAAGGTATAGAAATCCAATTTTAAACTGGACTGGACAAAGCTATGAACAGGATATAATACTGCAAGGGAGACACATTTTTATGGGCTGAAGGAATGGACAAGGTTACTCAGTAGATTTTTCTCTGTCTTCATTTTCCACAATTTGCAGATTCAGCAAATAGACTGTTATTAGGCCCCTCTCCAGGTACTGTAACCTCAAGACACTTGTAGCTTTTTTAACAGCCGCAGCCACCAAGTCTTGTATAACACAGAAACGAGGTGGCTGTAATGGTGAGACCTGTGAGTTAGACATCATAACCACCCAAGTCAACATATACACACAAAGGGGTATATATTGGCATTTATTTGCCAAATAATTTTGTGCTGGAGAAAGATGACACAGTTTAGCCTGGGAGAGAAATCCTTACATCAATGGGTCTTGCTTACTAAGCATGAGAAAACCTGTCCCACGGCTCATTTCTAATTTCAGCATTTGCCTGTACTAAAGCTTTAAGTACTGGGAAGTTTAGAATATGCTGAGAATTATTGATCTTTTGACTTCTGAATGTACCAAAATATGGAATATTTTGAGGATTAACTTCTTTCCATGAGGAGGAACTTCTTTCCCTTGAGGGTGGCAGAGCCCTGGCCCAGCCTGCCCAGGGAGGTGGTGGAGTCTCCGTCTCTGGAGACATCCCAAACCCGCCTGGAGGCGTTCCTGTGCCCCCTGCTCTGGGTGACCCTGCTCTGGAAGGGGGCTGGACTGGGGGATCTCCAGAGGTCCCTGCCAACCCTATGATTCTATGAATATCCTAAGAATAAAAGAAACCAGGATTGCTGGTTGAGGAGAGGTCCTACGGAGAAAGCGTGTCCCTTTTATCAACTGTATGCTTTTCAAACTCTGTGCTGAGTGCAGAAATATCTGTTGCACGTGAGCTCATTAGACCCATCTCCGAGTACACAGCGCTGTTACAGCTCAGTGCCTTATAACCACGTTAACATGACACTGTTATGATGTTAGAAGAAGGGATTGTCGTCATTTCACTGATGGCAAGGCCAAGAACAAAGCAATTACAGTGAATTTGGGTGCCTGGTGTTCAACACATTGGACCTGATTGTTCGGAGCAGAGAGAAAGATTGGCTGAGGGGCTTGGTTTGAAGCTCTGCTCCTGCTCGCTTTCGTGGAAGCCCAGGGGCTCAGCACGGCTGTAAGTCTGTCTCCAGGGATTTGTGAGGAATCCCAGAAATTAAGAACAGGGCAGCAGTGATCACTTCAAAAGTTGGTGGACGTGATTCACCACACTTCAGCAAGGAAATCTGTGGCAGAGGCTGGCGTGGAGTCCAGCTGCCAGGGACGGCGCACTCCTCCTCATGTCCAATTTTGTTCACAATATACCTTTTGACTTCTGCCACAAAACATCAGGGAATTCTACAGGAAAGTTCTTTCTACAACTGAGACTCCTGATTTATTCCCTGATCGGGTCCAGCAGAGCCCTCCAAAGCACAGAAAACCTTGTGTAACTCAAAGTTGGAGTGCGACAGCAAGCACAATTTAAGAAAGCAATTTCCTAATATATGAATATTCAGCTCTGCAACATCAGTAGTGCTCTCTAAGTAGATTCCTTGTGTACGTGTATATATGTAGACAGTGATAGATGGACGGCAATTGCTCCTTCATTCCTTGATGCGACCTTGCCCAGAAAAGATCTGTCTTCGGAAGTTTCACAGAGAAAACAAAATAAAAATAACATGAGCTCAAAAAAAGTTTGTTTTAAAAAAAGAGTCCCTACTGAAACGGAACATCTGGCTTTCAGAGGTGCCTTAATAGGATAAAATGCTCCTACAAAACATAGTACAGCAAAGCATCGGTCATGCAATATCTGAGGGCAGGAAGAAAGGCTGGGTGCGGTTGCCTGGTGGAAAACCCCGTCAGGCTGTCGGCTGCAAAGGTCACTTGAATGAATACAGCAGGCACGCAGGGCCAGCGGATGCGTCCTTGTGCCAGGGGCATTGTAGTAACACCTCGAACGGCACTGTAATAAAAGATGATAGTATCTTCTAATAGATAGCATCTTCTAGTGTGCATCCCCAGCAGCGTGGGCAGCAGGGTGAGGGAGGCGATTCTGCCCCTCTACTCTGCTCTCGTCAGACCCCACCTGGAGTGCTGGGTGAAGCTCTGGAATCACAAACATAAGAAGAAGGACATGGACCTGTTGGAGCAGGTCCAGAGGAGGCCACGAAGATGCTGGGAGGGCTGGAGTCCCTCTGCTGTGGGGACAGGCTGAGAGAGCTGGGGGGGGTCAGCCTGGAGAAGAGAAGGCTCTGGGGAGACCTTAGAGCCCCTTCCAGTCCCTAAAGGGGCTACAGGAAAGCTGGGGAGGGATTCTTGATCAGGGAGTGCAGTGATAGGAGGAGGGGTAACGGTTTTAAACTGAAAGAAGGGAGATTTGCATTATATATTCTCCAGAGGAGCCTGAGGACCTGTTCACTACCACCACTTCAGCAGGCACTGTACTACCCACGGAAAGACACAAAGACAGAACTTTGGGTTTTCAGTGAAATGCTGTGACTACAGGACACAAGGCATTCCCCATACTTTCTATCTCCAAATAAAATGCAGAGATCACCAGTTGCCTGATCCCGCATAGACTCTACACCAACCAGAAAAATTGCCTTCCAAGCCCTCAGCCAAAGTCTCTTTCACCCGAGCCAGTCAATCATCCCCAGCAGGACATCACCGAAATGATGGCCACAAGATCACATGCATGGCATCATACTGAGAGAACGGGACACAACTAATTGGCATAATTTCACAGTTAACATACTTGATTTGCATATTTAATAGAGGAATAATAAATTGTTCTGCCTTTGGTTTCAGTAGCTATGGAAGGTAAAACAGTTGCTCATGTCCTCCTTCCCTGCTTGGGAGAACCTAGCTGTCAACTCCATTTTAAAGAATTTTGGATTTATGGGCTAGCCCATGTTAATAATGTTTCCTGAAGGACAAGGACAGAGTGTTCGAACACCTTGAGTGTTCTTCCAGTGGCATGTAAAATACACTTTGAATCCTGCATGTTTCTAAGGTCTACAGTTTTATGGCTTCCTTGCAAAAACCCCTCCCATCTCATGACACAGAAGAAACACCACAAGGCCTCTGGCTCACACAGGAGCTCTGCGGAGCGGCCACAACCTGCCCAGTGGCTGCCCTTGAGCAGAGCTGGCCGTGCCTGGAGGGGGCATCTGGTGGTCCACAGCCCGGGGCTCGCCCGGCTGCCAGTAGCATCATGCAGCCTTTCCCCACGAGCGTTGCTTTCAGAGGAAGGGGGGACTTGGCTCCTCCATGTTAGAGCTAGGGAATGCTTTTGCTGGAAGTTAGCTCTGCTCATGTTAACCAGGCACTGGGATCAGAGAATCGCCAAAGAGACCTGGCCGGCTGTTTTGATGCCATGGAAACAGATACTCGTTTACCCAACATACTCTGAAAGCGCTTGAACACTTGCAACGCTCTGGACCGTGTTTGCGCATTACTCATCTCTGAGCTGCCAATTTTAGCTGTGTATGTCTTGGCACAGGGGAGGTTGCGAGTCTAATGCCCCTCATTCCAAACCCATGTATGGCCTACGCTATCGGCTCAGCTGGCCAGCGTGAGCGGGTTTTTTCTCCCCCCCCCAGCGACTTCTGCACTTGAATGTTATTATTCAGATAGTTAAGGTGGGATGGAGCTGAAAAATAACGACACCTGCTTAGAGCAGGGTGGATTCTCCTTCTGTAAATAGCTGGTCAAAGCTTGCAGTGTCTGTGGCACTGGAATGCTGCTATTTGGTTTAGTTCACATTCAGTAAAGGAAAAACAAATTTTTTCTTTAATAGTTCAATTTTTCTGCAAAATATAAATTGACATATTTGCTTCAGAAGCATTGATAGGCTGTGACGTCAAAACCACCACGGCTTTCTTTGAGCCCAGCACCTGCTGCAAGTTGACAAGACTTGTGCACTCTGCTACTGCCTGGTCAGACTCATCTCCGTCCATCAGCGCCGTGCAGCAGGGAAACATGTCTCTGTCATTCACGGGCTGCCGATGCTACGAAGGACTGTAGGTTATGGACCAGAGACCCTGATGCTTCCAGATCAAATGCAGGAGGCAAACATAGCCAAGGAGTTGGTTGTCTTGGCCACCTGCGAGGCCAGGGCCACCTGGATGTAGGACCGCCTGCACAGTAAGATGTGACAGATCTATAGGACTTTACGTTTCGGGGTTAATTCACATGATAGGGCTGCTGCAAAGCTGCAGACCATGGGGCTGGATGGATAAGCTGGCATGAAGTGAGGATATTTTCCAATGGAAACTTGTCTGGCAGGAAGCTTTAAGACCCTGCGTGTCAGGAAGAGTTCCTTCAGAGCCCTCCCTTCATTTTACTCTTCCAAAGCACTGTGTTTTGATAAAATGTTTGTTTCCAATTAACCTGCATTTTCCCAGGGAAAAAAAATACTCTACAAGAAGGGGCCTAGATAGCTCTGCTTTGGACATTAGGTATATCATTACGGACAGAGAGACTGAACAGCCAGCCTGAAAACCAGTAGCAGTGTAGAAGTAGCAGGATGAAGCTCTGCAGAGCCTCTGCCAAGAAATGGGGCTCGCACGCTTAAAACTACGCCGGTATGTCCATACCGCCCTGCAGTCCACAGTGGAAATGTCCTTCATGAGGACAGAACACACAGCAAGGAAGATCAGTCAATTTGCCTGTCTCCACCCAACACACCCTGTGCTGAGGCAAGGATGACATCCATCCCCTCCCTCCTCTTTGGACGAGGGGAGAATCGTGCCCTGATTTTATTAATGACATCCCTTGCTAGATAGAGAAGGACATTGTCTAAAAATGACTCCAGATCTGGGACATTCACCCAGCAGCATCTAATGTGACCAACACATCACTACTGTGGCTGCAGGCACCCAGCTCACACTTCCAAGGAAAATGCACTTCTCCCAGTGCTCTTCATTGCCATGTTCTGTTATTCTTGTATGTGGAACATTTGGCTGCCAGTGTCAGTCTCCCCATATTAGACAAACAGATCATTTCCTAGTTGCGATGGTAGAAGTGTATCATGTACTCTTAAAATAAACCCCCAAACTACATGTTTTTATAAACATGGACTTTGAGTCAATTCCACACTGACATTCAGAATGATGCACTTTAAAAGGTAAAATGTGCAGCAGGTAAACCACCCCGCTTCGGGACAAGATCAGTAACGGAAGCTTATGCTGCTAAAGGCACAGTCAGAGGGAGTAAAACATGGATCACGATGTCTTAAATAATTCTGGAGCATCACAGATTGTTCAAAGCCAGTAACACCAATATTATTCTCATTCTCGGATGGATCTTGTGAAACACTCTCTTCCTACAAATACTCTCATCCCAGTATCGGTATGCTGTGTCAGAGCACATAGCTGATCACGGCTATTAATCAACTGAACCCACTAAAGGCACATTTTTCAGTGGTCTACTGAAAAAGGGCAAAAGTGACTGTATAAAAGTCACATGGTCATTTAGCTCTCAGGCAACATTCAAAAAAATACTTAAGAATACAGTTAAGAGTACAAAAACAATTAACGGATCACTTGGGCTTGGATCCATCCATGTGAAAACAAGTGCTGCTGCTCTTCCATCCAGTGATGAGTTTATGTTAGCGGCGGCATTCCTACAGAAGTATCTTAATGAGATAATGTGAGATGCTTCTGCCTCCTGCTCTGTTAAGTCTCCTGTTTCTGTGAGCACAGGCTGCACTTACAAAGTGCCTGTATAAGACTGCAATTGCATTTCTAGTTAGAAAACCCAATTACAGAGAGACAAAGAAAGAGAAGGGGAAGTGGTTCACTGCATAGAAGGAAATCAGGCATTGGGTTCTACAAACTGAAAATAACTGGACTTGCCATTTTATGCTGATTTACACTTAAAATGAATTTAGGGGAAAGCGCATTTGCATGGCTGCTGTCTCCTTCTCTCTTTGTTCCCAGACTTCATCTGCCACTCGAGAAGCCGTACGAACTGGAATGAGACTCCGTGGCCAGGAGCAGTTTTAGCAGGGGCTCCAAAAGCTGCTGTCTTGCAGTCATTCCGATGGGGAAATCCATTGCAGGGCACTCAGTGTCACCTTACTGGGAGGCAGCTCAGCCGTGCCTTTCTGCCCTGCACTTCATCCAGAGGGGCTGTGCCGCTCTCTGCCGCCCTGATCTTGGGTCATACTGGCTTGAAAAGCTACACTCCTTCCTAAATCATGCTACCAGCTCCTTGGAATACAACTTGTTTTCTTCTCAGCCTTGATTCCCTGCCCAGCTTGCCACCTAGAATAAGATAAAAACCTCTCCAGTTCTCTTCCAAGTGTCCCTTAAAAGGTGTTTTAGAGTTCTAGGACCAAGACAAAAGCCTGGGCTGTGACTTGGTTCCTGCGCTGGTTTCCCCATCTTTGCCCAGTTCCCAGCCAGGAAAAGATGCTATATATAGCAGAGATGTGTTGTCGTGATGGTGATCATGATTAGGCGTTGTTACCCAGCTTCCTTCCAGCTCACTGCCAGGCGGGCAGGCCAGCATGATCTGACAGGGAGAAGGCTTCAAAATGGAGCGGGGACTCCAAAAAAACATGCTCTGTATGAACTAGCTTCCGAGAGGGGCAGCTGCTTCCCGTGAGACCCCCAGTCCAAGACATCCCCTGCATCCTGCTGCCCCGGCCACCCAGCACCAAGGTAACCCCACCAACGGTCCCAGGGGAAGCTGGCGTGGTGGGCTGCCAACCCCTGCTCCGACACCCGCAGTGAGGAAGGTTCCAGGGTCACGTACGGAGGGGAGAGGAGATGGGAGGACAGGGGGCTGTCACAAACCTTGCTGAGTTCCACTGGGACTGCGCAGAATCCAGCAAGGACAACCAGATCCTCAGCTAAGGTACACCAACACTGACCCGCTACAGTCAGTAGCTTTGCACTCATGTAATGGAGGGAAAGAGCCAGGCCAAGGTCAATGAACCCCCAGGAGAAGTTTTATATGCTGCTCGTATAGCAGCATCACGAACCTAGGTAGGATTCCAGCACAAAATACGTATACACTGAATTATTTCAGTGTAAGAACCTTGAGTCTCTGCTACTAAAGTAATAGAAATAATTAACCTGGTGGAGCACTAGTTTGAAAGCTTTGCTAAGTAACAGACACGTTTCAAGCATTCAATGTCTTTAGATAACATCCAGAAATCATGCTACACCTAAAAAATTAATCTCTAGAAGTGCAGAGTGCCTACTGACCCCAGATGTGAGCTCACACACCGGCAGTGCCCGTGCCGTGTGCCGTAAGGCATGTAACTGAGCGGCTGAGCCTGCAGATGCAGACGGAGTGAGACACTCGGGAGATGAAGACATTCTTGAAAGGACTGACTAGAGGAAGGGGGAGCGGGTTTCCTGAGGGATCTCCCATGTCTATCCCTTGCTTAGCTTCCCTCAAGTCAGAGCACACAAGAAGACCACGAGTATAAGCACTGCAGGGGCTGGCTTTGCCAGAAGGCACCCGAAATCTCGGGTTGGAGGGCTGAACGTCTTGCTTTTCCTGTGCACATCGGAGTATTCCCTGTAGCAACTTCACCACTAGTGAACTGTCTGAGGTGGAGCTGTGTTAAATGGGTCATCACCCGGTCAGCTGGAGTCTCTGCCTCCCTCTGCCTTCCCCCTCAGCTGAGGAGCTCTGCCAGGACCAGGGAAGCTGTGGCTGTCCCATCCCTGGAGGGGTTCAAGGCCAGGTTGGACGGGGCTTGGAGCAGCCTGGGCTGGTGGGAGGTGTCCCTGCCCAGGGCAGGGGGGTTGGAACTGGATGATCTTTAAGGTCCTTTCCAATCCCAACCATTCTGTGATTCTATGACCATGATTAGCTGCCAGAGGACTGACACAGCCTGTTTCCAAGACAGTGATGGCCTTAGCAAAGTGGATTTCTGCTTTTCCCGCTACACAACTACTGCGCTTCACCGCATTTTCCAGCTGACGGGCTCTAAAACACATTACAGTCATTATTCAGACAAGCCCTTTCTTACTCTTATCCCATACATCTTTACTCCATCTTTGAAGTCACTGCTCAGAAAATGGAGAAACTGAGGCTCAGAATGAAGATCTAAGTAACATGCCCACAGCGATGCCGAAAAGTAGTGGCAGAGCTAGGCTTGGAAGTTAGGCCTTCGTTCCAAGAGAGGTCTAAGCTAGGTGTCCTTTCTCCTCAAATCATAAGGATTATTCCTACAGAGTCATTATTGTGACATTTTCATTGTGAAAACCAGACACAGTTCTTGCCTCGGGAGCTTATCCAAAAGCACAGACCAACATCTTTGAGGAGACGGAATCCGAGCACAGCAAATCTCATGGAATAGCATCAGGAATTTCTGACAACTAAGCATTTGCCATCATCTGCATGTCCAATGAAACAGGTCCCTTTGCCGCCATTGTGGTTTCAGGAAACCTTTCCACACCACGGATTACTCACCCCACATACAAGGAGCCGCATTAAAAGCTCATGCAGCCCAATTAACACTACACTAAGTGCCCTGTGCCTCCTGAGACTCTGGCAGTCCGTTCCGTTCTCTGGCTAATGCAACCCTCTTCCAATCCTTCCAGCCTCATTTTTCCACATTCCTTCATGTCAGGTAAGGACATGTGTGTCCGTCCATTTATATTTTAATACTTTGCACCACTTTGTGAAAATTCAGTGCCCAGAAGAGAGGAAAAAATGTGCAGCAGCTGTTTTATGAGCTCTTTAGAGTGAATTTTGCCGGCGCAGGCATATGGTAAAGCATTAACATTTCCTTGCAAATGCTAGGGAGATTCCTTAACTCTCCTGCCACCACTTTAGCCCTTTTCATTCCCTAAGAGCCATAATTAGCCTAGTTAATCAGAGGAAGTGTAAAATAAAGTTGGGTGGCCACAGCCCAGTATTTTATTTGTGGATGCGAGTCCCTTCAGAGATACAGGACAGGGTTTAAACGTGAACTCAGAGCTAAGAAACCTGGGTGTAAATATTTATCTGAGCCATTTTACACAAGTTCATCTTCCCGTGTTTTTTCACTAATTGCTTCCCTCTCCCTCACTGCTAAAACACAGCTCCAACCAAACTCAAACATTTCTTAAAATATGCGGAGCCTGATGGCAGTAAATCAGTTTGCAAGGACACACTTTGAAACATTTCCTTTTCCTTCCAAGAAATGGAGCCCTGCTGGTTTATTCTAAAATGTCCCATATAAGGGGGACTGGGAGAAACAATTCTCGGCTGCCAAAGGGCCGAGTGGGTTTTCCACTCCGAGCTGGCTGGGGATTAGTTTGACTCACATTAATCTGTTCCATCACACTTTTTTTTCCCCTGCTCCCATGGACTACTTGTGCCTGCAGGGCCTGCCTTCCTCGGGAATCTGGGACATCACCGACAGTGGATGGCAATGAGAGAGGATGTCCTTCAAAGCACAGAGGGTTTCATGGAGCACCAGACGTCTTCCCGTCTGAAGCAGGTCTTTCTAAACAGCTGATGGAATGGTCCATGTTCTTAAATGACACTGGGCTGGACCTCAGATCAGGACACTTGGAATTTGTCAAGGCTTGGGTTTGTGTTTCTGGCTCCTAAACACAGCCTTGCCTGCATGGCACTGTCCTCCACCAGGAACATCCACGCCTGGGGATGAGCACAAGGGTTTGGTCCCGTGATACAGCACCACCCAGGCTCCTAAAACAAAATTAAACCCTCCACTGTCACTCAAACAGCAGGACAGGTACCTAAAAAGGGGCTCAAAAGCTTTAAGCAGGAAGACAAGGCCACAGGTCTTGTCTATCAGCTGTGCCTCTGCAAACACTTGGGTGCCCACCTGGAGCTCTGTGCTTCCTCACTGCGGCATCCTCTACACAGAGAGCTGAAAACTGATGAAGACAAGAATAAAAAAATATCCTGCTATTTCCAACGTGTCTGGTGGACAGAATCTGTGAAAACGATGGGCAACTGCTGCTGAAAACACCCATGGGTGGTCTTTGCTCTGCAAATCTGAAGGTTCAGCAGGAAGGGGGTTGTCTATGAATTCTGGGACAACAACAACAAAAAAGCACTGCCAGGAAAGCACTTACTGCTGGTGAGGATGATTATTAGCTATCACCTTCAACAGGACCGGGCTCTGAATGTCTAAAGGGTGCACTCGGACAAAGTCTTTTTTGCATTGATATCAATTTGAACAACTTTGAGTAAGACAAATGCAAGTCTCTTTTCCGTAGCCAGCACAGAGCAGCAAATAGCTAATTGATGGAAACTGAAGAGATCAATAAATACTGATGTCCTTTTAGAAATACTTCTGTACTTCACGCTTCTGGCCTGGCAAGAAACAAACTGCTAGAGGAAGCACTTACCCCTTCTAGTACTATCATAGGAGGCCAAAAGCGGTGGGAAAAGGAAAACCTTGTTTTGTAAAATTTCTTCACCTTTTCTTGGAGGTCCCAACATTTTGGTTGCAATTCTGATGTCCAGGGCTGAGTAAATTTGAAATATTTGCTGACAGCGGATTAGACCAAAGAGCTGTCACCTGTTGGGATTTCCCACAGTGAAAACCCACTGCAACAGATTCTCCCTATATGTTTTGATAGAACTTGATAGCTGGACTCTTTCCTCATCCCTTTTCTTCCTTTGAAAGCTACCCCAGGAACATCTCATGAGGAATTCTTGCCTCTATAGCTCTAAATAAAATCTCTGCATAGCTCTGCACACATATATGGTCTCTAGCATCAAGCTGTGGCACAGAGATCAATCACATAGCATCAAACAATTATGGGGTGACTACTGATAAGACTCATGTGGGAAATCAATGAGGGCACGCTTTTATAAAGCCCTTTAAACCATTTAATTCAAGCTGGTAGTTTAGGGGAGAAGTTTCTGTTGAAAAGTTGGATGTATATATAACATTGGAAGGGAACTTGCCGGGTTTCACAGTATAAAAATTCATCACTGAGGCCAAAGTAAATTAAGAATCATGCTTACTCTTTAAAAATGCAAATAAATAGTTCACCGAATTGAGCTTTGGCAAAATGAAAAACTTGCAAAGCAGCCAAACCTGAGGAACAGAAAAATGTAACACATTCCTTCATGTCTTTAAAATAACCCCTTTCTCTCCCCCTCTCTTGGTTCAAAACTCCTCCTCCTGCCATATTAGAAATTAAAGCCTCATAGACAGCTGGGTCAGCCCAGCTACAGAATTACTTCAGCCTTTCCAAAGCAGGGCCTCTGAGCTTGAGTAACCTGGTCCAGATTAACTACCAGTGCATGAAATGCACGGTACCCATGCTCCGCGTGGGATATAGGAAGACATAAACTGCACAAGGAGGAGAAAGTGTAAACTACAAACAAATTATGAGGCTTCAGGTCCACTGAACAGACAGCACATCTCCACTTGAATGCTGTGGTACGAATCCTCACCTCTCCCTGGACACACATCCAGTGCAAGCTGCCACGTTGCTAGTGGTCCACCACCAGCACACCCCTGACAGAGCCCGACCAGGCACTCACAGAATCACAGAAGTTGGCAGGGCCCTCTGGAGACCATCCACTCCCACCCCCTGCCAGAGCAGGGCCACCCAGAGCAGGGGGCACAGGAACGCCTCCAGGCGGGTTTGGGATGTCTCCAGAGACGGAGACTCCACCACCTCCCTGGGCAGCCTGGGCCAGGGCTCTGCCACCCTCCAGGGAAAGAAGTTCCTCCTCAGGTTTAGGTGGAACTTCCCATGGTCAAGTTTGTGCCCGTTACCCCTTGTCCTGTCCCTGGGCACCACTGAAAAAAGACTAGCCCCATCTTCCTCACACTCACTCTTTCAGTATTTGTAAGTGTTGATAAGATCCCCCCTCCGACGCCTCTTTTCCAGACTGAAAAGTCCCTCAGCCTTTCTTCATAAGAGAGATGTTCTAGTCCCCTCATCATCTTCGTAGCCCCACTCACCACCCTTATACCTGCCTTGGCTTTCTCCTAGGGATAAATCAGGCTTGTTTCCATGCCAGCTTCCCCCAGCCCTAATGCAAACACCTGCATGAATTGTGCTCCCCAAGAAAAGTCCCATGTTCCCACCTTATGAACGATGCTGTTGGAGGCAGAGGGTCAGTGGGTGTCCTCATCCTCTCCACCAGGTATCTGCTAGCAGCCTTTGGCGCCCATCAGTTTAAGCACCTAGTGCATTTTGCAAGTCTGGTGTTTCTCATCTATTCACCATGATTAAATCATTTCATTTGCAGCTTGGCCAAGGAAAAGACCTTGAAAAGAGGCAGCCCTGCGCATCTGGATTTCGTTAGAGGTGAACATCAATCCCTTCATGCCTTATAAGCATCCTGTTGGCATTAGACAGACTTGGGGTTGTTAAATGGCATTCTCAGAGCTGCCTGGCTGAAAAATGGGTTAATCAGCAGCACCTCTGCTAGCACACACACCATGAAAGGCATTTTCCTCTTTCTGTTGCTTACTCATCTGCCTTTCAGCATCAGGACGGGTAACAAACTTATTAGTAAGATTCGCTGTCGAACTCCTCCTCAAAACTCATAATAGGTTGGGGCTGAATTGTAGGATTAAATGCCACCAAATTTTGCACTCGATGGAAATGAAAAATAGGCATCCCAGCCTCAAATGAGGATCCAATCCATGAATTTCAGTGGGGCTGCAAGTCTAAAGTTACACGAGCTAGGCAAATAAAAGTAGCCTTTGGCTTAAAAAATTGTACTTTTTTTGCTAGTTTTTGGAGCTGCAGGAAGACATTAAGGGTTGGATGGTGACAGAGGCCAAAAGAGAGACATCGCTGGGCAAAGGGGAAGAACAGAAAGGCCGGCGGGAGCAGCAGTACGGGAGCAGAGCCCACGTAAAAAAGAAGGTGTGAAGGAGGGGCCTGAAAACACAGCCTGAAGAGCTGCCAGTGGACTGAGAAAGGGAAGGAGAGAAGCTAATCATGGAGGATGAAGAGCTCAGAGATCAAATAACCTGGAGGTCGGGGGATAGTTTGCCAAGTGAGGCTAACAAATGTGCACATTCTTATAGTAAAAAAGCTCTTGCTATGAACTAATGCAACTCAAGTCGTGTGGCTTTAGAGAACAGGTCCCAGTTCTTTGATGGCACAAGAGGTGGAAAAAGACAAGCCTGGCCTTGAATGTCTCCAGGGACGGGGCCTCCACCACCTCTCTGGGCATCCTGTTCCACTGTATGAGTGGGTACGGCATCTCCAATGAACCAGACAAAGGCTAGATAGCTTAGTGATTCTTCATATCCTATGCAAGGGCACAGGCTGGGGTCAGGGAGACGTTTTTGCCCTGTAGGACAGAGGGGCAGAAAGGAGGCAATGCCACCCAGAGGTCCCACCTTCTCCTGGGAATACCCAGCCCGCGCCGGCAGGCGGCTGCGGGGCTTTTTGGAGATGTCCCTGTCTGTGCCTCTATTTCTGGCACAGCCTGAAGGGACAGGCAGTGGAAAACTCCGAGAAACATTCTATTTAAAGCCACTTATTCTGATTCATATATTATTCCCCGCCTTCGTTTCTCCTGGTATTTCTTTTTAACTTTTGCCTTAACTTCTACAGGAAATAGCGTGGAAACTGTATCAGCTGAAACTAGGCCAAATACAGGACACATTATGGGGTACAGACAATCCCAAATCTGTCCCTTATACCTCATTTCCCATTACTTGGGTTTAATACATGTTTATGTGTAAACTAATACCTCCAGTCATGAGCTTTTTGGTGGGTCTTTGACAAATACTTTATAATTTCATAGAATCTTTCCAATTTTGAGGTGTTCAGAGCAGAAAGCAATTGTCCAGCAAGATTCACAGAAGAGCTACACAGATGGAATTTATATTTTCCATCACTTAGTCCCTATTGGTTTTATTAATTTGCAGGGAGAAAATTGACCTGAGGGTGAATACCAGCCTCTTCGTTTGCTCTCCCTACGCAAGCACACACGCACAGAGACATCTGCGTGCACACACACGCACAAAGCTCGTTGCCTGATGAATTCCCCAATAAATACAGCAGACAACTTCAAAACCAAACCAAACCAAGCCTTTCAATAGGAATGATGAAAAATAAGTTTAAAATGGCAAAAACATCCTGTTTTGCTTCAGTTTCTCTCACACATGCCACAAGCTGGGCTCCACCCGCCCTGTTTTCAGATGGGCTAACTATGGGTGCCAGGTTTTGGAAACTTCCATGTCCTTATCAGCCCTGCCATTTGCTCTCAGGGAAACATGAGGAGGGCAGCGCTGCGGAGACAAGAAAAGAGGGGTTGATCCCCTGTGCACACATCCCCGCACCAGTCCTTTTTGCCGACAGCTCCGAGATCCCTCAGGAGAAAATGTGGAGAAGTGGAAGATGAACAGATGGGGGGGTTATTGTTTTCTTGGTTGGTTTTTTTTTTTTTTTTAAATCACAGTGATTGCCACAGTCCCAACCTTTGGCCGAAATGGAGAAGGTGCTGCTAAGCAGACTTGCTATTCATTCTACTAGGCAGAAGTATTGACATTGATGAGACTTTCACAGACAAGTCAAAGAAAATATCCCGAGGAGATGCCAGGGTCCTAAGCAGAAGCACACGGAGAGGTGGGGAGCTGGCAAGGCAGATTTCCTGCCTTAGCTGAGAAACCAGCCATGCAGCTCAGATGGGTACCATCCTTTAGTACCACCTCTGGGTGACCTCTGCACGTCAGCTTCCAGCCACAGGACCTGGGTTGTCTCCCGAGCAGCGCTGCCAAAGGGGTGATGTGCTGCTGGTGCTCCGGGGGCTGCTGGGGGGCTTCGTTTGAGACGGGTGAAGTCCGACACAGCTGTGACTGTACAGAGCTGCAAGCAGGACACAGGACAAACAGCAGGAGTGGCTAAGCACTGCTGTAGGCTTTTTTGGAAATACATGTATTTGGATCTGCTGGTGTGCTGCACACCGTGATGGTGGCATTGGCAAGGGTGGAGGAGTGGGTAGTATGTGGATGAAGGTGAACAGAGCAAATACAGGAGTCTGGGGGTGTTAGTGTGGGTGCTGGCACGACAGAGGGTGAAACAGCAGAGGGTGAAACAGCAGAGGGTGGTGAGCCTGTGGCAGGCAGGAAGGTGGAGTAGGGTGTGTGGGTGTAATGCTGTCCACGAGGGACTAAGGATCCACAAGACATATCTCCGCATCAGAGATGCAAATCAGAGTCTTCCATATGACAAGCAGGAGAGGATCAGAGATCCCCCACGGCTAGTCATGAAGAACAAACATCCACTACATCTTCAGGTTAATTAAGAGAAACCATATCAATGGTACATTCCTCAACATCTCCCATACCTATGAAGTAAAACCAGTCTGACGACAGAGGTGCTCGAGTCACATCCCCTGGTTACAATCTAAAAAGAGTTCCAGCCCCTGGAGCTATCTCCTCTGCAAAGACAAGGCCACACAGTTCCCATTTCTGGGGCCAGCCTAGCTGAATTATAATGAACAAGAAGCATAAACAGTCCCTTCTGCGAATGCCAAGCTCACCTAGACCAGAGCCACATTAAGCGATCTACTTGTGGGTTCAGCCAAAACATAAAGCGCAGCAGCACTTAAAGACAAGTCACAAGAAAGGAACTGTGTCCAGTGCCGTTGATGGAAAGACCTTCCCTGCGCACCCCCGAGAATCTGCAGGGGAGGCAGAGACTATCATTATGTCTCCACGGCTAGAGACACCTATCCAAAATTAGGTTATGCACCCATCCAAAGTGTGGTATTGTGTTTGACAGGGATTCCCCTAAAGCAGCTGACTCTCAGAAAATGTAAATATTTTTAAACTAATAAACTTCAATATTTCTTTTCCTCTTGAAGAGAATGTACATTAATTTTTAAAACATCACTAGAGGGCGTTAAATAAATAGGCTTCCCAATCAAGCTAACTGTACAGGCAGTGAGACCTTTGAGGAACCTGTGTAGTTGCAAACCTTGGGGGGAAGCTTTAAAAGGTCTGTGCATATCAAAACGGCCTCCTGACCACTTACTTTTTGGGTCACAAACTGAACGCTTTCCTTCTCTTTAGGTGCACCCTGCAGAGCTCCAGCCTGGGGGCCCAGGAGACATACACAGGAACTTCCCTGCAGCTGGACACGAGCTGTGCCAGGTCTCAGCAAATCGTGGGGCAGCCGTCCCATAACCAGGAACGCTGCTGTTTATACGTATCCCATCAAGTACCAGCAGCTTAATTAGCTTAAAGTCATGCTGGACAAACTGACAAGCAGGTTGCTGAGGTTCAGTGCCTAGTGGTGCTCTCTGCATCCCAGGGAACACAACCTGCGGAGAAGCTCCATGCTCCTGCAGAAGCAGGTGTCCATGGCCCTACTGCTCGGATTCTGCCAGCTTGCAACCAGCGGTAGAGAGCAAAGAACATGATGTTAAAGGCCCTCATTTTCCATCTCTGCAGGTGATGTAGAGCTGGCACATCACAGCAACACTTCGTCTGGGTTACACAAAGGCGTCAGAAGACAGAGGGCTGGTTAGGAAAAAGGAAAGTTAAGGAATGTTCTAAATGTAGAAGAAGACGGGAAGGTAAAGGGAAAACCAGACACTTCCGTCTTAGGTAGGGCCCACAGGTAAAAACTGCAAGTGTCTCGAAAGAAGTGGCAGCAAAAACTGCAAGAAAACATCACTCTGGATCATAAGGACCTCTCTGGCTGTGGGCACCCTCCAGCCCCTGGCAAGCACTGGAGGTATTACCACTAGTTGCAGATTTATTTAATTATTTTTTTTTTTTAACAGAACTTGCTATTTATTCCAGTGGAAACTCCCTGCAAAGAAAATAGTTCCACTCAGCTCCTGTTTGTTTTGGACGATTTGTTTAAGAACTTCAAGCTGGCATTTTGAATAATGTTTACAGTTTTCCCTCTTATTTTCCATTATTTCAGGCTAACCCCACACTAATATGATATTCTATTGTTTGTTCTGTTGCACTTAAAAAAGTCACCCAGGGCAGCTGCCATTCAGCGCAGACCGAGCATCTCTTCCCCTCCGCTGGAGCGAGTGCCACATGCTTCACTCGCTCCGGAGGAGACTGAGGTTTCTCCTGGCAAATCTAAAAATACGAGGCAGTAGCAGAAGGACTTCTTTGCCTGTCACTGTGTCCTGACACGAACGCAAAGTAACGCGCACTTGACAGATCTCCTGGAATAAAACCGGGATGCAAAAGCGCTGCGATTCTGCCACCACTCTGGAAAAGCTACTCTGGGAATACGCCTCAAGCCAAGAAGCTCTCGGAACCCCGTGCTCCAGAGATTTTTCAGCTTATTTCCCTTCCGACCCAGCCCAAAGCCAAGCGGGTCCCCAGCTCCACACACACCCGCAGACTCCCACCACCGACTCTCCCACCTCCCCCTGGGCAGCCGGGCTGAGGAAACCATAGACA